>CM038795.1:169159357-169652551 GCA_021764765.1 Vicia sativa | reverse complement strand
TTTTCTTAAGACTTATATTAATTCAAATTTCATCATATTTTCTCAGACTTATATTCACTTCAAATTTCATCAGATTTTCCTAAGACTTATATTCACTTTAAATTTCATCGATTTTCTAAAGACTTATATTCACTTCAATTTTAACAAGATTTTTGAAGACTTATATTCACTTCAAATTTCATCTAATTTTCTAAGACTTATATTCACTCAAATTTCACCGATTTTCAAGACTTATATTCACTTCAAATTTCATCCGATTTTCTCAAGACTTTATTCACCCAAGTTTCACCGATTTTCGAAGACTTATATTCACTTCAAATTTCATCAAATTTTCTCAAGACTTATATTCACTTCAATTTCACTCATTTTTCAAGACTTATATTCACTTCAAATTTCACCAGATTTTCAAGACTTATATTCACTTCAAATTTCATCGATTTTCTAAAGACTTATATTCACTTCAAATTTCATCAAATTTTCTGAAGATTATATATCACTTCAAATTTCACTGATTTTCTCAAGACTTATATTCACTCAAATTTAATCCGCATTTTCTGAAGACTTATATTCACTTCAAATTTCATCTAATTTCTCAAGACTTATATTCACTTCAAATTTCACCATTTCTCGAAGACTTATATTCACTTCAAATTTCATCAAATTTTCCTAAGACTTATATTCACTTCAAATTTCATCGATTTTCTTAAGACTTATATTCACTTCAAATTTCACTCGATTTTTGAAGACTTATATTCACTTCAATTTAACCATTTTCTCAAGACTTATATTCACCAAATTTCACTGATTTTTGAAGACTTATATTCACTTCAAGTTTCACGATTTTCTCAAGACTTATATTCACTCAAATTTCATTTGATTTTATGAAGACTTATATCACTTCAAATTTCATCGATTTTCCAAGACTTATATTCACTTCAAATTTCATCCAATTTTCTAGACTTATATTCACTTCAATTTTTCTAGATTTTCTGAAGACTTATATTCACTTCAAATTTCATCAAATTTTCTGAAGACTTATATTCACTTCAAATTTCACTGGATTTTTCAAGACTTATATTCACTTCAAATTTCATCGATTTTCTCGAAGACTTATATTCACTCAAATTTCATTGACCAAGACTTATATTCACTTCAAATTTCATGATTTTCAAGATTATATTCACTTCCAATTTCATCGCATTTTCAAGACTTATATTCACTTCAAATTTCACCAGATCAGATTTTTTGAAGACTTATATTCACTTCAAATTTCATAATACTTTCTGATGACCTATATTCACTTCAAATTTCATCAGATTTTGTGAAGACTTTTATTCACTTCAATTTTACCCAGATTTTCGGTAGACTTATATTCACTTCAAATTTCATTTAATTTTCTAAAGACTTATATGCTCTTCAATTTTCACCAGATTTTCTGAAGACTTATATTCACTTCAAATTTCATCGAGTTTCAAGACTTATTCACTTCAAATTTCATCAAATTTTCTGAAGACTTATATTCACTTCAAATTTCACCGATTATCTAAAGACTTATATTCACTTCAAATTTCATCAAATTTTCTCGAAGACTTATATTCACTTCAAATTTCATCGATTTTCAAGACTTATATTCACTTAAATTTCATAAGATTTTCCAAGACTTATATTCACTTCAAATTTCATCGATTTTCTTCAAGACTTATATCACTTCAAATTTCACTAGATTTTCAAGACTTATATTCACTTAAATTTCACTGATTTTTCGAAGACTTATATTCACTTCAAATTTCATCGATTTTCTGAAGACTTATATTCACTAAATTTCATCGACTAAGACTTATATTCACTCAATTCAACTGATTTTCGAAGACTTATATTCACTTCAAATTTCATCATATTTCAAGACTTATATTCACTTCAAATTTTCTAAGATTTTCCGAAGACTTATATTCACTTCAAATTTCAATGATTTCTGAAGACTATATTCACTTCAAATTTCATCGATTTTCTAAAGACTTATATTCACTTCAAATTTCACCGATTTTCCGAAGACTTATATTCACTTCAAATTTCATCGATTTTCAAGACTTATATTCACTTCAAATTTCAATTTCGAAGACTTATATTCACTTCAAATTTCACTGATTTTCTCAAGACTTATATTCACTTCAATTTTCACCGCATTTTCTCAAGACTTATATTCACTAAATTTCACCTAATTTCTCAAGACTTATATTCACTTCAAATTTCACCGATTTTTGAAGACTTATATTCACTCAAATTTCAATGATTTTCTGAAGACTTATATTCACTTCAAATTTCACTTCTATTCTCGAAGACTTATATTCACTTCAAATTTCATCAGATTTTCAAGACTTATATCACTTCAAATTTCAATTTATTTCCTTCGAAGACTTATATTCAACTTCCATTTACCGATTTCTGAAGACTTATATTCACTTCAATTTTCATCGATTTCTAAGACTTATATTCACTTCAAATTTCATCTAATTTCTAAAGACTTATTCACTTCAATTTTCCCTGATTTCAAGACTTATATTCACTTCAAATTTAACTGATTTTCAAAGACTTATATTCACTTCAAATTTCATCAAATTTTCAAGACTTATATTCACTCAAATTTCATGATTTTCTCTAAGACTTATATTCACTAAATTTCACGATTTTCAAGACTTATATTCACTTCAATTTAACTAGATTTTCTTAAGACTTATATTCACTTCAAATTTATCCGATTTTTATGAAGACTTATATTCACTTCAAATTTCATCATATTTTCTAAAGACTTATATTCACTTCAAATTTCATCGATTTTCAAGACTTATATTCACTTAATTTTAACAAGATTTTTGAAGACTTATATTCACTTCAAATTCATTCAATTTTTTCTAAAGACTTATATTCACTTCAAGTTTCACCAGATTTCCGAAGACTTATATTCACTCAAATTTCATCGATTTTCCAAGACTTATATTCACTTCAATTTAAACTGATTTTCCGAAGACTTATATTCACTTCAAATTTCATATTTTCCAAGACTTATATTCACTTCAAATTTCATCGATTTTTGAAGACTTATATTCACTTCAAATTTCATTGATTTATGAAGACTTATATCACTTTAAATTTCATCATTTTCTAAAGACTTATATTCACTTCAAATTTCATCCGATTTTCCACGAATTTTATATTCACTTCAAATTTCATCGATTTCGAAGACTTATATTCACTTCAAATTTCACCCCATTTTCTGAAGACTTATATTCACTCCAATTTTAAACCGCATTTTCCTGAAGACTTATATTCACTCAAATCACCCAATTTTCCCAAGACTTATATTCACTTCAAATTTCACCGCATTTTGAAGACTTATATTCACTTCAAATTTCACCTGATTTCTGAAGACTTATATTCACTCAAATTCACCCATTTTACGAAGACTTATATTCACTTCAAATTTCACCGATTTTCAGAGACTTATATCACTTCAAATTTCACCCATTTTTACTTCAGACATATTCACTTCAAATTTCACCCGATTTTCCCAAGACCTTCACCAATCTTAAACTTCATTTCCAAGACTTATATTCACTTCAAATTTCATCCAATTTCTAAAGACTTATATTCACTTCCAATTCTCCCCATTTTCCAAGACTTCACTTCAAATTTCATCGATTTTCTAAAGACTTATATTCACTTCAAATTTCATCAAATTTTCCAAGACTTATATTCACTTCAAATTTCATCAGACCAAGACTTATATTCACTTCTTTTTCATCGATTTTCTAAGACTTATATTTACCAAATTCATGATTTTCCAAGACTTATATTCACTTCAATTTTCACTAGATTTTTAAGACTTATATTCACTTTAAATTTCAATTTTCTTCAAGACTTATATTCACTTCAAATTTCATCATATTTTCTCAAGACTTATATTCACTTCAAATTTCTTCCAATTTTCAAGACTTATATTCACTTCAATTTTAACAAGATTTTCTCAAGAGAATTATATTCACTTCAAATTTCATCTAATTTTTCTAAAGACTTATATTCACTTCAAATTTCACAGATTTCCCAAATTTATATTCACTTCAAATTTCATCGATTTTCCCAAGACATATTCACTTCAAATTCATGCATTTTCTCAAGACTTATATTCACTCAATTCATGATTTTCCAAGACTTATATTCACTTAAATTTCATCATATTTTCTGAAGACTTATATTCACTTCAAATTTCACTTTTCAGACTTATATTCACTTAAATTTCACTGATTTTAAGACTTATATTCACTTCAAATTTCATTAGATTTTCTAAAGACTTATATTCACTTCAAATTTCACTGATTTTCCGAAGACTTATATTCACTTCAAATTTCATCGATTTTCGAAGACTATATTCACTTCAAATTTCATCGATTTTCTGAAGACTTATATTCACTTCAATTTCATCATATTTTGAAGACTTATATTCACTTCAATTTTCATTATTTTCCAAGACTTATATTCACTTCAAATTTCATCCAATTTTCAAGACTTATATTCACTTCAAATTTCACCGATTTTTGAAGACTTATATTCACTTCAAATTTCATCGATTTTCAAGACTTATATTCACTTCAAATTTCACTTATTTTCGAAGACTTATATTCACTTCAAATTTCACGATATTTCTGAAGACTTATATTCACTTCAAATTTCATCGATTTTCTCGAAGACTTATATTCACTCAAATTTCATCGATTTCGAAGATTATATTCACTTCAATTTTCATCATATTTTCTAAGACTTATATTCATCAAATTTCATCTAATTTTCTAAAGACTTATATTCACTTCAATTTTCTCATCAGATTTTCTCAAGACTTATATTCACTTCAAATTTCATCGATTTTTAAAGACTTATATTCACTTCAAATTTCATCAAATTTTCTCTAAGACTTATATTCACTTTAATTTCAAATGATTTTCCGAAGACTTATATTCACTCAAATTTCATTTATTTCTCAAGACTTATATTCACTCAATTTTAACTATTTTCTTAAGACTTATATTCACTTCAAATTTCATCCATTTTCCAAGACTTATATTCACTTCAAATTTCATCGATTTTCTGAAGACTTATATTCACTTCAAATTTCATCGATTTTCTCGAAGACTTATATTCACTTCAAATTTCACTGATTTTCCTAAGACTTATATTCACTTCAAATTTCACCGATTTTCTCAAGACTTATATTCACTTCAATTTTCACTAGATTTTCTTAAGACTTATATTCACTTCAAATTTCATCCTTTCAAGACTTATATTCACTTCAAATTTCATCATATTTTCGAAGACTTATATTCACTTCAAATTTCACTATTTTCAAGACTTATATTCACTTCAAATCATCGATTTTTCTGAAGACTTATTCACTTTAAATTTCTTAATTTTTTCTAAAGACTTATATTCACTTCAAATTTCACTCGATTTTCTCGAAATTTATATTCACTTCAAATTTCACGATTTTTAGAAGACTTATATTCACTTCAAATTTCATCGATTTTCTCAAGACTTATTCACTTCAATTTTCACCGATTTTCTCAAGACTTATATTCACTTCAAATTTCACCTAATTTTCTCAAGACTTATATTCACTTCAAATTTCACCAATTTTGAAGACTTATATTCACTTCAAATTTCATCTGATTTTCCAAGACTTATATTCACTTCAAATTTCAATGATTTTCGAAGACTTATATTCACTCAAATTTCACCGATTTTGAGAGACTTTAATCACTTTCAAATTCTCATGATTTTCAAGACTTTTATTCACTCAAATTTCAATTTTATTTTCTCAAGACTTATATTCATCAATTTTAAATTTATTTTCTAAGACTTATATTCACTTCATTTCATCTAATTTTCGAAGACTTATATTCACTTCAATTTTCATCGATTTTCTGAGACTTATACACTTCAAATTTCATCGATTTTCTAAAGACTTATATTCACTTCAAATTTCATCAAATTTTCCAAGACTTATATTCACTTCAAATTTCACTCTATTTCTCAAGACTTATATTCACTTCAAATTTCATCATATTTTCTAAGACTTATATTCACTCAAATTTCATCGATTTTCCAAGACTTATATTCACTCTTATTCAATTAGATTTTCTTAAGACTTATATTCACTTCAAATTTCATCGATTTTCTGAAGACTTATATTCACTTCAAATTTCATCATATTTTCCAAGACTTATATTCACTTCAAATTTCTTCGATATTCTCAAGACTTATATTCACTTCAATTTTAACAAGATTTTTCTCAAGACTTATATTCACTTCAAATTTCATCTAATTTCTAAAGACTTATATTCACTCAAATTTCACCTGATTTCGAAGACTTATATTCACTTCAAATTTCATCGATTTTCCAAGACTTATATTCACTTCAAATTTCATCGATTTTATGAAGACTTATATTCACTTCAAATTTCACTCATTTTCCAAGACTTATATTCACTTCACAAATGATTTTTCTCAAGACTTATATTCACTTCAAATTTCATCTATTTTCTGAAGACTTATATTCACTTCAAATTTCACCGATTTCTAAAGACTTATTTACTCAAATTTAACGATTTTACAAGATTATATATCACTTCAAATTTCACCGATTTCTAAAGACTTATATTCACTCAAATTTCATCGATTTTCCGAGACTTATATTCACTTCAAATTTCACCGATTTTCTCAAGACTTATATTCACTCAAATTTCACGATTTTATGAAACTTATATTCACTTCAAATTTCAATGATTTCAAGACTTATATTCACTCCAATTTAACCGATTTTCCAAGACTTATATTCACTTCAAATTTCACCAATTTTCTCAAGACTTATATTCACTTAATTTCACCGATTTTTGAAGACTTATATTCACTTCAAATTTCATCCATTTTCCAAGACTTATATTCACTTCAAATTTCACTGATTGAAGACTTATATTCACTTCAAATTTACCCATTTTTGAGACTTATATTCACTTCAAATCACCCATTTCCTACTTAGTTTATTCACTTCAAATTTCAATGATTTTCTGAAGACTTATATTCACTCAAATTTCACCAGATTTCTAAGACTTATATTCACTCAAATTTCATCTAATTTTCTAAAGACTTATATTCACTCCAATTCCTTCCTTATTTCTCAAGACTTATATTCACTTCAAATTTCATCGATTTCTAAAGACTTATATTCACTTCAAATTTCACCTGATTTTCCTGAAGACTTATATTCACTCAGATTTCATCATATTTTCCAAGACTTCATATTCACCTCCATGATTTTAACGACTAAGACTTATATTCACTCAAATTTCATCCAATTTCTCAAGACTTATATTCACTTCAAATCAACGATTTTATGAAGACTTATATTCACTCAAATTTCATCGATGAAGACTTATATTCACTTCAATTCAATGATTTTTGAAGACTTATATTCACTTCAAATTTCATCTATTTTCTAAGACTTATATTCACTTAAATTTCATCGATTTTATGAAGACTTATATTCACTTCAAATTTCATCAAATTTTCTGAAGACTTATATTCACTTCAAATTTCACTGATTTTCTAAAAGACTTATATTCACTTCAAATTTCATCGATTTTCCGAAGACTTATATTACTCAAATTTCATCAGATTTTCTCAAGACTTATATTCACTCAAATTTCATCGATTTATGAAACTTATATTCACTTCAAATTTCACTCGATTTCAAGACTTATATTCACTTCAAATTTCATCGATTTTCTAAGACTTATATTCACTTCAAATTTCATAAGATTTTTCAAGACTTATATTCACTTCAAATTTCATGATTTTCTCAAGACTTATATTCACTTCAATTTTAACTTATTTTATGAAGACTTATATTCACTTCAAATTTCATTAGATTTTCAAGACTTATATTCACTAAATTTCATCGATTTTTGAAGACTTATATTCACTTCAAATTTCATAAGATTTTAAGAAGACTTATATTCACTTCAATTTCACGATTTTCAAGACTTATTCACTTCAAATTTCATCGTATTTTCAAGACTTATATTCACTTCAAATTTCACCGATTTTCTAAAGACTTATATTCACTTCAAATTTCATGATTTTCAAGACTTATATTCATTCAAATTTCATTTTATATTCTAAGACTTATATTCACTTCAAATTTCATCAGATTTCTAAGACTTATATTCACTTCAAATTTCATTAGATTTTCTCAAGACTTATATTCACTCAATTTCATTAGATTTTCTCAAGACTTATATTCACTTCAATTTTCATCTGCATTTTCTAAAGACTTATATTCACTTCAAATTTCATCTAATTTTAGAAGACTTATATTCACTTCAAATTTCATCATATTTTCTAAAGACTTATATTCACTTTAAATTCATGCATTTTCAAGACTTATATTCACTTAAATTTCATAAGATTTTTGAAGACTTATATTCACTTCAAATTTCACCGATTTTCTAAGACTTATATTCACTTCAATTTTAACCGATTTTCTCAAGACTTATATTCACTTCAAATTTCATAAGATTTTCAAGACTTATATTCACTCAAATTTCATCGATTTTCTAAAGACTTATATTCACTTCAAATTTCACTGATTTTCTCAAGACTTATATTCACTTCAAATTTCAATGCATTTACAAGACTTATATTCACTTCAAATTTCATCGATTTCTGAAGACTTATATTCACTTCAAATTTCATCGATTTTGAAGACTTATATTCACTTCAAATTTCACTGATTTTCAAGACTTATATTCACTCAAATCATATTTTTCTAAAGACTATATTCACTTCAAATTTCATCGTATTTCTAAAGACTTATATTCACTTCAAATTTCATCGATTTTCCGAAGACTTATATTCACTTCAAATTTCACTCAGATTTTTCAAGACTTATATTCACTTCAAATTTCATCGCATTTTATGAAGACTTATATTCACTTCAAATTTCATCGATTTTCTCAAGACTTATATTCACTCAATTTTAACTAGATTTTCAAGACTTATATTCACTTCAAATTTCATGATTTTCTCAAGACTTATATTCACTTCAAATTTCATCGATTTTCTCAAGACTTATATTCACTTCAAATTTCATCGATTTTCCTAAGACTTATATTCAATTTCAATTTGAAACCGTATTTCTTAAGATTCATATTAACTTCAAATTTCATCATATTTTCCGAAGACTTATATTCACTTCAAATTTCACCGATTTTCTAAGACTTATATTCACTTCAAATTTCATCCATTTTCAAAGACTATTCACTTCAAATTTCATCTATTTTCAAGACTTATATTCACTTCAAATTTCATCGATTTTCTCAAGACTTATATTCACTTCAAATTTCTTTCCATTTTCCAAGACTTATATTCACTTCAAATTTCATCGATTTTCAAGATTATATTCACTTCAATTTTAACAAGATTTTCTCAAGACTTATATTCACTCAAATTTCATCTAATTTCTCGAAGACTTATATTCACTTCAAATTTCACCGATTTCTCAAGACTTATATTCACTTCAAATTTCACTGATTTTTCTCAAGATTTATATTCACTTCAAATTTCATCTGATTTTGGAAGACTTATATTCACTTAAATTTTCAAAGATTTTCGGACTTATATTCACTTCAAATTTCATCTAATTTTCTAAAGACTTATATTCACTTCAATTTTCCTTTTATTTACTTAAAGACTTATATTCACTTCAAATTTTAATCGATTTTAAGACTTATATTCAAATTTCACCGATTTTCCAAGACTTATATTCACTTCAAATTTCACCAAATTTTCAAGACTTATATTCACTTCAAAATTTCACAGATTTTCAAGACTTATATTCACTTCAAATTTACCCATTTTCTCAAGACTATATTCACTTCAATTTAACCGATTTTCAAGACTTATATTCACTTCAAATTTCAATGATTTTCTAAGACTTATATTCACTTCAAATTTCATCATATTTTCTAAAGACTTATATTCACTTCAAATTTCATCAGATTTTCCAAGACTTATATTCATTTCAAATTTACAAGATTTTTCGAAGACTTATATTCACTTCAAATTTCATCTAATTTCTCAAGACTTATATTCACTTCAAATTTCATCTTATTTTCTCAAGATTATATTCACTTCAAATTTCATCGATTTTCTAAAGACTTATATTCACTTCAAATTTCACCGATTTTCTCAAGACTTATATTCATTTCAAATTTATGATTTTTCTGAAGACTTATATTCACTCAAATTTCATCGATTTTAAAGACTTATATTCACTTCAAATTTCATCGATTTTCTGAAGACTTATATTCACTTCAAATTTCATGATTTTCTCAAGACTTATATTCACTTCAATAACTTATTTTTCAAGACTTATATTCACTTCAAATTTCATTAGATTTTCCAAGACTTATATTCACTTCAAATTTCATCGTTTTATGAAGACTTATATTCACTTCAAATTTACCATTTTCAAGACTTATATTCACTTCAAATTTCATTAGATTTTCTAGACTTATATTCACTTCAAATTTCATCAAATTTTCTCAAGACTTATATTCACTTCAAATTTCACGATTTTCTAAGACTTATATTCACTCAAATTTCATCCGATTTCTAAGACTATATTCACTTCAATTTTACCTGATTTCTCAAGACTTATATTCACTTCAAATTTCATCATATTTTCTCAAGACTTATATTCACTTCAAATTTCACTCCATTTTCTCAAGACTTATATTCATCAAATTTCATGATTTTCGAAGACTTATATTCACTTCAAATTTCACTAATTTCTCAAGACTTATATTCACTTCAAATTTCACGCATTTTCAAGACTTATATTCACTTCAAATTTCATCGATTTTAAAGACTATATTCACTTCAAATTTCACGATTTTCTCAAGACTTATATTCACTTCAAATTTCACCGATTTTCTCGAAGACTTATATTCACTTCAAATTTCACAGATTTTCTAAAGACTTATATTCACTTCAAATTTCATCGATTTTCCCAAGACTTATATTCACTTCAAATTTCATGATTTTAAGACTTATATTCACTTCAAATTTCACTAATTTTCAAAGACTTATATTCACTTCAAATTTCACTGATTTTCGAAGACTTATATTCACTTCAAATTTCATCGATTTTCCCAAGACTTATATTCACTCAAATTTAACCGTATTTTGAAGACTTATATTCACTTCAAATTTCATTAGATTTTCTCAAGACTTATATTCACTTCAAATTTCATCGATTTTCTGAAGACTTATATTCACTTAAATTTCATCGATTTTCCCAAGACTTATATTCACTTAAATTTCATCGATTTTCTAAAGACTTATATTCACTTCAAATTTCATCTAATTTTCTCAAGACTTATATTCACTTCAAATTTCATCAAATTTCTTAAGACTTATATTCACTTCAAATTTCACCGATTTTCTCAAGACTTATATTCACTTCAAATTTCACCGATTTTCCAAGACTTATATTCAATTTCCCACCAATTTCAACCATTTTCTCAAGACTATATTCAATCCCTAAATTTCACCCATTTTCTAAGACTTATATTCACTTCAAATTTCATCAGATTTCCTCAAGACTTATATTCACTCAAATTTCATCGATTTTCTAAGACTTATATTCACTTCAAATTTCACGATTTTCTCAAGACTTATATTCACTTCAAATTTCATCCATTTTCCAAGACTTCACCCTGATATTCTACTTTAAATTTCTTGATTTCCTAAGACTTATATTCTCTCAAATTTCATCGATTTTCCAAGACTTTATTCACTTCAAATTTCAATCATTTTCCAAGACTTATATTCACTTCAAATTTCATCGATTTTTTGAAGACTTATATTCACTTCAAATTTCATCGATTTTCTCAAGACTTTATTCACTTCAAATTTCATCGTGTTTTCTAAAGACTTATATTCACTTCAAATTTCATCAAATTTTCCAAGACTTATATTCACTTCAAATTTCATCGATTTTCCAAGACTTATATTCACTCAAATTTCATTCGATTTTTCAAGACTTATATTCACTTCAATTTAACCGATTTTCTAAGACTTATATTCACTTTAAATTTCATTATTTTCTAAGACTTATATTACTTCAAATTTCATCATATTTTCTGAAGACTTATATTCACTTAATTTCATCGATTTTCAAGACTTATATTCACTTCAAATTTCATAAGATTTTCGAAGACTTATATTCAATTAAAATTTCAACTAATTTCTCAAGACTTATATTCACTTCAAGTTTCACCGTTTCAAGATTATATTCACTTCAAATTTCATCGATTTTCTAAAGACTATATTCACTTCAAATTTCACTTGATTTTCTCAAGACTTATATTCACTTCAAATTTCATCGATTTTCCGAAGACTTATATTCACTTCAAATTTCATAAGATTTTTAAAGACTTATATTCACTTCAAATTTCATCGATTTATGAAGACTTATATTCACTTCAAATTTCATCGATTTTCTTAAGACTTATATTCACTCAATATTAACCAGATTTTCTCAAGACTTATATTCACTTCAAATTTCATCGTATTTCAAGACTTATATTCACTTCAAATTTCATCATATTTTCTCAAGACTTATATTCACTCAAATTTCATTAGATTTTACAAGACTTATATTACTTCAAATTTCATCGATTTTCAAGACTTATATTCACTTCAAATTTCACGATTTTTAAAGACTTATATTCACTTCAAATTTCATCAATTTTCTCAAGACTTATATTCACTTCAAATTTCATCGATTTTCCAAGACTTATATTCACTCAAATTTCATCCGATTTAAAGAATATATTCACTTCAAATTTCATGATTTTCTCAAGACTTATATTCACTTCAAATTTGACAGATTTTCTCAAGACTTATATTCACTTCAAATTTCATCGATTTTCTAAAGACTTATATTCACTTCAAATTTCATCGATTTCAAGACTTATATTCACTTCAAATTTCACTATATTTCTCAAGACTTATATTCACTTCAATTTAACCATTTCTCAAGACTTATATTCACTTCAAATTTCATCGATTTTCTAAAGACTTATATTCACTTCAAATTTCATCGCATTTTCAAGACTTATATTCACTTCAAATTTCAATGATTTTATGAAGACTTATATTCACTTCAAATTTCATCGATTTTATGAAGACTTATATTCACTTCAAATTTCATCGATTTTTGAAGACTTATATTCACTTCAAGTTTCACCATTTTCCCAAGACTTATATTCATTTCAAATTTCATCGCATTTTCTAAAGACTATATTCACTTAAAATTTCACTTATTTTCAAAGACTTATATTCACTTCAAATTTTATCTCATTTTCCGAAGACTTATACTTCAAATTTCATCGATTTTCAAGACTTATATTCACTCAAATTTCACGATTTTATGAAGACTTATATTCACTTCAAATTTCATCGATTTTTCAAGACTTGTATTCACTTAATTTTTAGATTTTCAAGACTTATATTACTTCAAATTTCATGCATTTTCCAAGACTTATATTCACTTCAAATTTCACGATTTTCCAAGACTTATATTCACTTCAAATTTAATCGATTTTTCAAGACTTATATTCACTTCAATTTGAACCATTTTCTTAAGATTCATATTAACTCAAATTTCATCATATTTTCTAAAACTTATAATCACTTCAAATTTCATCATTTTCGAAAACTTATATTCACTTCATATTTCATCGCATTTTCTAAAGACTTATATTCACTTCAAATTTCATCATTTTCCAAGACTTATAATAACTTCAATTTCTCGATTTTCTCAAGACTTATATTCACTTAAAATTTATCGATTTTCCAAGACTTATATTCACTCAAATTTCTTCTGATTTTCTTAAGACTTATATTCACTTCAATTTCAATCCATTTTCTCAAGACTTATATTCACTTCAAATTTCATCTAACTTTCCCTAAAACTTATATTCACTTCAATTTCACCACTTTCTCAAGACTTATATTCACTCAAATTTCATCGATTTTCCAAGACTTATATTCACTTCAAATTTCATCGATTTTGCGAAGACTTTATTCACTTAAATTTTCAAAGATTTTCAAGACTTATATTCACTTCAAATTTCATCTAATTTTCTAAAGACTTATATTCACTTCCATTTTCATGATTTACTTAAGACTTATATTCACTTCAAATTCTAATCCATTTTCCAAGACTTATATTCACTTCAAGTTTCACCGATTTTCAAGACTTTATTCACTCAAATTTCATCAAAGTTTCAAGACTTATATTCACTTCAAATTCACGATTTTCAAGACTTTTATTCACCAAATTTCATCGATTTTCAAGACTTATATTCACTTCAATGTTAAACTTATTTTCTCAAGACTTATATTAACTTTAAATTTCATCGATTTTCTAAGACTTATATTAACTCAAATTTCATCATATTTTCTAAAGACTTATATCACTTCAAATTTCATCGATTTTCAATACTTTATTCATTTCAAATTTCATAAGATTTTCTCGAAGACTTATATTCACTTCAAATTTCATCTAATTTCTCAAGACTTATATTCACTTCAAGTTTCACCGATTTTCAAGGATTATATTTACTTCAAATTTCACGATTTTCTAAAGACTTATATTCACTTCAAATTTCATCGATTTTCTCAAGACTTATATTCATTTCAAATTTCATCGATTTTCTCGAAGACTTATATTCACTTCAAATTTCATCGATTTTCAAAGACTTATATTCACTTCAAATTTCACGATTTTATAAGACTTATATTCACTTCAAATTTCACCGATTTTCTTCAAGACTATATTCACTTCAATTTATCCATTTTGAAGACTTATATTCACTTCAAATTTCATTAGATTTTCCAAGACTTATATTCACTTCAAATTTCATCATTTATGAAGACTTATATTACTTCAAATTTCATCGATTTTCCAAGACTTTATTCACTTCAAATTTCATTAGATTTTCTAAAGACTTATATTCACTTCAAATTTCATCAAATTTTCTCAAGACTTATATTCACTTCAAATTTCATCGATCAAGACTTATATTCACCAAATTTCATCCGATTTTCTCAAGACTTGTATTCACTTCAATTTTACCATTTTCAAGACTTATATTAACTTCAAATTTCATCATATTTTCTCAAGACTTATATTCACTTCAAATTTCATCGCATTTTCTCGAAGACTTATATTCACTCAAATTTCATAAGATTTTCAAGACTTATATTCACTTCAAATTTCACTAATTTCTCAAGACTTATATTCACTTCAAGTTTCACCAGATTTTCCAAGATTATATTCACTTCAAATTTAATCCATTTTCTAAAGACTATATTCACTTAAAATTTCATTTTCTCAAGACTTATATTCACTTCAAATTTCATCTGATTTTCTCGAAGACTTATATTCACTTCAAATTTCAATGATTTTCTAAAGACTTATATTCACTTCAAATTTCACCTATTTCCTCAAGACTTATATTCATTTCAAATTTCATCGATTTTCTCGAAGACTTATATTCACTCAAATTTCACTGATTTCAAGACTTATATTCACTTCAAATTTCACTCGATTTTATAAGACTTATATTCACTTCAAATTAATGATTTTCAAGACCGGTATTCACTTCAATTTAACTTATTTTTGAAGACTTATATTCACTTCAAATTTCATTAGATTTTCTCAAGACCTATATTCACTTCAAATTTCATCGATTTTATGAAGACTTATATTGACTTCAAATTTCACGATTTTCAAGACTTTATTCACTTAAAATTTCATCGATTTAAAGACTTATATTCACTTCAAATTTCATCTATTTTCTCAAGACTTATATTCACCAAATTTCATCAAATTTCTTAAGACTTATATTCACTTCAAATTTCACGATTTTCAAGACTTATATTCACTTCAAATTTCACTCGATTTTCTCAAGACTCATATTCACTTCAATGTTACCCATTTTCTCAAGACTTATATTAACTTTAAATTTCATCTGATTTTCTGAAGACTTATATTACTTCAAATTTCATCACATTTTCTCGAAGACTTATATTCACTTCAAATTTCAACGATTTTCCTAAACTTTATTCACTCAAATTTCACAATATTTTCCTAAGACTTATATTCACTCAAATTTCATCGATTTCTAAAGACTATATTCACTTAAATTTCACCCATTTCCAAGACTTATATTCATTTCAAATTTCACCCATTTTCCGAAGACTTATATTCACTTCAAATTTCACTTTTTTCTAAAGACTTATATTCACTTCAAATTTCACCCATTTTATGAAGACTTATATTCACTTCAAATTTCATCATATTTCCTAATTCTTATATTCACTCAATAACCGATTTTCTCAAGACTTATATTCCTTCAAATTTCACACGATTTTCCAAGACTTCTATTCATCTTCAAATTTCAACAGATTTTCTCAAGACTTATATTCACTTCAAATTTCACCATTTTATGAAGACTTATATTCACTACAATTTCACCGATTTTTCAAGACTTTTATTCACTCAAATTTCATCGTTTTCTAAAGACTTATATTCACTTCAAATTTCATCAAATTTTCTCAAGACTTATATTCACTTCAAATTCACCGATTTCCAAGACTATATTCACTCAAATTTCATCCGATTTTCAAGACTATATTCACTTCAATGTTAACTGCATTTTCAAGACTTATATTAACTTTAAATTTCATCGATTTTCCAAGACTTATATTAACTTCAAATTTCATCATATTTTCTCAAGACTTATATTTACTTCAAGTTTCATCGTATTTTCCTAATACTTATATTCACTTCAAATTTCATAAGATTTTCAGATGACTTGTATTCAATTAAAATTTCAACTAATTTCTCAAGACTTATATTCACTCAAGTTTCACCGCATTTTCTCAAGGATTATATTCACTTCAAATTCACTGATTTTCTAAAGACTATATTCACTTAAAATTTCATGATTTCTTCAAGACTTATATTCAATTCAAATTTCACTTCGATTTTCCGATCACTTATATTCACTTCAAATTTCACATTTCTAAAGACTTATATTCACTCAAATTTCACGATTTTATGAAGACTTATATTCACTTCAAATTTCATCGATTTTCAAGACTGTATTCACTTCAATATTAACCTTGATTTTCTCAAGACTTATATTCACTTCAAATTTCACCATTTCAAGACTTATATTCAAATTTCATCATATTTTCTCAAGACCTATATTCACATCAAATTTCATTAGATTTTATGAAGACTTATATTCACTACAAATTTCATCATTTTTCAAGACTTTATTCACTCAAATTTCATCGATTTTCTAAAGACTTATATTCACTTCAAATTTCATCAAATTTTCTGAAGACTTATATTCACTTCAAATTTCATCAGATTTTCCGAAGACTTATATTCAGTTCAAATTTCATCCGATTTTCTAAAGAATATATTCACTTGAAATTTCATCAGATTTTCCGAAGACTTATATTCATTTCAAATTTCACTTTTTCGAAGACTTATATTTACTTCAAATTTCATCAGATTTTCTAAAGATTTATATTCACTTCAAATTTCATCAGATTTTCTGAAGACTTATATTCACTTCAAATTTCATCATATTTTCTGAAGACTTGTATTCACTTCAATATTAACCACATTTTCTGAAGACTTATATTCACTTCAAATTTCATCGATTTTCTCAAGACTTATACACTTCAAATTTTCAATGATTTTCCAAGACTTATATTCACTTCAAATTTCACGATTTATGAAGACTTATATTGACTACAAATTTCATCGATTTTCTCAAGACTTTTATTCACTTCATATTTCATCGATTTTCTAAAGACTTATATTCACTTCAAATTTCATCAAATTTTCTCAAGACTTATATTCACTTCAAATTTCATCGTTTTCAAGACTTATATTCACTCAAATTTCATCCGATTTTCAAGACTTGTATTCACTTCAAATTTCTTCGATTTTATGAAGACTTATATTCACTTCAAATTTCATCATATTTTTCAAGACTTATATTCACTTCAATATTAACAGATTTTCTC
Source organism: Vicia sativa (assembly GCA_021764765.1). Taxonomy (NCBI): domain Eukaryota; kingdom Viridiplantae; phylum Streptophyta; class Magnoliopsida; order Fabales; family Fabaceae; genus Vicia; species Vicia sativa. The sequence continues at coordinate 169,634,323 of CM038795.1, read as the reverse complement.
AAGACTTATATTCACTTCAAATTTCATTAGATTTTCCAAGACTTATATACACTTCAAATTTCAATGATTTTCCAAGACTTATATTCACTTCAAATTTCATCAGATTTTATGAAGACTTATATTGACTACAAATTTCATGATTTTGAAGACTTATATTCACTTCAAATTTCACGATTTTCGAAGACTTATATTCACTTCAAATTTCATGATTTTCTAAAGACTATATTCACTTCAAATTTCACCGATTTTCTCAAGACTTATATTCACTTCAAATTTCATCGATTTTCATCACTTATATTCACTCAAATTTCAATTGCATTTCTAAAGACTTATATTCACTTCAAATTTCACTCCATTTTATGAAGACTTAAATTTTCAAATTTCATCGATTTTCAAGACTTGTATTTACTTCAATATTAACCATTTTCCAAGACTTATATTCACTTCAAATTTCACCGATTTTCTCAAGACTTATATACACTTCAAATTTCACGATTTTCCAAGACCTATATTCACTTCAAATTTCATCGATTATGAAGACTTATATTGACTTCAAATTTCACGATTTTCAAGACTTTTATTCACTTCAAATTTCATCGATTCTAAGACTTATATTTACTTCAAATTTCATCAAATTTTCAAGACTTATATTCACTCAAATTTCATCGATTTTCAAGACTTATATCACTCAAATTTCATCGATTTTTTCAAGACTTGTATTCACTTCAATGTTAACCGATTTTCCTCAAAACTTATATTAACTTCAAATTTCATCATATTTTCTCAAGACTTATATACACTTCAAATTTCAATAGATTTTCAAGACTTATATTCACTTCAAATTTCACGATTTTATGAAGACTTATATTGACTTCAAATTTCATCGATTTTCAAGACTTTATTCACTTCATATTTCATCGATTTTCTAAAGACTTATATTCACTTCAAATTTCATCAAATTTCTCAAGACTTATATTCACTTCAAATTTCATCAAATTCTCCAAGACTTATATTCACTCAAATTTCATCGATTTTTCAAGACTTGTATTCACTTCAATTTAACCATTTTCCAAGACTTATATTAACTTTAAGTTTCATCCTTTCAAGACTTATATTAACTTCAAATTTCATCATTTTCTCAAGACTTATATTCACTTCAAATTTCATCGATTTTCTCAATACTTAAATTCACTTCAAATTTCATAAGATTTTCGATGACTTGTATTCACTCAAATTTCAACTAATTTCTCAAGACTTATATTCACTTCAAGTTTCACTCGATTTTCCAAGATTATATTCACTTCAAATTTCATCATATTTTCTAAAGACAATATTCACTTAAAATTTCACGATTATCTCAAGACTTATATTCACTTCAAATTTCATCGATTTTCCGATCACTTATATTCACTTTAAATTTCATCGATTTTTAAAGACTTATATTCACTCAAATTTCATGATTTTCAAGACTTATATTCACTTCAAATTTCATCGATTTTTCTCAAGACTTGTATTCACTTCAATTTACCAGATTTTCTCAAGACTTATATTCACTTTAAATTTCACTGATTTTCTGAAGACTTATATTAACTTCAAATTTCATCATATTTTCTGAAGACTTATATTCACTTCAAATTTCATCAGATTTTCTGAATACTTTTATTCACTTCAAATTTCATAAGATTTTCTGATGACTTGTATTCACTTCAAATTTCATCTAATTTCTCAAGACTTATATTCACTTCAAGTTTCACCTCATTTTTCAAGGATTATATTCACTTCAAATTTCATCGATTTTCTAAACACTATATTCACTTAAAATTTCACGATTTTCAAGACTTATATTCATTTCAAATTTCACCAGATTTTCTGAAGACTTATATTCACTTCAAATTTCATCAGATTTTCTAAAGACTTATATTCACTTCAAATTTCATCAGATTTTATGAAGACTTATATTCACTTCAAATTTCATCATATTTTCTGAAGACTTGTATTCACTTCAATATTAACCAGATTTTCTGAAGACTTATATTCACTTCAAATTTCATCAGATTTTCTGAAGACTTATATACACTTCAAATTTCAACAGATTTTCTGAAGACTTGTATTCACTTCAATGTTAACCAGATTTTCTGAAGACTTATATTAACTTTAAATTTCATCAGATTTTATGAAGACTTATATTCACTTCAAATTTCATCGATTTTCCTAAGACTTATATTCACTTCAATGTTACGATTTTCCAAGACTTATATTAACTTTAAATTTCATCAGATTTTCTGAAGACTTATATTAACTTCAAATTTCATCATATTTTCTGAAGACTTATATTCACTTCAAATTTCATCAGATTTTCTGAATACTTATATTCACTTCAAATTTCATAAGATTTTCAGATGACTTGTATTCACTTCAAATTTCAACTAATTTCTCAAGACTTATATTCACTTGTGTTTTCACCGATTTTCCCAAGATTATATTCACTTCAAATTTACATCAGATTTTCTAAAGACTATATTCACTTAAAATTTCACCCATTTTCCAAGACTTATATTCACTTCAAATTTCATCGATTTTCCGATCTATTATATTCAATTCAAATTTCATCGATTTTAAAGACTTTATTCACTTCAAATTTCACCGATTTTCTCAAGACTTATATACACTTCAAATTTCATGATTTCCAAGACCTATATTCACTTCAAATTTCATCGATTTTATGAAGACTTATATCACTTCAAATTTCATCGATTTTCCAAGACTTTATTCACTTCAAATTTTATCGATTTTCTAAAGACTTATATTCACTTCAAATTTCATAAAATTTTCTCAAGACTTATATTCACTTCAAATTTCATCGATTTTCTCAAGACTTATATTCATTCAAATTTCATCGATTTTCAAGACTTATATTCACTTCAATGTTAACCGATTTTTCAAACTTATATTAACTTTAAATTTCATCATATTTTCTCAAGACTTATATACACTTCAAATTTCAATGATTTTCCAAGACTTATATTCACTTCAAATTTCATCGATTTTATGAAGACTTATATTCACTTCAAATTTCATCAAATTTTCTCAAGACTTATATTCACTTCAAATTTCATCTGATTTTCAAGACTTATATTCACTCAAATTTCATGATTTTTCAAGACTTATATTCACTTCAATGTTAACCGATTTTCTTAAAAATATTAACTTTAAATTTCATCATATTTTCTCAAGACTTATATTCACTTCAAATTTCAACAGATTTTCAAGACCTATATTCACTTCAAATTTCATCGATTTTATGAAGACTTATATTGACTTCAAATTCCATCGATTTTCCAAGACTTTATTCACTTCAAATTTCATCGATTTTCTAAAGACTTATATTCACTTCAAATTTCATCAATTTTCCAAGACTTATATTCACTTCAAATTTCATCAATTTTCAAGACTTATATTCACTCAAATTTCATCGATTTCCAAGACTTGTATTCACTTAATGTTAACCATTTTCTCAAGACTTATATTAACTTTAAGTTTCATCCGATTTTCCAAGACTTATATTAACTTCAAATTTCATCATATTTTCTCAAGACTTATATTCACTTCAAATTTCATCGATTTTCAATACTTAAATTCACTTCAAATTTCATAAGATTTTCGATGACTTGACTATACACTCAAATTTCAACTAATTTCTCAAGACTTATATTCACTCAAGTTTCACCGCATTTTCCAAGATTATATTCACTTCAAATTTCATCATATTTTCTAAAGACAATATTCACTTAAAACTTCACCGATTATTCAAGACTTATATTCACTTCAAATTTCATGATTTTCTCGATCACTTATATTCACTTCAAATTTCACTCATTTTCTAAAGACTTATATTCACTTCAAATTTCACCGATTTTCGAAGACTTATATTCACTTCAAATTTCACTCATTTTCTCAAGACTTGTATTCACTTCAATTTAACCAGATTTTCCAAGACTTATATTAACTTTAAATTTCATCGATTTTCGAAGACTTATATTAACTCAAATTTCATCATATTTTCTCAAGACTTATATTCACTTCAAATTTCATGATTTTCTCACTTTATTCACTTCAAATTTCATAAGATTTTCCATGACTATATTCACTTCAAATTTCATCTAATTTCTCAAGACTTATATTCACTTCAAGTTTCACCAGATTTTTGAAGGATTATATTCACTTCAAATTTCATCAGATTTTCTAAAGACTATATTCACTTAAAATTTCATCAGATTTTCTGAAGACTTATATTCATTTCAAATTTCATCGATTTTCTTGACTTATATTCACTTCAAATTTCATCGATTTTCTAAAGACTTATATTCACTCAAATTTCACCATTTTATGAAGACTTATATTCACTTCAAATTTCATCATATTTTCTGAAGACTTGTATTCACTTCAATATTAACCGATTTTCTCAAGACTTATATTCACTTCAAATTTCATCGATTTTCAAGACTTATATTCACTTCAAATTTCACAGATTTTTCAAGACTTGTATTCACTTCAATGTTAACCATTTTCTCAAGACTTATATTCACTTTAAATTTCATCGATTTTATGAAGACTTATATTCACTTCAAATTTCATCCATTTTCCAAGACTTGTATTCACTTCAATTTAACCGATTTTCCAAGACTTATATTAACTTTAAATTTCATCGATTTTGAAGACTTATATTAACTTCAAATTTCATCATATTTTCTCAAGACTTATATTCACTTCAAATTTCATCGTGATTTTCCTAATACTTATATTCACTTCAAATTTCATAAGATTTTCGAAGACTTGTATTCACTTCAAATTTCAACTAATTTCTCAAGACTTATATTCACTCAAATTTCACCGATTTTCCAAGGATTATATTCACTCAAATTACACGATTTTCTAAAGACTATATTCACTTCAAATTTCACGATTTTCTCAAGACTTATATTCACTTCAAATTTCATCGATTTTCGAAGATTATATTCAATTCAAATTTCATCGATTTTCTAAAGACTTATATTCACTTCAAATTTCATCGATTTTCAAGACTTATATACACTTCAAATTTCACGTATTTTCTCAAGACTATATTCACTTCAAATTTCATGAGATTTTATGAAGACTTATATTGACTTCAAATTTCATGATTTTCCAAAACTTTATTCACTTCAAATTTCACGATTTTCTAAAGACTTATATTCACTTCAAATTTCATCAATTTCTCAAGACTTATATTCACTTCAAATTTCATCGATTTCTCAAGACTTATATTCACTCAAATTTCATCGATTTTCTCAAGACTTGTATTCACTTCAATGTTAACCAGATTTTCTGAAAACTTATATTAACTTTAAATTTCATCATATTTTCTCAAGACTTATATACACTTCAAATTTCAACAGATTTTCTGAAGACCTATATTCACTTCAAATTTCATCAGATTTTATGAAGACTTATATTGACTTCAAATTTCATCAAATTTTCTGAAGACTTATATTCACTTCAAATTTCATCAGATTTTCTGAAGACTTATATTAAGTTCAAATTTCATCAGATTTTCTGAAGACTTGTATTCACTTCAATGTTAACCAGATTTTCTGAAAACTTATATTAACTTTAAATTTCATCATATTTTCTCAAGACTTATATACACTTCAAATTTCACCAGATTTTCTGAAGACTTATATTAACTTTAAATTTCATCAGATTTTATGAATACTTATATTCACTTCAAATTTCATCAGATTTTCTGAAGACTTGTATTTACTTCAATATTAACCAGATTTTCTGAAGACTTATATTCACTTAAAATTTCATCAGATTTTCTGAAGACTTATATACACTTCAAATTTCATCAGATTTTCTGAAGACCTATATTCACTTCAAATTTCACCAGATTTTATGAAGACTTATATTGACTTCAAATTTCATCGATTTTCAAGACTTTTATTCACTTCAAATTTCATCGATTTTCTAAAGACTTATATTCACTTCAAATTTCATCAAATTTTCAAGACTTATATTCACTTCAAATTTCATCAGATTTTCTGAAGACTTATATTCAGTTCAAATTTCATCAGATTTTCTGAAGACTTGTATTCACTTCAATGTTAACCAGATTTTCTGAAAACTTATATTAACTTTAAATTTCATCATATTTTCTCAAGACTTATATACACTTCAAATTTCATGATTTTCAAGACTATATTCACTTCAAATTTCACGATTTTATGAAGACTTATATTGACTTCAAATTTCACCAGATTTTCTGAAGACTTTTATTCACTTCAAATTTCATCAGATTTTCTAAAGACTTATATTCACTTCAAATTTCATCAAATTTTCTGAAGACTTATATTCACTTCAAATTTCATCAAATTCTCTGAAGACTTATATTCAGTTCAAATTTCATCAGATTTTCTGAAGACTTGTATTCACTTCAATGTTAACCAGATTTTCTGAAGACTTATATTAACTTTAAGTTTCATCCGATTTTCTGAAGACTTATATTAACTTCAAATTTCATCATATTTTGTGAAGACTTATATTCACTTCAAACTTCATCAGATTTTCTGAATACTTAAATTCACTTCAAATTTCATAAGATTTTCAGATGACTTGTATTCACTTCAAATTTCAACTAATTTCTCAAGACTTATATTCACTTCAAGTTTCACGATTTTTCAAGGATTATATTCCCTTCAAATTTCATCATATTTTCTAAAGACAATATTCACTTAAAACTTCATCAGATTATCTGAAGACTTATATTCACTTCAAATTTCATCAGATTTTCTGATCACTTATATTCACTTCAAATTTCATCAGATTTTCTAAAGACTTATATTCACTTCAAATTTCATCAGATTTTCTGAAGACTTATATTCACTTCAAATTTCATCGATTTTCTGAAGACTTGTATTCACTTCAATGTTAACCAGATTTTCTGAAGACTTATATTAACTTTAAATTTCATCAGATTTTCTGAAGACTTATATTAACTTCAAATTTCATCATATTTTCTGAAGACTTATATTCACTTCAAATTTCATCAGATTTTCTGAATACTTATATTCACTTCAAATTTCATAAGATTTTCAGATGACTTGTATTCACTTCAAATTTCAACTAATTTCTCAAGACTTATATTCACTTCAGGTTTCACCAGATTTTCTGAAGGATTATATTCACTTCAAATTACATCAGATTTTCTAAAGACTATATTCACTTAAAATTTCATCAGATTTTCTGAAGACTTATATTCACTTCAAATTTCATCAGATTTTCTGATCTATTATATTCAATTCAAATTTCATCAGATTTTCTAAAGACTTTTATTCACTTCAAATTTCATCAGATTTTCTTAAGACTTATATACACTTCAAATTTCATCAGATTTTCTGAAGACCTATATTCACTTCAAATTTCATGAGATTTTATGAAGACTTATATTGACTTCAAATTTCATCAGATTTTCTGAAAACTTTTATTCACTTCAAATTTCATCAGATTTTCTAAAGACTTATATTCACTTCAAATTTCATCAAATTTTCTGAAGACTTATATTCACTTCAAATTTCATCAGATTTTCTGAAGACTTATATTCAGTTCAAATTTCATCAGATTTTCTGAAGACTTGTATTCACTTCAATGTTAACCAGATTTTCTGAAAACTTATATTAACTTTAAATTTCATCATATTTTCTCAAGACTTATATACACTTCAAATTTCAACAGATTTTCTGAAGACCTATATTCACTTCAAATTTCATCAGATTTTATGAAGACTTATATTGACTTCAAATTTCATCAAATTTTCTGAAGACTTATATTCACTTCAAATTTCACCGATTTTCCAAGACTTATATTAAGTTCAAATTTCATCAGATTTTCTGAAGACTTGTATTCACTTCAATGTTAACCAGATTTTCTTAAAACTTATATTAACTTTAAATTTCATCATATTTCTCAAGACTTATATACACTTCAAATTTCACCGATTTTCAAGACTTATATTAACTTTAAATTTCATCGATTTTATGAATACTTATATTCACTTCAAATTTCACGATTTTCAAGACTTGTATTTACTTCATTAACCGATTTTCAAGACTTATATTCACTTAAAATTTCATCGATTTTTCAAGACTTATATACACTTCAAATTTCATGATTTTCCAAGACCTATATTCACTTCAAATTTCATCATTTTATGAAGACTTATATTGACTTCAAATTTCATCGACTCAAGACTTTTATTCACTTCAAATTTCATGATTTTCTAAAGACTTATATTCACTTCAAATTTCATCAAATTTTTCAAGACTTATATTCACTTCAAATTTCATCGATTTTTCAAGACTTATATTCATTCAAATTTCATTTTTTCAAGACTTGTATTCACTTCAATGTTAACCAGATTTTCTGAAAACTTATATTAACTTTAAATTTCATCATATTTTCTCAAGACTTATATACACTTCAAATTTCAACAGATTTTCTGAAGACCTATATTCACTTCAAATTTCATCAGATTTTATGAAGACTTATATTGACTTCAAATTTCACTGATTTTCAAGACTTTATTCACTTCAAATTTCATCAGATTTTCTAAAGACTTATATTCACTTCAAATTTCATCAAATTTTCTGAAGACTTATATTCACTTCAAATTTCATCAAATTCTCTGAAGACTTATATTCAGTTCAAATTTCATCAGATTTTCTGAAGACTTGTATTCACTTCAATGTTAACCAGATTTTCTGAAGACTTATATTAACTTTAAGTTTCATCCGATTTTCTGAAGACTTATATTAACTTCAAATTTCATCATATTTTGTGAAGACTTATATTCACTTCAAACTTCATCAGATTTTCTGAATACTTAAATTCACTTCAAATTTCATAAGATTTTCAGATGACTTGTATTCACTTCAAATTTCAACTAATTTCTCAAGACTTATATTCACTTCAAGTTTCACCAGATTTTCTGAAGGATTATATTCCTTCAAATTTCATCATATTTTCTAAAGACAATATTCACTTAAAACTTCATCAGATTATCTGAAGACTTATATTCACTTCAAATTTCATCAGATTTTCTGATCACTTATATTCACTTCAAATTTCATCAGATTTTCTAAAGACTTATATTCACTTCAAATTTCATCAGATTTTCTGAAGACTTATATTCAGTTCAAATTTCATCAGATTTTCTGAAGACTTGTATTCACTTCAATGTTAACCAGATTTTCTGAAGACTTATATTAACTTTAAATTTCATCAGATTTTCTGAAGACTTATATTAACTTCAAATTTCATCATATTTTCTGAAGACTTATATTCACTTCAAATTTCATCAGATTTTCTGAATACTTTTATTCACTTCAAATTTCATAAGATTTTCTGATGACTTGTATTCACTTCAAATTTCATCTAATTTCTCAAGACTTATATTCACTTCAAGTTTCACCAGATTTTCTGAAGGATTATATTCACTTCAAATTTCATCAGATTTTCTAAAGACTATATTCACTTAAAATTTCATCAGATTTTCTGAAGACTTATATTCATTTCAAATTTCATCAGATTTTCTGATGACTTATATTCACTTCAAATTTCATCAGATTTTCTAAAGACTTATATTCACTTCAAATTTCATCAGATTTTATGAAGACTTATATTCACTTCAAATTTCATCATATTTTCTGAAGACTTGTATTCACTTCAATATTAACCAGATTTTCTTAAGACTTATATTCACTTCAAATTTCATCAGATTTTCTGAAGACTTATATACACTTCAAATTTCAACAGATTTTCTGAAGACTTGTATTCACTTCAATGTTAACCAGATTTTCTGAAGACTTATATTGACTTCAAATTTCATCAGATTTTATGAAGACTTATATTCACTTCAAATTTCATCAGATTTTCTGAAGACTTGTATTCACTTCAATGTTAACCAGATTTTCTGAAGACTTATATTAACTTTAAATTTCATCAGATTTTCGGAAGACTTATATTAACTTCAAATTTCATCATATTTTCTGAAGACTTATATTCACTTCAAATTTCATCAGATTTTCTGAATACTTATATTCACTTCAAATTTCATAAGATTTTCAGATGACTTGTATTCACTTCAAATTTCAACTAATTTCTCAAGACTTATATTCACTTCAGGTTTCACCAGATTTTCTAAAGGATTATATTCACTTCAAATTACATCAGATTTTTGTAAAGACTATATTCACTTAAAATTTCATCAGATTTCTCAAGACTTATATTCACTCAAATTTCATCGATTTTTCGATCTATTATATTCAATTCAAATTTCATCGATTTTCTAAAGACTTTATTTATTCAATTTCATCGTTTCAAGACTATATACACTTCAAATTTCATCAGATTTTCTGAAGACCTATATTCACTTCAAATTTCATCAGATTTTCTAAAGACTTATATTCACTGCAAATAAACCTTAAGAAATTTTAAAGAAATACAAAGTGAATTTAAACCTTAAGAAATATATGATATTTGAAGTGAATATAATTCTTTAGAAAATGTGATGAGATTTGAAATGAATATAAGTCTCTAGAAAATTTGAGGAAAACCTGATGAAACTTGATGTGAACACAAATCTTAAGAAAATCTGATGGAATCCGAAGTGAACATAGATCTGAATAAATTTGAAATGAATATAAATTTTAACATGTTCTGAAGAAATACGAAGTGAACAAAAATCTTAAGAAATCTGATGATATTTCAAGTAAATATAAGTCTTTAGAAAATGAGATAAAATTTGAAATGAATATAAGTCTCTAGAAAATATGAGGAAAACCTGATGAAACTTCACGTGAACATAAATCTTAATAAAATACGATGGAATATGAATTGAACATAGATCTGAAGAAATTTGAAGTAAATATAAATCTTAAGAAATTCAGAAGAAATACGAAGTGAACAAAAATCTTAAGAAATCTGATGATATTTGAGGTGAATATAAGTCTTTAGAAAATGTGATGAAATTTGAAATGAATATAAGTCTCTAGAAAATTTGAGGAAAACCTGATGAAACTTAACGTGAACATAAATCTTAAGAAAATCCGATGGAATCTCAAGTGAACATAGATTTGAAGAAACTTGAAGTGAATATAAACCTTAAGAAATTTTGAAGAAGTACGAAGTGAACTTAAACCTTAAGAAATATGATGATATTTTAAGTGAATATAAGTCTTTAGAAAATGTGATGAAATTTGAAATGAATATAAGTCACTAGAAAATTTGAGGAAAACTTGATGAAACTTCACGTGAACATAAATCTTAATAAAATACGATGGAATCTGAAGTGAACATAGATCTAAAGAAATTTGAAGTGAATATAAATCTTAAGAAATTCTAAAGAAATACGAAGTGAACAAAAATCTTAAGAAATCTGTTGATATTTGAAGTGAATATAAGTCTCTAAAAAATATGAGGAAAACCTGATGAAACTTGACGTGAACATAAATCTTAAGAAAGTCCGATGGAATCTCAAGTGAACGTAGATTTGAAGAAATTTGAAGTGAATATAACCCTTAAAAAATTTTGAAGAATTAAGAAGTGAACTTAAACCTTAAGAAAATGAGATGAAATTTGAGGAAAACCTGATGAAACTTGATGTAACACCCGTTTTATTTCATATTATATTAAATTAATATTTTTGAATTATCGTTTGGTGATTTTTTTGACGATGAAAATAATTATATTAATCAGTATATCTATTAATATATTTAGCGACGTTTTGTTCGGTTCGGTAAAATATTTTTCTGACCGATATTTAATTTCCCAGAATTAAATTAACAAATTAAGTTAATAATATAATTAGATGTTATATTTAATGTATTAAGAATAGATGAGGGGTATGTGAGAAATTTATTTAAGTTTGGCTAGTAAGACATACTACATATATATCATTTCCTCCACCATTCCAAACATAACACCAAAAACACAAAAGTTGAGAAGTTGGAGAAAAGCTAGGGTTTTGGTTGAAGAAGAAGAAGAGAGTAAGAAGAAGAACAAGGCTTGGTTGCTTGGTTGAGGAATCATCAAGCACACTCAAAGCTTGTTAGGTAAGGGGTTTGATTCCATTTCTTATAGTTAGGGTTTGATGGATTTAATTTAGATGTGGGAAAAATTGATGTTTGGTTTATTGGGTTTTGTTGAGAGATTGTAAGAATGTTTAGAAGAGTTGGATTGGTTGAAGAAATCATGGGTGTTGTCATTAGTGTTGTAGTATTTGGATTGTAGGATGAAAATAGAAATAGATATGATAATTGAAATAGGAAGAAGACATACAGTAAAACAAAAATGAAAGAAATGGAAACTGTAACATAAAACAAAACGCAGGGAATGGAAAAACTATAATGGAAGGATTAAGGGGGGGTGAGGCGCCCACCTCCATTGTGGGACGATCACGCCCAAGGTTGAGGCACCCGCCTCCCTTGTCCAATGAATAATGGGACGTTCGTCCCCATGTAGTGTAAGGGAAACGGAATTTTTCCCTGTTTTTCTGTTTTCTGTCAAATTTCCTGCATAATTTTCCCTGCTATTAGCTTCTGTTTTTCACCAAAATTCCAATACCACATAGTAACCCTTGGTATCTATAAAATATAATTAGGGGATAAGATAGCCGATTAAATTTAGAACCCGATTATGTTCCGATTTTCCGATTTTGATAAATTCGGCGACAAAGCAAGTTGCTCCGAATTCAACGAAAATTGACGTGCTAGCTAAGTTTGACGTGTAGAACGTAGTGGTGAAGTTAGTTTTTCAAAATTGTGAGTTTTTACGGAATGACCCGAAATAGGCTAATTTACGGTAAATTGACCCGGATTGTGTTTTAGTCATTTTAAGGCATATATGAACTATCCGATTTTGAAGTTGATGTTTATAAATTATGCCGGTAATTAAGAATGGCTTTCGTGACGATTATTGATGTTTTTACTATTTTTCCATTTTTGGAAATTGACGGATTAATGGACAATGACGTTTGCGACGGTGTATATAATTATGAATACTTGTTGTTTATGCGATGCGATGACATGTTTATTTGATGTGAATAAATATGGCGAAGTAGACTTTATGTCAATTGTGATGAGCGATGATGATATGTTGTTGTGTGGTCTTTATTTATTGAGTCACATACATTTCATAAGCGAAGAGGGCTTTTATGCCAAGCGATGATGGCTTTTATGCCGAGTGAAGATGGGCTTTATGCCTTGTGTCCCTAATTATGGACAAAGTGATGGGTGCCACATGCATAACATAGTCGTGTCTCATGGAGTCCATTATGTTTATTTTGGAGTCTGTTGTGTTTATGTTCTAGTTGTTTATCATTGAGTCCTTAATTGACGAATGATAATTGAATTGCGACGGTACATGGTGTTTTGTGTTGATGTGAATATAATGATTATGTGATGGAGTTAATGTGTTAATTTATACACTAAATGCTAATTTAAAGTATGTAAGCTTAGATACATGTTGACATACTTTATTTAACTTACATCAGTTATAATTCCAAACTATCTACATATTCCATCATTGTTTTTAATTATATGTTTTGGAAGTATCTCACCCCTTTCCTTGTTTCGCCGTTACCTATATATTGGTAACGTGCAGGTGATCCCCGAGGATGAGGAGGATTAGCTCGAGTCACTTTATTTTGCGTCGTTCTGCTCTAGTCGTAGTAACACTCGGGATTTGGGCGACGTCATTATTTTGATAGGATAGTTTGTATATACTATCTTATTATGTTATAACCTTTTGTATTGATGACAACATGATGTTATGTATATTTTGTTAACATATCCGTTGTGCTGTGAATATTCATATGTAAGTATGACGAATTATGTATGATTCGGTATATCCGATTTTTGATGTGCATTATAATGCTAATTGTTGGAAATGCGAAGATGTGATACCTCAATTTTGTTAAATGAAATTTTGAAACTCTGATTTTATTATATAATTACGCGGGGTAGAATTGGGGTGTTACATTAGTGGTATCAGAGCAGGTCAGTCTGTCCGGCCAAGTTGTTGAGTCTGTTGTTGTCTAACAATCAAGTATTGTTATTTGTTGATTCTAATCCTTGTTTTGTTGTGAGCAGAAGTTGTTATGGTTGGGAGGCATGCTGGTACGAATGCTGGTAGGAACGATGAGGCTATTGCTACTGCTATGCAGGCGATGGCTCAGGCTTTCCAAAACCCGCCGAATGCTGACGAGAACGTTGGGACTCGTAGTTTGGCGACCTTCCAGAGAGAGAATCCCCCTACTTTCTACGGGAAGTATGATCCTGAAGGTGCTCTAACCTGGTTGAAGGAGGTTGAGAGAATCTTTCATGTGATGGATTGCACTTTTGCGCATAAAGTCCATTATGGTACTCATAAGTTAAGTAAGGAGGCTGATGATTGGTGGGTTGACACCCGTCAAAGGCTTGAAGTTGCTGGTGAAGAAGTAACGTGGGAAGTTTTTAGTAGGGAGTTCTTGAGGAAGTATTACCCGGAAGATGTTCGGGGAAAGAAGGAGATTGAGTTCCTTTCACTAAGGCAAGGGAGCATGTCTATCACTGATTATGCTGCGAAGTTTATTGAGTTGGCTAAGTTCTATCCTCACTTTAATGGTGAGGGTGCTGAATTTTCTAAGTGCATTAAATTTGAGAATGGCTTGCGTCCTGAGATTAAGAAAGCGATCGGTTATCAAAAAAATCCGTGTCTTTGCGGATTTGATTGATAGCTGTAGAATCTTTGAAGAGGATAGTAATGCACACTATAAGATGTTGTCTGATAAGAGGAGCAAGGGCCAGCAGAGCCGTCGGAAACCTTATGATATCCCAACTGGTAAAGGGAAACAACAAGCGTTTCAAGGACGAAGAACTAGTGGGGGAGATGCTCCTGCTAGTATTGTTTGTTACAAGTGTGGGAAACCTGGCCACAAGAGTAATGTTTGTAGGAGTGATGGGAAGACTAAAGAGAACGAGGTGAGGTGTTTCCGATGTGGTGAAACGGGTCATGTGATTCGTGATTGCAAGCATAGAGAAGTGGTCTATTTTAATTGTGGTGAGGGAGGTCACACTAGTCCTCAATGTAAGAAGCCTAAGAAGGCGCAAGGAGCGGGGAAGGTGTTTGCTTTGTCGGGTGCTCCGACGGCAAATGAAGATGGTCTTGTTTGAGGTACTAGTTTCATTAATAGCATTCCCCTTATTACTATTATTGATACTGGTGCTACTCATTGTTTTATTGCTGCTGATTGTGTTAAGAGATTGGGTCTTACTTTGTCATCTCTAGATAGAGATATGGTGGTGGAAGTTTCGGCTAAGGGAATGGTTACTACTTCTTTTGTGTGTGCAAATTGCCCTTTTTCAATCTTTGGTAGAGACTTAGTGGTGGATCTCATTTGTTTACCGCTTGTTGGGTTGGACGTGGTTTTGGGTATGGATTGGTTGAAAGCTAACTATGTCCATATCAATTGCTATGACAACACTGTGAGGTTTTCTTCCTTAGCGGAAGAAGACCAAACTATGTTGGTGTCAACGAAACAATTGAAGGAGTTCATGAAAGATGAAGCATCGGTTTTCTTGTTGATGGCGACTCTTTCCGTGGAGAGTCAATCATATTGCAAACTTTCCGTGGTGTGCGACTTTCCAAGTGTTTCGATGAAATTCCTAGTGCACCTCCGTAAAGAGAAGTTGAGTTTTCGTGGATCTTGTCCTGTACCGACCTATCTCTATGGCGCCATATGATGTCCGCATCAAAGTTAGCGTAATGAAGAGTCAATTAGAAGATTTGCTCGAGAAGAAGTTTGTTAGACCAAGTGTGTCACCGTGGGGAGCCTCTGATTGTTGGTAAAGAAGAAAGATGGTAGTATGAGGCTTTGTATCGATTATCGACGCTAAATAAAGTAACTATCAAGAATAGGTATCCACTTCCTAGGATTGATGATTTGATGGACCGTTGGTTGGTGCTCGATGTTTAGTAAGATTGATTTGATCGGGTTACCATCAAATAAGGGTGAAAGAAGAAGATGTTCAAAACGCGACGAGGTATGGACATTACGAGTATTCGGTGATGCCTTTCGTGTCACTAATGCACCGGAGTATTCATGGAGTACATGAACCGTATTTTCCATCCTTACTTGGATAATTTCGGGGTTTTTTTTATTGATGATATTCTGGTTTATTCTAAATCGGAGGAAGAGCACGCAGAACATTTGCGCATTGTGTTAAAAGTTTTGAAGGAGAAGAAGCTTTATGCTAAGTTGTCAAAGTGCAAGTTTTGGTTAGGTGATGTGAGCTTTTTAGGGCATGTCATTTCTGGTGATGGCATTGCAGTTGATCCTTTTAAAGTTGATGTTGTGTTAAGATGGGAAACTCCTAAGTTTGTTACCGAGATTAGAAGTTTCTTGGGTTTGGCTGGTTACTATAGGAGGTTCATTGAAGGTTTTTCTAAGTTGGCACTTCCTTTGACAAAGTTAACTTGTAAGGGAGCTGCTTTTGTGTGGGATGTCAAGTGTGAAGAAAGTTTTGTTGAATTGAAGAAGAGGTTAACAACGGCGCCGATCTTGATTTTACCTAATCCTGAAGAACCGTTTGTGGTTTATTGTGATGCTTCTATGATGGGTTTAGGTGGTGTGCTTATGCAAGGTGGCAAGGTGGCTGCTTATGCTTCGAGGCAATTGAAGATTCATGAGAAGAACTATCCTACCCACGATTTGGAACTTGCGGCGGTTGTTTTTGTGCTTAAGATTTGGAGGCATTATCTTTATGGTTCTAGATTTGAAGTATTTAGTGACCATAAAAGCTTGAAATATTTGTTTGATCAAAAAGAGCTTAATATGAGGCAAAGACGGTGGCTTGAGTTGTTGAAAGATTATGATTTCGGATTGAATTACCATCCTGGCAAAGCAAATGTGGTGGTCGATGCTTTAAGTCGAAAGACTTTGCATATGTCACTTTTGATGGTGAAGGAGTTGGAAATGATTGAACAATTTAGAGATATGAGTCTTGTGATAGAAGTGACTCCGAAGAGTGTTATCTTGGGGATGTTGAAAATCAATAATGATTTCCTTGATAGCATTAGAGAAGCTCAAAAGCTTGATGTGAAACTTGTGGATTTGTTAGTTAGTGTTGGACAAACTGAAAGTGAATATTTCAAGTTGGATGCTCAGGGTGTTTTGAGATTCCGAGGTAGGATTTGTATTCATGATGATGTTGATTTAAAGAGAATGATCTTGGAAGAAAGTCATAGGAGTAATTTGAGTATTCATCCTGGGGAAACTAAAATGTACCAAGATTTAAGGAAACTATTTTGGTGGTCGGGCATGAAAAGAGAGGTGGCCCAGTTTGTTTATGCTTGTTTGACTTGTCAGAAGTCTAAAGTGGAGCATCAGAAACCTGCAGGGTTGATGCAACCGTTGGAGATTCTGGAATGGAAATGGGATAGCATTTCTATGGATTTTGTAACGGGGTTGCCGAATACACCAAGAGGACACGATGCGATTTGGGTGATTGTTGATAGGCTTACAAAGTCGACTCACTTTATTCCTATTAACATCACTTATCCCGTATCGAAGTTGGCGGAGATTTATACGCATGTGATTGTTAGATTACATGGTATTCCTTTGTGTATTGTTTCGGATAGAGATCTGAGGTTCACTTCTGAATTTTGGAAAAGCTTGCAAGAGGCTTTGGGTTTTAAGTTGAGGTTGAGTTCGGCTTATCATCCTCAGACTGATGGTCAGACGGAAAGGACGATTCAATCGTTGGAAGACTTGTTACGAGCTTGTATTCTTGAGCACGGTGGTTCATGGGATACATATCTTCCTTTGATTGAGTTTACTTACAACAATAGTTTTCATGCTAGTATTGGAATGGCACCGTTTGAGGCGTTGTTTGGTCGGAGGTGTAGAACTCCTTTGTGTTGGCACGAGTCGGGTGAAAGTGTGGTGCGTGGACCCGAATTGGTTAGGGAAACTACTGAGGCGATGAACATGATTAGAGAAAAGATGAGAATTTCTCAAAGTCGACAAAAGAGTTATCATGATAAAAGAAGAAAAGATTTAGAATTTCAAGAAGGTGATCATGTGTTCTTAAGAGTTACTCCTACAACCGGCGTTGGGCGAGCATTGAAGTCGAAGAAGTTAACTCCTCGCTTTATTGGTCCTTATCAAATTACTAGTAAGGTGGGAAAAGTGGCTAATCGGGTGGCGTTACCGCCAAATCTTTCAAATTTGCACGATGTTTTTCATGTGTCACAACTTCGGAAGTATGTCCCGGATCCTTCACATGTGATTGAGATGGATGACATTCAAGTTCAGGAAAATCTTACGGTGGAAACGATGCCTTTGAGGATTGAGGATCGTGAGATGAAGTCCCTTCGTGGCAAAGATATTTCCTTGGTCAAAGTTGTTTAGATAGGAGCAGCGGGTGAAAGTGCGACGTGGGAATTGGAGAGTAAGATGCGGGATTCATATCCCGAGCTTTTCGAGTCAGGTAATTTCGAGGACGAAACCTTTTAAGTGGGGGAGAGTTGTAACACCCGTTTTATTTCATATTATATTAAATTAATATTTTTGAATTATCGTTTGGTGATTGTTTTGACGACGAAAATAATTATATTAATCGGTATATCTATTAATATATTTAGCGACATTTTGTTCGGTTCGGTAAAATATTTTTCGGACCGATATTTAATTTCCCGGAATTAAATTAACAAATTAAGTTAATAATATAATTAGATGTTATATTTATTGTATTAAGAATAGATGAGGGGTATGTGAGCAATTTATTTAAGTTTGGCTAGTAAGACATACTACATATATATCATTTCCTCCACCATTCCAAACATAACACCAAAAACACAAAAGTTGAGAAGTTGGAGAAAAGCTAGGGTTTTGGTTGAAGAAGAAGAAGAGAGTAAGAAGAAGAACAAGGCTTGGTTTCTTGGTTGAGGAATCATCAAGAACACTCAAAGCTTGCTAGGTAAGGGGTTTGATTCCATTTCTTATAGTTAGGGTTTGATGGATTTAATTTAGATGTGGGAAAAATTGATGTTTGGTTTATAGGGTTTTGTTGAGAGATTGTAAGAATGTTTAGAAGAATTGGATTGGTTGTAGAAATCATGGGTGTTGTCATTAGTGTTGTAGTATTTGGATTGTAGGATGAAAATAGAAATAGAGATGATAACTGAAATAGGAAGAAAACATACAGTAAAACAAAAATGAAAGAAATGGAAACTGTAACATAAAACAAAACGCTGGGAATGGAAAAAATATCATGGAAGGATTAAGGGGGGGTGAGGCGCCCACCTACATTGTGGGACGGTCACCCCCAAGGTTGAGGCACCCGCCTCCCTTGTCCAATGAAGAATGGGACGTTCGTCCCCATGTAGTGTAAGGGAAACCGAATTTTTCCCTGTTTTTCCAATTTCTGTAACTTATAATTTTTTTTTCTGTCAAATTTCCTGCATAATTTTCCCTGCTATTAGCTTCTGTTTTTCACCAAAATTCCAATACCACATAGTAACCCTTGGTATCTATAAAATATAATTAGGGGATAAGATAGCCGATTAAATTTAGAACCCGATTATGTTCCGATTTTCCGATTTTGATAAATTCGGCGACAAAGCAAGTTGCTCCGAATTCAACGAAAATTGACGTGCTAGCTAAGTTTGACGTGTAGAACGTAGTGGTGAAGTTAGTTTTTCAAAATTGTGAGTTTTTACGGAATGACCCGAAATAGGCTAATTTACGGTAAATTGACCCGGATTGTGTTTTAGTCATTTTAAGGCATATATGAACTATCCGATTTTGAAGTTGATGTTTATAAATTATGCCGGTAATTAAGAATGGATTTCGCGACGATTATTGATGTTTTTACTATTTTTCCATTTTTGGAAAT
Source organism: Vicia sativa (assembly GCA_021764765.1). NCBI lineage: Eukaryota > Viridiplantae > Streptophyta > Magnoliopsida > Fabales > Fabaceae > Vicia > Vicia sativa. Next base: position 169,614,353 of record CM038795.1, on the reverse strand, counting down.
TGACGGATTAATGGACAATGACGTTTGCGACGGTGTATATAATTATGAATACTTGTTGTTTATGCGATGCGATGACATGTTTATTTGATGTGAATAAATATGGCGAAGTAGACTTTATGTCAATTGTGATGAGCGATGATGATATGTTATTGTGTGGTCTTTATTTATTGAGTCACATACATTTCATAAGCGAAGAGTGTAACGCCCGTTTTTAATTAATATTATATTATATTAATATTTTCGAATTACCGATTGATATTTATCTTGCGACGAGAATATTCATATTAATTAATATATCTATTAATTTATCTGTCGACGTTGTGTTCGGTCTGGGTTTTATTCCGTTCGGTTCGGTAATTCGAGCTTGTGGATTGAGCTTTGTAGAATCATCATGGATCATCCAAGCTTGTGGATTGAGCTTTGTGGATTGAGCTTTGTAGAATCATCATGGATCATCCAAGCTTATGAGGTAAGGGGTTTGATTTCTCCATTTCATATTATTAGGGTTTGATAGTATATTTTGGATTTTGAGAAATTTGTTAGGATGAGTTGTGAGTTTTGGTTGATTAATGGTTGAAAACAACTTAGAAAATGTTGGGTTAGGAGTATGATTTATTGGTGTTTTAATTGCTATACTAGTAGAACTAAGTTGCAAATTAGAAATGAAGAAAACTGTAAAACTATAAGCCATGGTAACAGACTGTATGCGAATGGATTTGGAGAAGAAGAGATGAGGTGGCGTGGCAAGGGGGAGGCGCCCACCTCCCATGGTGGGGCGACGGTCCCCAAGGGTAGGGCGACCGCCTCCCTTCTCTTCCTTGAACCGGGACGCACGTCCCCTTGTAGCTTGGAGGGGATGGCATTTTTCTGCGTTTTCCAATTTTGTTGTTTCCTCAAATTCTCTGTTTTCTGCAGAATTTCCTTTCCTGCATAATTTCTTTCTGTTCCTGTTAGTTTTCCATAATTCATATACTACTAGTTAGTATTAATAAAATATAATTACGGGACAAGATAGCCAATTAAATTTAGGACCCGATTATGTTCCGATTTTCCAATTCCGGTAAATTCGGCGACGGAGCAAGTTGCTCCGAATTCAACGGAAATTGACGTGCTAGCTAAGTTTGACGTGTAGAACGTAGTGGTGAGGTTAGTTTTTAGAAATTACGAGTTTTTACGAGATGACCCGAAATAGGCCAATTTACGGTAAAATTGAATCGGATTTCGTTTTAGTGGATTTAGGACACGTTTGGACAATCCGATTTCGATGTTGATGATTATGATTAATGCTGGTTATTAGGAATTACTTTCGCGACGATTATTGACGTTTTGACTATTTTTCCGTTTTTGAAATTTAGTGAATGAATTGGTGATGTAGTGCGATTAAACATAATGGTTGGGACGACGTATTAATTAATGAATACTTGATGATATGCGATGCAATGATATGTGTCTTTGTACATGATGCTTATATTGATGTTGTTAATAAATGCTTCTGATTTGTGAATGCATGATTTTGATGATGATGAATTATTAGTGATGTTTTGCATAATGCAAATATGATGCGATGATATATTTATCTTGTTGTGGATAAATTATAGCGATGTGGGCTTTATGCCAATTTTGATGAGCGATGAAGATGTTTTTGTGTTGTGTTGTGTTGTTTTATTGTCGAGTCACATACATTGCATAAGCGAAGAGGGCTTTTATGCCAAGCGAAGAGGCTTTTATGCCAAGCGATGATGGCTTTTATGCCGAGCGAAGATGGGCTTTATGCCTTGTGTCCCTAATTATGGACAAAGCGATGGGTACCACATGCATAACATAGTCGTGTCTTGTAACACCCCAAATCTACCCAAGGTTTTATATACCAAAATGAGAGTAATTTAAAATTTCACAAAGTAAATACTGAGCGTCACACCTTCCAAAGCAACTCACTTTAAACAATTTGTTTTAAAGTATATATCTCAGATACATAGCATCGCCGGAAAACATAGTTTGATTCATAAACATCAAAACATCTTCTTTATTAAACTTTCTTAATAAATCATGTTTTCATAAAATATAATTCTTATACATAAAGGAATAACATCAAAAGAACAACGGCAAGACAACATGAATATTCCCCCGGAGTGCTACGTATCAGAGCAACACCGACTCGACTAACAGCAGCTAAAAACTTCATCTTCAAAACCTGCACGTTACCAATATATAGGTAACGGAGAAACAAGTAAAGGGTGAGATACTCCAAAACATATAATTAAAGGCATGATAAAATATATATATATAATTTCGGAATTATAAGGGTATAGATTAATAAGTGTAATTTCAACACATAATCAAGACTCACTTACTTTACTCGCCATCCTAATGTGTATAATCTACACTATCTAACCATAACCTCCTCGGCATAAAACGTCGCAACAACACATAACCCTCCGTCACCACGAAATCGTCACGAGCTAATACATCGCTAATTAACACGGTAGTCTTAAACAACAACATCAACCAACAACATTAAATAATGCTAGTAATATAAGCAACATAACAAATCATCATAAATTGGCTAAAGCCCATCTTCGCTTTTGGCATAAAGCCCATCATCACATCATATATCATCGCAATTCAATATCATCCATCAATCAACAAAAAGCCAACGCCAAACAACTCAAACATAAACATAACCGACTCCATGAGACACGACTATGTTATGCATGTGGTACCCATCGCTTTGTCCGTAATTAGGGACACTTGGCATAAAGTCGATCTTCGCCGCATAAAACCATCATCGCTGGCATAAAAGCCCTCTTCGCTTATGAAATGTATGTGACTCGACAATAAAACAACACAACACAAAAACAACATCATCGCTCAACCAAATTGGCATAAAGCCCACATCGCCATAATTTATCCAAAACAAGATAAATATATCATCGCATCATAATTGCATTATGCAAACATCATCAATAAATTCATCAAAAGTCATGCATTCACAAATCGGAAGCATTTATTAACAACATCAATTTAATCATCACATTGCAAATCAACAGATTCATTAATAAATACACCGTCGCAAAACTTACGCTTATTAACGCCGCATCGTTATCAATTAATTCACTAAATTCGAAACGGAAAATAGTCAAACACCTATAATCGCCACGAAAGTCATTCCTAACAACCGGTATTAATCATAATCATCAACGTCGAAATCGGATTGTCAATACGTACCTTAAATCTACTAAAACACCGTTCGATTCAATTTACCAAATTAGCCTATTTCGGTCGTTCTATAAAACTCACAATTCCGAAAAACTAACTTCACCACTATGTTCTACACGTCAAACTTATCTAGCACGTCAATTTTCATTGAATTTGAGCAACTTGTTCGTCACGAATTTACAAATCGGAAAATCGACATAATCGGGTTCTAAATTTAATCGGCTATCTTAACCCCTAATTATATTTTATTTAAACCAAGGATTGCTAGGTGGGATTGAAAAATTTGAAGGAAACAGAATGTATTGCAGTAATTATGCAGGTAACAATTATTTGACAGGAAACAAGATTTTGCTGTAAACAGAAAACACCACAACGAAATCCCATTGCCACTTTCTTCCACACTTGGGACGCACGTCCCTTTCCTTTGAAGAACATTGAGACGGCTGCCTCAATATCCATGTTCCATTCTTCCAATTTTATTTTTTTTTATTACCCTGCGTTATTCCATTTTCATATTACCTTGCGTTATTCCATTTTCAAACATTCTTTTTTATTCCATTTTCAAACACTCTTTTTTTTTTGTTTTATATTTTCTTGTTTTCTAGTTTTTTACAGGTAGTTTTCTTCACCATTTCCATTTCATTTTCATTCTACCATACTACTAATATTATTACTCATAATCTCTTCACCTAGTACAACTTCTCTCAATATTTTCTACAATCAACCAACTAAACCCTATAAACAAACTATCAAGTTTTTCCTCAATCCAAACTAATTCCACCAACCCTAACAACAAGAAATGGAATCAAACCCTCACACACTCAACTCAAAACCTCAACACCAATTTTCAACTCCTCTAAGCATTTCAACAATCAACCAACAAAATCATAAAGCTCTACTATCAATTTTCCCCAAATCCAACATATATCATCAAACCCTAACTATAATGAAATGGAAGAAATCAAACCCCTTACCTCTAGATTGGTTGATCCATGGTGATGCTCCAAAGCTCAACCTCAAGCTTCCTCTCTTTCTCAAGATCTCCCTCATCTTCTCCTCTTGTTCTTCTTCTCCCAAAACCCCTTCTTTTCCTCTCTAGTTTCTATTTTTGGTTTTGTGTTCATCATGCAAGGAAAAGGAGAAGAAAATGGTTTTTATAACTTGTTTTCTTACTAGCTTCCCAATTCTCATGTTTGGTTTTTGGTATTTTGGAATGGAAGGAAAATGAGGAGAAAATGATTCTTATAATGGTATTTTCCTTACTAGAAAACCAAGGGTGAAAAACCCAATTCTAACAAAATGCTTCTCACGCCCCTTTCTAATATATCATTAATATAATTAATTCCATCGATTAAAATAATTCCGGGGAATTAAAATATCGGGTCCGAATAATATTTTTACCGGACCGAACGGAACGTCGCTAGATAAATTAATAGATATATTAATTAATATAAATATTCTCATCGCAAAATAATTATCGATTGGTAATTCGAAAACATTAATATAATATAATATTAATTAAAATAGGGCGTTACAACTCTCCCCCACTTATAAATTTTTCGTCCTCGAAATTTCGACCAAAACGAACAATACGAGACATGCCTACGCAATCGTCTACTCAATCCTCGCTTTAATTAAACAACCTACAGAATACACCAAACACAAGGGTATCTCCCTTACCACAACGTCCAGACAAGAACAACCATGCCGAGATGCAAAGCCCATACAATGCACCCGACCACCAACTAACACCCAACAACTAAACAAGCCGTAAACACAACGGTTCACTCGAGAACCAAACAAACAAGATCGATACTATCCTAATGTCTCAACCATATAATTAGTCACACACTCGAACCGACACCTCAGAAACGAGTCACCAAAGATAGGAACATAAAGTCCTACGACACAACACCGACACCATCGCTAAAACGAAAACAACAAAGTGGTTATACAAACCAAAACTAAAACAATCAGAACAGGATAGAATCGTGTGTGCTACGCAACCACGAAAAAGATGCCTTCACTTACACATAAGCACAAACTCAAGAATCACACTTGCAGTTATCGCTCTCATCTCAGTCAATCACAAGGTCACATCATCCTTGTAGATTACCAACGTACAACCCTTGAACAAAACAAGTTATACAAACATAACAGAACAGTGATACACCACTCACTCTAGGGCTTATACAGACGACTTGCGACTATAACTCACTAGTCCAAATCCAACAATCTTGCATACTCGCTAACAATCAATATACAGGCTTCTCATTCGAAACACCTTTCATAACTTTCCATCGTCCCAAGTGGTAACTCAGTCACAACACTCTCTCAAGAACTCTACTCATCAACGTCATCTCTTACCCCTGCAATTACAACACAGGTTGGACTTAAAACCCTGACGTAAATTTCTGGAATCCAGCACAAACACCGTCGCGACCAACTTCAATCACTGAAGAACCTTCTCCTTCATAAAACATCAATCATCTTAAGGTACCTGTGGCTACTAAACCGTCACAAGATTCCTTACCGTCAAGACTTATCTTGGTCGTAATCTAATAATCCACCGCGACCATTAGTATCCGACGAAGTCCATATGTTAGTAGTGAACAAATCCCTAATATTCTTCTGGACTTAATCTCAATAATTGTTCCAAAACAAACATGCAACATTCTCCACAGTAATAAAATCCCAAATCAGATATACTTGGGTTATCCGCGACATCAACATACTAAGCTCAACAACAGACGAAGTCTCTTTATGGATTGCACTCAAACTTGAATCGTCTACAACAATTCCAATCTACTCGTCGTTAACATCTGCACTTCTAAAATTTCAAATGAGCACAACCGCATCAAACTCTAACTCACGCGTCCGACAACTTTTCCTTATGAAAATTAAATCGTTCCAAGGTACTAATACACTTTTCCAACTCTATGTCGAAATACATCTTAAGTCCAAAATGGAATATCACAATACGCCGCACAAGGTTCTTCAGTACTAAATAAACCAAAATCAAAGCATTCGCTAAACTTTCCAATGGCTCAAACAAATTCGCTTACCATCGCGAAGTCCAATTAGTGACTCAACCATCTCAAGTCAAAGTACTCCCGATCAAAACCAACTTATAAAAAGGATCTTCCATCAAACTCACAAGGTTAACCATCCAAAATAAAGAAACTTCTAAGCTCTGAAATAACCCCTTAAAGTCTTCTACAGATACAAAATAAATCTTTGCGGAACCGTCCAAAATATCGCCGTCTAGGTCACTTACTTAAAGCACTCACGTCCAACAGCTCAAAATTCTCTCTTTAGAATACTCGCCACGCACTGATCTAACTTCACTTCTGATAACGCAAAGCTCGGATGCTTGCCACAATTCCTTAACTTGATGTGAACCAATTAATATCCAAAATAACTCTTACGGCTACTCATGAGAGTATTGTCTGAACATTCCAAAATCACACCTGACGCATTAGTCACACTAACGACATCAACAAATACTCGCCAGAACCAAACACTAACCCAAAAGCATTGTCTAAACATCTTCAGCTCTCACACTAACTCGTAGACAGCCAGATTTCACATCGATCTCACTAAACGCAAAAATTCCAAGTGACTGATTCATCCAAATATCAATCCTCAGAAGTATACACTCGTCCTCAATATCCACTTCGTTACTCGCCTACAAACGACACACCAACTCGGGTAACTTTGGCTCTTCTCGAACAACACAACGGTAGCACTCCACGGTGACCCGCTCGAACAAACAAACTCCACTAAAACCAATCTTCAAGTTGACTCTTCACTAAGAAATCTTAAGAAATCTTGTGATATTAAAAGTGAATATAAGTCTTTGGAAATTGTGATGAAATATGAAATTGAAGATAAGTCTCTAGAAAATTTGAGGAAGACCTGATGAAACTTGACGTGAACATAAATCTTAAGAAATCCGATGGAATCTCAAGTGAACATAGATCTGACAAAATTTGAAGTGAATATAAACCTTAAGAAATTTTGAAGAAATACGAACAGAACATAAACCTTAAGAAGTATGATGATATTTGAAATGAATATAAGTCTTTAGAAAATGTGATGAGATTTGAAATGAATATATTTCTCTAGAAAATTTGAGGAAAACCTGATAAAACTTGACGTGAACTAAAATCTCAAGAATATCTGATGGAATCTCAAGTGAACATAGATCTGAATAAATTTGAAGTGAATATAAATCTTAAGAAGTTCAGAAGAAATACGAAGTGAACAAAAATCTTAAGAAATCTGATGATATTTGAAGTGAATATAAGTCTTTAGAAAATGTGATGAAATTTGAAATAAATATAAGTCTCTAGAAAATTTGAGGAAAACCTGATGAAACATCACGTGAACATAAATCTTAATTAAATACGATGGAATTTGAAGTGACCATAGATCTTAAGAAATTTGAAGTGAATATAAATCTTAAGAAATTCTGAAAAAATAAGAAATGAACAAAAATCTTAAGAAATCTAATGATATTTGAAGTGAATATGAGTCCTTAGTAAATGTGATGAAATTTGAAATGAATATTAGTCTCTAGAAAATATGAGGAAAACCTGATGAAACTTGACGTGAACATAAAACTTAAGAAAATCATATGGAATCTCGAGTGAACATAGATCTGAAGAAATTTGAAGTAAATATAAACCTTAAAAAATTTTGAAGAAATACAAAGTGAACAAAAATCTTAAGAAATCTTAGGATATTTGAAGTCAATATAAGTCTTTAGAAAATTTGATAAAATTTAAAATGAATATAAGTCTCTAGAAAATTTGAGGAAAACCTGATGAAACTTCACGTGAACATAAATCTTAATAAAATACGATGGAATCTGAAGTGAACATAGATTGGAAGAAATTTAAAGTGAATATAAATCTTAAGAAATTCTGAAGAAATACGAAGTGAACAAAAATCTTAAGAAATCTAATGATATTTGAAGTGAATATAAGTCCTTAGAAAATGTGATGAAATTTGAAATGAATATAAGTCTCTAGAAAATATGAGGAAAACCTGATGAAACTTGACGTGAACATAAAACTTAAGAAAATCTGATGGAATCTCGAGTGAACTTATATCTGAAGAAATTTGAAGTGAATATAAACCTTAAAAAAATTTGAAGAAAAACAACGTGAACTTAAACCTTAAGAAATATGATGATATTTGAAGTGAATATAAGTCTTTAGAAAATTTGATGAGATTTGAAATGAATATAAGTATCTAGAAAATATGAGGAAAACTTGATGAAACTTGACGTGAACATAAGTCTTAAGAAAATCTGACGGAATCTCAAGTTAACATAGATCTGAATAAATTTGAAGTGAATATAAATCTAAAGAAATTCTCAAGAAATACAAGGTGAACAAAAATCTTAAGAAATCTGATGATATTTAAAATGAAGATAAGTCTCTAGAAAATTAGAGGAAAACCTGATGAAACTTCACGTGAACATAAATCTTAATAAAATATGGTGGAATTTGAAGTGAACATAGATCTTAAGAAATTTGAAGTGAACATAGATCTTAAGAAATTTGAAGTGAATATAAATATTAAGAAATTCTGAAGAAATACGAAGTGAACAAAAATCTTAAGAAATCTTGTGATATTAAAAGTGAATATAAGTCTTTGGAAATTGTGATGAAATATGAAATTGAAGATAAGTCTCTAGAAAATTTGAGGAAAACCTGATGAAACTTGACGTGAACATAAATCTTAAGAAATCCGATGGAATCTCAAGTGAACATTGATCTGACGAAATTTGAAGTGAATATAAACCTTAAGAAATTTTGAAGAAATACGAACAGAACATAAACCTTAAGAAGTATGATGATATTTGAAATGAATATAAGTCTTTAGAAAATGTGATGAGATTTGAAATGAATATATTTCTCTAGAAAATTTGAGGAAAACCTGATAAAACTTGACGTGAACTAAAATCTCAAGAATATCTGATGGAATCTCAAGTGAACATAGATCTGAATAAATTTGAAGTGAATATAAATCTTAAGAAGTTCAGAAGAAATACGAAGTGAACAAAAATCTTAAGAAATCTGATGATATTTGAAGTGAATATAAGTCTTTAGAAAATGTGATGAAATTTGAAATAAATATAAGTCTCTAGAAAATTTGAGGAAAACATGATGAAACATCACGTGAACATAAATCTTAATTAAATACGATGGAATTTGAAGTGACCATAGATCTTAAGAAATTTGAAGTGAATATAAATCCTAAGAAACTCTGAAAAAATAAGAAATGAACAAAAATCTTAAGAAATCTAATGATATTTGAAGTGAATATGAGTCCTTAGAAAATGTGATGAAATTTGAAATGAATATTAGTCTCTAGAAAATATGAGGAAAACCTGATGAAACTTGACGTGAACAAAAAACTTAAGAAAAATCCGATGGAATCTCGAGTGAACATAGATCTGAAGAAATTTGAAGTGAATATAAACCTTAAAAAATTTTGAAGAAATACAAAGTGAACAAAAATCTTAAGAAATCTTAGGATATTTGAAGTCAATATAAGTCTTTAGAAAATTTGATAAAATTTAAAATGAATATAAGTCTCTAGAAAATTTGAGGAAAACCTGATGAAACTTCACGTGAACATAAATCTTAATAAAATACGATGGAATCTGAAGTGAACATAGATTTGAAGAAATTTAAAGTGAATATAAATCTTAAGAAATTCTGAAGAAATACGAAGTGAACAAAAATCTTAAGAAATCTAATGATATTTGAAGTGAATATAAGTCCTTAGAAAATGTGATGAAATTTGAAATGAATATAAATCTCTAGAAAATATGAGGAAAACCTGATGAAACTTGACGTGAAAATAAAACTTAAGAGAATCCGATGGAATCTCGAGTGAAAATATATCTGAAGAAATTTGAAGTGAATATAAACCTTAAAAAATTTTGAATAAAAACAAAGTGAACTTAAACCTTAAGAAATATGATGATATTTGAAGTGAATATAAGTCTTTAGAAAATTTGATGAGATTTGAAATGAATATAAGTATCTAGAAAATATGAGGAAAATCTGATGAAACTTGACGTGAACATAAGTCTTAAGAAAATCTGATGGAATCTCAAGTTAACATAGATCTGAATAAATTTGAAGTGAATATAAATATAAAGAAGTTCTCAAGAAATACAATGTGAACAAAAATCTTAAGAAATCTGATGATATTTAAAATGAAGATAAGTCTCTAGAAAATTAGAGGAAAACCTGATGAAACTTCACGTGAACATAAATCTTAAAAAAATATGGTGGAATTTGAAGTGAACATAGATCTTAAGAAATTTGAAGTGAACATAGATCTTAAGAAATTTGAAGTGAATATAAATATTAAGAAATTCTGAAGAAATACGAACTGAACAAAAATCTTAAGAAATCTGGTGATATTAGAAGTGAATATAAGTCTTTGGAAATTGTGATGAAATATGAAATTGAAGATAAGTCCCTAGAAAATTTGAGGAAAACCTGATGAAACTTGACGTGAACATAAATCTTAAGAAATCCGATGGAATTTCAAGTGAACATAGATCTGACGAAATTTGAAGTGAATATAAACCTTAAGAAATTTTGAAGAAATACGAAGAGAACATAAACCTTAAGAAGTATGATGATATTTGAAATGAATATAAGTCTTTAGAAAATGTGATGAGATTTGAAATGAATATATTTCTCTAGAAAATTTGAGGAAAACCTGATAAAATTTGACGTGAACTAAAATCTTAAGAATATCTGATGGAACCTCAAGTGAACATAGATCTGAATAAATTTGAAGTGAATATAAATCATAAGAAGTTCAGAAGAAATACGAAGTGAACAAAAATCTTAAGAAATCTGATGATATTTGAAGTGAGTATAAGTCTTTAGAAAATGTGATAAAATTTGAAAAAAATATAAGTCTCTAGAAAATTTGAGGAAAACCTGATGAAACTTCACGTGAACAAAAATCTTAATAAAATTCGATGGAATCTGAAGTGAACATTGATCTGAAGAAATTTAAAGTGAATATAAACCTTAAGAAATTTTGAAGAAATACAAAGTCAACTTAAACCTTAAGAAATATGATATATTTGAAGTGAATATAAGTCTTTAGAAAATTTGATGAGATTTGAAATGAATATAAGTATCTAGAAAATTTGACGAAAACTTGATGAAACTTGACAAGAACATAAATCTTAATAAAATATGATGGAATCTGAAGTGAACATAGATCTTAAAAAATTTGAAGTGAATATAAATCTTAAGAAATTCTGAGGCAATACGAAGTGAACAAAAATCTTAAGAAAACTGATGATATTAGAAGTCTCATAAGTCTTTAGAAAATGTGATAAAATTTGAAATGAACATAAGTCGCTAGAAAATTTGAGGAAAACCTGATGAAACTTCATGTGAACATAAATCTTAATAAAATACGATGGAATCTGAAGTGAACATAGATGTGAAGAAATTTGAAGGAATATAAATCTTAAGAAATTCTGAAGAAATACGAAGTGAACAAAAATCTTAAGAAAACTGATGATATTTGAAGTGAATATAAGTCTTTAGAAATTGTGATGAAATTTGAAATGAATATAAGTCTCTAGAAATTTTGAGGAAAACCTGATGAAACTTGACATGAACATAAATCTTAAGAAAATCCGACAGAATCTCGAGTGAACATAGATCTGAAGAAATTTGAAGTGAATATAAACCTTAAGAAGTTTTGAAGAAATACGAAGTTAACATAAACCCGAAAAATATGATGATATTTGAAGCTAATATAAGACTTTAGAAAATGTGATGAGATTTGAAATGAATATATTTCTCAAGAAAATTTGAGGAAAACTGTATGAAACTTGACATGAACTAAAATCTTAAGAAAATCTAATGGAATCTCTAGTGAACATAGATCTGAATAAATTTAAAGTGAATATAAATCTTAAGAAGTTCTGAAGAAATACAAAGTGAACAAAAATCTTAAGAAATCTGAGGATATTTGAAGTGAATATAAGTCTTTAGAAAATGTGATAAAATTTAAAATGAATATAAGTCTCTAGAAAATTTGAGGAAAACCTGATGAAACTTCACGTGAACATAAATCTTAATAAAATATGATTGAATTTGAAGAGAACATAGATCTTAAGAAATTTGAAGTGAATATAAATCTTAAGAAATTCTGAAAAAATAAGAAGTGAACAAAAATCTTCAGAAATCTGATGATATTAGAAGTGAATATAATTCTTTAGAAATTGTGATGAAATTTGAAATTGAATATAAGTCTCTAGAAAATTTTAGGAAAACCTGATGAAACTTGACGTGAACATAAATCTTTAGGAAATCCGATGGAATCTCAAGTGAACATAGATCTGACAAAATTTGAAGTGAATATAAACCTTAAGAAAATTTGAAGAAATACGAAGTGAACATAAAACTTAAGAAGTATGATGATATTTGAAGTGAATATAAGTCTTAAGAAAATGTGATGAGATTTGAAATGAATATGTTTCTGTAGAAAATTTGAGGAAAACTTGATAAAACTTGACATGAACTAAAATCTTAAGAAAATCTGATGGAATCTCAAGTGAACATAGATCTGAATAAATTTGAAGTGAATATAAATTTTAAGAAGTTATGAAGAAATATGAAGTGAACAAAAATCTTAAGAAATCTGATGATACTTTAAGTGAATATAAGTCCTTAGAAAATGTGATGAAATTTGAAATAAATATAAGTCTCTAGAAAATTTGAGGAAAACCTGATGAAACTTCACGTGAACATAAATCTTACTAAAATACGGTGGAATCTGAAGTGAACATAGATCATAAGAAATTTGATGTGAATATAAATCTTAAGAAATTCTTGAGAAATACGAAGTGAACAAAAATCTTAAGAAATCTGATGATATTTGAAGTGAATATAAGTCTTTAGAAAATGTGATGAGATTTGAAATGAATATAAGTCTCTAGAAAATTTGAGGAAAACCTGATGAAACTTGACGTGAACATGAATGTTAAGAAAATCTGATGGAATCTTAAGTGAGTGTATATATATATATATATATGAATAAATTTGAAGTGAATATAAATCTTAAAAAAGTTCTTAAAAAATACGAAGTGAACAAAAATCTTAAGAAATCTGATGATATTTGAAGTGAATATAAGTCTTTAGAAAATGTGATGAAATTTGAAATGAATATAAATCTCTAGAAAATTTGAGGAAAACCTGATGAAGCTTCACGTGAACATAAATCTTAGTAAAATACGACGGAATCTGATGTGAACATAGATCTGAAGAAATTTGAAGTGAATATAAATCTTAAGAAATTCTGAAGAAATACGAACAAGTCGCTAAATCCCTAAGCCCCACCATTACATATCGATACTCTTATTCTGAATCTAAACTAGTTCTTTATCAGTTAGGTTTCCTAAACCAAACTTTAGTTATATTATTAGCCTTAGATTTACGTAGTAGCCTAAGATAACGGTAGGTCAACATTTAGTCCCTGTGGATTCAATAATCTTTAAAACTACAATGGATAGGGATGTATACTTGCAGTCTAGATTCTATAAGACGATAAAGTCGCTATCTACCTCTGACACCGCCTCTTGAACCACCTCTGGCACCACCTCCTGAACCACCTCCTGCACAGACTCCTTCACCACCTCTTTTACAGGCTCCTGCACCACCTTTGTAACCCGCTCCTCAGCAATCGGCGCCTGAAGCACTAACTCTGGTACAACTACCTGCTCCACAACTACCGTAGAAGGTCTAACAATTCATCGATGAGACGAAACCCCATCGCGGCCTGCTCAGCCATCTATTTCCGGCGAGAACCGATTGGACGACGACGATCACCCTGTGCCTTAGAGGCCTGTGTCTCATCTGTTGCTCGAGGCACAACATCTGCTCGATCAGTAATCCTGCCTGAAATAGAATCGTCTTTGCCTCTAGTCCTCACTACAAACAAAGTCAAGAAACATGAAAAATAAGAATTTTTTGAAAAAAATAGAAAATAAAGGAAATTTCAAAATTTCTGGTATTTTTGGCGTATTGGAAATTTCAAAATTTCCGGTATAAGCATCAATGAAAAATACCGTAAGTTTCGAAATTTCCAGGCGAAAATGCCGGATATTTTAGAATCTACGGTAGGTTATACCGGAATTTTCGAAAAAACCGGTACAAAATACTGGAAATTTTAACATAAGTACCAGAAACTTACTTGTAATTGTGAAAAATCCGATAGCGCTCTCAAATTTCTGGTATTGTCCAATTTTTTGAAAAATGCAGGGTGTACCAGGGATTCCAATAATGAGGAAGGCTTGGGCAAAATTGACTTTTCATACTAAATAGGGAGTGTCAAGTACAGGTGGGGGGTGACAGGAAAAATTCTCATATTCGAGGACCTAACTTATCATTCACTAGTTATATGGGTTGAGTTGGGATTTGCCAGTATATGAACAATAACGATATATAATTGATTGGTTCGGCTTAAATTCACACGTCAACCGACATCCATGATCATCCATAATCATCCATAATCATGATACAAAAGAAAATGTTAAGGTTTTGAAGCCTTAGGTCTACACCATTATTGAAAGTTGAAACTCAGTTCTATCAATGATGTGTTAGTTTTCGACTATGGAAACAATACATTCTAGTATTGCTGCCCTAATGAATGCACACAACCACCTATGTTTAGACGAGTTAGACTACCACCAATACCTAGTGATCAACCAATTTGTAGACAAACTTTTGTCAGGGCCTCCAAATCCTATTGTATGTTACTACAAATGTGTAGGCATGTTCTTGCATGAATAAACTGACATTATACTATTATCTGCATATTTACACTCTTATCTTAACTTCAATGCAATTATAACAATTCCTTTTTGTTCTCATGGCCATTATAAAATTTTCAACATCTTAGACTGGACCAGGGGTCCCTATAACAATTTGACTTGACTGCAACAAAGCTTAAATGTGATTCTAATATGAGAAGTACTCAACAATTTGAGCTAATATTGAAAACTAAATTAGTTTCTTCAATTGCAGAAACTTATGCCCAACAAAACATCATTATACAACATTGAGTAAAAAATAAAATAAGAAAGAGCAAAAGTCAAAGCCTTTTTGTTACTTTCAATGATGAATAATTTCTCTACTTATAAGATGATTTTCTTTATGATACGGAACCTCCACGGAGGCGGAGACAGAGGTGGAGGGTTGATTCATTTTTTATGCTGCAATCCGCTATGGTGCTGCGATCATCTAGTTGCCTGCCTTGAAAAACAGGCGTTGCTCGCTCACTGGGATCCCATCCATATCAAGAATCATCTCCTTCACATTGGCTATGGTGTCGGAACTCTCAACAGTCAGAGTGACTGTTTTTCCAGTCGGAGTTCTAAGTAAGACTTGCAACTGCATTACAATTAATAACAAAATATAAGAAAGGAAATAAAAACCCCGTTGGCATTTGAAAAACAAATGAACTTGAGATAAAATATTAAATTCAAAAAGAAAATAACAAGACTTTAATTAGAAAAAACATCCATAGCAAACAAAAATAGAAGATACCTTGCGGGCTATGCAAATTTCTAACTTTACAGATTTAGAAGAACCAAAATAACTAGATGGAATCACAAGGAACTCTGATGCATTAGTTGCTAAAGTAACCTTCTGGACATTCATCGCCGAAGAATGAAATCTTAGACTGCAATTCTTGGACCTAGCCGATATATCATAACCATAATAGGCCGTTAAAAAGTTAGGATCAATGCAGCTAATATTGACTGAATTTCCCAAAAGCATAGCACTATTATTGAGAATAAATAATTGGCCAGAATTTTCTTCTTGAAGAACAATGGTTTCTTCAATGAACTTCAATGATACAATGAAGGAGTGACCATAAGAAAATTTGATCAGAGAGTCCCCATGTTTATGGCTGAAATGCTTGGACAACACTCTGGATTCAGCAACAAAGTCACAACCTAAAAGGGGACAGTAACATGGTGCATAGTTGCATCTTTCCACATGTTTTTTCTTTTCACTATAACTTATTCTATCCCTACAACCATACTCTTCGTTTGGACATGGCATTTCCATAGATTGCAGAATATTCTCTATGGCTTTACAACGTTTAGAGCTGATGTGTGATGAACACTGGATACACTTGTTCTCAGGTTGAGGACAACAGGTTCGGCAAACAGTATGACCATTATCACACTGAATTCCAACATAAAATAAAATCACCAAAATTAGAATTTAAACCATTAATTTGTTAGCATAAAACAAAATAAAAAATTTAATCTTAAGGCTGATTAGCATGTTATTCAATTTACCAGAATGCATAACTGTATGGTCTCTATCAAAGTCTAGGGAAACAATACAAGAAGTTTATACCATAAAAGCTTAGAAGTAAACTAAAAGCATACCTGAAAGACTGGAATAGTTAAGGGTTGAAGACAGTTGCAGCAATCGAGAACTTTAGGGTTTGAAATAATAACAGAAACGGAGTTATCCTTCTTACTTGTGCATGAATCCATTGCTTATGTGACTAATACCAGAATAGAGATAAAACAGATTAAAACTTGATTATTATATAATCAAAGAAATAGCAGGCAAAACCCTTCCTCATTAGCTAGGGTTTCATGTTTTTTTCTTTTTGATTGGTTTCCACCAAGTGGGTCTTAGGCCCATGAGGCCAATCCTTTCATTTTGATGCTACGCCCTTCTGAGCTGATTTCGATATTTGGGCTTGAAAGCCCAACTTCTAGATGGCGTCCCTTCTTGCTGACTACATCCCCATGATTTTTATTTTTATTTTTCTCTACTAAGCAAGATATATTAGTGATAGAACCAAAAGTTCTAGAACTTGGTTACAAAAGAAAGAGACGAAACTCAAATTGAAGAAAAATTACACACCAATTACAACCTAAGATAAATAAAACAAAAGAACTTTGTTAAATTCATAGAAGTAGGAATAACTTTCCCTATAAACGACCAACGCTAAACAAGCATCTTAACGTTCCAAATTGTATCAACGATATTCCAAAAATCATTTTGAAAGATGATACCAATTTCACCTTGTTATTTTTTATAAAAAAAACTCCATCTCAAAAAGCTATCCATAACACAGTTTGACTCATACTCATCGAAGTCAATCCAATTTACCAACTCCTTCTTCCAATTTGACTCTACTGATTGTCTTTGATTATTTTATTTTATGTTTCATAGATAAATTCATTGCATTATATTATATCGTCAAACAAACATTATGATGATCACTAATCTCTTATTTTCAATAAAAAAAATCGTATTGTTTTTAATAAATAATCAAAACCCCCTTTATTTCCAATATAAAATCAAGCATTTTTTTACCAAGAACCAATTATTCTCAACATGAAAATCAAACTATTCATATTTTTAAAATGAGATTTTTTATTTATTTTAAATCGGATTAAAAAAGTAAAATTGAGTGCACACTCTTTTTATCCTCAAATAATCGAAAGTAAGATGTATATTTTGCTCGAACCTCATTCATCTTCCATTAGAACTTTTTCATAATTAAATTGGATTAAAAAAAGGAAACTTTGGTGAGCACACTTTTTACCCTTGAATAATTGATGTAGTTGTAAGCATAAAGATGATCAATGTGGCTGTGAAAACAAAACTTGCACCTCAGTTGAAGTAGCCTTAAGCATGAAGATAAAAACCCTAACTCATAATTGATGATTCCTCAAGAAGAACCTTAGTTGGAGCACAATAGCTAAAAATCTTATCTTTGATTAAACATAGGGAAATAAATCCTAATCTTTGTGAAGATAACCATCTAAACACCTTAAAGAATTATGCACCAGATCCTTCAGCTCTGGGTCTTCAGATTTCCACAAGGTCATGTTTGATACATGGCCTTCCAGAATAACACAAGTTGTCATGCCCCTTCGCATAACCAAGATGTCATGTACACATGCTTGGACATCACACAAATACAAGCACTCAGATAGCTTGTCTTAAACACACCAGGCTGACACACTTGCAGTAAAGGGAAACCACCTTCTTCATATTTCTATGCTCTTACAATCACTAGCAATTGCTGGTACTAGTGAATCTTTAACATAATACTCATGCAGTCACCAAACATACTATTGAAGACAAGACCAAAATCTGCATATTTAGATCCAAAAAGTCAGAACTCCTTCTTCTGACATCAATGTTGATCCTCAATCCTTCATAATCATAATCCCATACCTCCTTCAAGAACAACCAAAACATGATGTTTCAAAATCATTTAGGACATCATTTTTTCTTTACAGAACCCAACCAATTCGTTCTTGATTTAACAACTAGATAGTTCATTAAACTGATTGTTCTTTTATGAAGAAGATATCAAAAGAACACACCTTCTTCGGCTTTATTCAGGTTTATAAAAACCTTAACACTATATGAGAGAATTAAATTTTCATAGACTTTCTGAAGAATTCAGAAAGCAGATTTACATCCATACATCAGATAAGTACCCAGCTTCCGACAAGGTATTCGTCATCAAAGGAAACCTAAAAAACTATAGATAACGCTTTCTTTTTACAAATGTCAAGATATTTGTTCTGACATCCATCTTCTTCCTACTCTTGCCACACGAGGATCCTTCACACTCCATTATTGGTCAGAGACTGGTCGTCAACTCTATCATGGTCAGTCATTCTAACTTTGGAATCCACTAGTGAACAACAATACTCACCCCATGATCTTCAAAACAACTTGAAATTCTGGTGTCATCAGACTCAGGATGTCGTGACATTTTATCCGACATTATAAAACAGACAAGGTAGAATATACAATTAATAATGCATGAAACAAAAGAACACAAGGAATTGTTCACCCAGTTCGGTTCTAACCAACTTACATATGAGGGCACACCAAGCTAGAAATGAAGTCCATTATTCGCAGTATTAATTCAGAGTTAAACCTCCCTGTTTACACTCATCACTTAATCAAACTACCCAATTTCCCTTCTACCTAAGATACCACACTTAGATATGAGAACCTCTGCTCATTTCCAATCACCTCAGTGATGTCTAATATGAGAACCTCTGCTCATTTCCAATCACTATTAATCACTCTCGTATTAATATTCAACCTACATTTAATACGAGAGTCTCTTATTCCTTCTTGGTGGGTTAGTAATTTTATTGTATTGCAAGAAACATCTAAACTAACATATAAATGTGTGAAGTGTAGAAAATGTAAAATAAACTAAAATAAATGTAAATTGAATTGAATTATTTTTTGATTTGAGTTAGATACACCATTCGCCTAACCTCTAAGATTGATAATTCTATAAGAACCGTTTACTACTTGAGAACCGTTAGTAATGTAATTTTATTTCCTTTTACTCTATTATTATTAAAAATTGAAATTATTGACATTTAATGGTAAATTAAAACTGAAGCCATTATTCCTAAGTTATAATCTTCCTTCTCTTTTTTTCCTCATTTAACACCTTTTGATTAATTTCCAAGATTCAGAATTTCATCCTCACACCATAATATTGCAGTGGTTGAGTTAAGTTTTGGTTAGAAAAAACTTGTGTAATTATATCATACTCTTCCATCAGAATACTTTGGTGTATTAGGCTTCAAAAAGACTATACTACAAGAGTCATTACATCTCTTTGCAAAAGGAATAGACTACAATTTCAGCTAATGCAAAACTTAAGTTTGTTTCTTCAGTTACAGAAAGTCACACCCAGCAAAAGATCATTACACAGCTCAAGCAAAATAAGCACAAAAAAACACAAGTCAGATCCTTAAGCATGAGGTGCAAAAGTATAATGTCTGATCTCAACTTCTAGGGGAGGCAGAGGGTGAGGTGAAGGATTGACATCTCTTTGATGTTGTAACTGGCAAGGGTCTGGCTGTCATGTAGTTGCTGATTGTCAAAGTGAAGATGTTGCTTGTTCACTGGGAAGCCTTCCTTGTCAGGAATCCTCTCCTTCACATTGGCTATAGTATCTGAACTCTCAACCATCAGGGTGATCACCTTTCCAGACAGGGTCTCGATGAATATGTTCATCTGCACCGCAATTGCCAACACATTAATCAATGACAAAGCTAATAGAAAGAATACAAAAGCCCTTGCAACTTTTATTACAGCTCAATAAGGCAACCGGATTTCATGAACAAATGAATAAAAGGAGAAGACAGGAGGTACCTTGGGGGTTATGCAGATTTCTAGCTGGAGACGTTCAGAAGAACTAAAATAACCCAATGGAATCAGAAGGAACGCTGATGAACGAGTTGCTAAAGTAGCCCGTTGGACATTCTCGGGAAAAGAATGTAACTTCAACAAGCCAAACTTAGACTTAGCCGATATATCATAACCATATCCAGCCTCAGAAGAAGAGTTAGGATCAATGCAGCTAATATTGACTGCATTTCCTATACTCGCAATAGTACTATTATTGAGAGTGTATAGTCTGCCATCATTTTCCTCTTGGAGAACCACAGTTTCATCATCAGACTTCAAACAAACAACGAACGGGTGGCCATAAGAAAATTCGATTAGAGAATCACAGTGTTCACGGTTGAAATGGTTGTACAACACCTCTAACGAAGCAACCAAATCACAACCTGGAAGGGGACAATGACATGGCACATAGATGCATTCTTCTCCATGCTTTCTTTTTCCATTGTAACTAACTCTCTCCCTGCAGCCATATTTTTCATTCGGGCACGACATCTTGATAGATTGCAATCGATCCTCAAAGGATCGAGAGCGTTTTAAGCTAATTCGTTTCGAGCACTTGTCACACTCCTTCCCAAGTTTATCACAGCAAGTTGAGCAAACAATATGACCATTATCACACTGCATTGCAACATAAAAATTAATGATCAAACTATACATTGTTTTCTCCACAAAACCCTAACTAAACATAGTATCACATTTCAATGACAGAAAACATGATGCATGTAAGAAAAAGAAGGTTGAAATGATAACCTTGAAAACAGGAATCGTCAAGAGTTGAAGACAAACGCAACAATCAAATGCATGCGGTGAGTTCTTCTTCATACAAACATCTTTTGTGGAACCATTGCTGTCTTTAGAATCTTTGTTGCATGGCTCCATTACAGGATTAGACTAAAAGTGAATGATCAAACAAATTACAACATTAATCTATAATCAAAAATCAGAGAAAATCAAAGTTGTGGTCAAGAACAAACAAGATTTAACAGAAAAACCACTCACCGAGATTCTTGACATTCTTGAAGATTGAGAGGGATTGGGGCTTTTGGTCTTCCGATAGTTCAATGTTGCTTTCTTTCGTCTTGAAACTTCCTTTTAAAGACACATTCAAAGACAGTTTTTTTTCTTTCAAGTTGCTTTCTTTGATGAAAGACACGTGTACATTAGAAATTTTAAGTGAAATAATCAAAAATATTTTTTTTAATCTATAAGCTCAAAATTTTGTAATTGATTTTTAATATACAACAATTTCATAACTGATTTTTATTGGAAGTAGCTTTTGCTTTTCACATCCCCTTGTAAATGATGAAGTATCAACCCTCCTTGTCGTAATCATGAGACATAATGTCTTATGTAACCTTTTTTATTATTCTAACTGTCGAATCGAGCTGATATTCTGACCATCTGACCTGATATATTCTCAATTTTTTCAACTTATACGTCTAGTCTTTTGGATATGGATCTTTTTAGCGTGGTCCGGTCTTACATCTCAATTTTTACGGTGCACATCGATTATTTATTAATAGATCGACTCTGATATCCGACTTGCAGGTCGGTCGAGGATTTTTTATATGTACACCTGTTAAAAAATCGATTGAGCTACCAAGTTGTTAAAATATATATTATTCCCTCTGTTTTTATGAGATAAAATTTAGGTCATTAATACTGAAATAAAAAAATTAATTTGTGGATTCTTTTTAAATTGGTTTTTATATATTGAGCTCAAAGCATGAGATTAGTTATTGGATTATAATTAACTTTTATACATACATATGGGAGCTAGATAGAATTGATTCTAACTTCATCTTCGACTAGAGTAGTTTTTTACTATACATATGACGGAGTCATATTCATTATAGCTAATGGAGTGGATTTCTTAACCCACCACGTCAATTTCCAAAAATGTCTCTGGAAATCAGAAATATACTTCCGGTTAGCACCCTATATCATGCAAATCACGTTGAAAAGGGTTGGATGTAAATCGAAAGTATATTTCTGATTTTAAACTATATGTAATTTTTAAATAAAGTGTGTACGTGAAGTCAAATATGGAATAAATTCTTAATATTATATTATTTAGTTTGGAACCGTAAATATATTTTCGATTTTCACCCAAATATTTCAAAATATGGTGCGTATTGGAAGTATATTTCTAATTTTTCAGGGGCATTTTGAGGTTTTCATGGGGTGTACCCCACCCCTATGGGCTGGGTTAAGAAATCCACTTAATGGAAACTTGAAAAGGATCTTCATCTACTTTCATAGTAGGAAAATTGTACTTTGTACCCCTACTTTTAAACTTGGACCCCTACAACAGTAATTTTTGGACAAAAATGCCCTCGTATAAATAGTATAAGTTTTCAAAAAAAAATCATTTGTCACATTTCATTACAAAAAGTGTTCCGAAAAGCTCTCAACTCGCAAGCATTCTGGAGCAGTTAGCAAAAGGCTTCCGATTTACAAAACACACACCGAAACAGTCAAGGTAAGTGTTCCGGAAAAAAAAATTATGCACTGAAACACTTTTCAGAAGTGTTCCGGTTTGGGTCATTTTTGCTATTTTTTTCGGAACAGTTTTGTTAAGTGTTTTAGTTTGAACAAAATGCACAGGAACAGTTTTGAAATCTGTTCCGATTTTATGAATTACATTCCGACACACTTTTGTAAAGTGTTTCAAAAATATTGAAAAAACATAAATCGAAACACTTATCAAAAGTGTTCTGATTTGCCCTTTTTTAATTTTTTATTTGTTGGTTATTTTGCAGAATGTCGCGAATATTAGGCCATGAGTGACGTCTTCCTCGTAGAAATAACGGTGCATCTAGATCCGATTCAAATCCTCCGGAGGAGACAAGGGGATATCCTGGTGAACCAAGGTCAAGGAGGCGAGTTCCGAATTGACGAGAACGGTGTTATGAGATTTGGTGATCGGGTGTGTGTCCCGGATGTTGCCGAGATCAGGAAGAGTATTTTAGAAGAAGGACATCGTAGCGGGTTGAGTATTCATCCCGGTGCTACTAAAATGTACCATGGTTTGAAGAAGTTGTTTTGGTGGCCTGGAATGAAGAAGGAAATTGCTAAGTTTGTGTATGCTTGTTTGGTTTGTCAAAAGTCAAAAATCGAGCATCAGAAACCGTCAGGATTGATGGAGCCATTATTTGTTCCAGAATGGAAGTGGGATGGAATCTCTATGGATTTTGTGTCTGGTTTGCCAAGAAACATTAAAATTGTGATTCTATCTGGGTGATTGTGGATAGGTTGACGAAATCTGCTCATTTTATTCCGATAAGAATGGATTACCCGAT
The DNA here is from genome assembly GCA_021764765.1 of Vicia sativa. NCBI lineage: Eukaryota > Viridiplantae > Streptophyta > Magnoliopsida > Fabales > Fabaceae > Vicia > Vicia sativa. Next base: position 169,590,550 of record CM038795.1, on the reverse strand, counting down.
GGAGAGATTAGCAGAATTGTATGTCGAAAAGGTTGTGAGTTTGCATGGTATTCCGTCTAGTATTGTGTCGGATCGAGATCCGAGGTTTACATCTAAGTTCTGGATGGGATTGCAAGAAGCCTTGGGTACCAAGTTGCGTTTGAGTTCCGCTTATCATCCATAGACAGATGGTCAGACGGAAAGAACGATTCAATCGTTGGAAGATTTGCTGAGAGCTTGTGTGTTAGAGAAGGGTGGAGCTTGGGATAGTTATCTGCCGTTGATTGAGTTTACCTACAACAATAGCTTTCACTCGAGTATTGGTATGGCACCGTTTGAGGCATTATATGGTAGGAGGTGTCGGACACCATTGTGTTGGTATGAAACTGGAGAGAGTGATTGGACGGAAATTGTTCAACAAACTTGAAAAGATTAAGATGATTCAGAGAAGATGAGGACTTCTGAGTCGTCGAAAAGTTATCATGATAAGAGGAGGAAAGACCTTGAGTTTAGTGAAGGAGAACATGTGTTTATGCGAGTTACTCCGATGACTGGTATTGATCGAGCTTTGAAGTCCAAGAAGTTGACTCCACGATTTATTGGTCCTTTCGGATTACCAAGAGAGTTGGAAGGTTGCATATCGATTGCTTTGCCGTCACTCGAATTTGCATGATGTTTTCATGTGTCTCGAGGAAGTACATTCTTGATCCGTCTCATGAGATTCGGGTAGATGATATACAGCACGAGAAAATTTGATGTGGAAGCGATACTGAGAATTGAGGATCGAAGTTGCAACTGAGGCAAAGAGATTGCATTGGTAAGAGTGGCTTGGGGAGGACCAGCTGATGGAAATGTTACTTGGGAGCTAGAGAGTCAGATGAAGGACTCGTATCCCGAACTATTCGTCTGAGGTATGTTTTCGAGGACGAAAACTCTTTAAGTTGGGGAGTTGTGACACCCAAAATAATTCGATAATTAAATAATTATGATTTTTAATTATTAAATTAATTGAGGACATAATTTATTTAATTATATTGGATTATTAAGATTAATGATGGAATTAATTGGAGAATGAGAAATAATACTTATTTTATTTATGTTAAAAGGAATAAAAAGGAATAAAATAAGGAAAGAAGGAAAATAGAGTCATTTTTGGAGAAAACAAGATACGTGAAGTGAGAAGAGGAGAAAAGAAGGAAGAAAACCTAGAAGTGTCAGAATTCGAAGAACCCACAAGGTAAGGGGTGATTTCAATTGATTATTGTTTATTATAGGTTTTGATTTTAATATTATAGATCATAGCATGTTAGGAAATCTATGTTTAGGAATTTCTAGGTTTCCATGGATGTATACATAATTGTGTCAGATGGTGTCAGATTGTGTCAGATGGTAGGTCTAAAATGATTAGAGTGTCAGATACCAATTATGACTGATAGGAAGATGATAATTGATGTGATAAATGATGCAAATTGATGTATGTTGGTGTTTCCAATGATAGAATTCGTATGGGTAAAATTGGATTGATTGAGGATGAAAGGAATTGTCAAAGTGCAGAAATGACCAACACGGGAACCGGTTCCCGGGGAGGAACCGGTTCCACTTTGAAAACTTTTGAAAAACTGAAAATTTGTACACAGGAACCGGTTCATGTGTGGGAGGAACCGGGTTCCACGTTGATTTTTCCAGAGAAATGAAATTTTATTTTCTGGGAACCGGTTCCCTACTTGGAGGAACCGGGTTCCCCATACATTTTTCCCTGTTTTGGGAACCGGTTACTCCCAGGGAGGAACCGGGTTCCACTGAAATATTTTTAAAAGTTTTAAAACTTCAAAAATTCATAACTTTCAAACTGTAAGTCCGTTTTGAGCGCCGTTTTGGACGTTATTTCCTAAATTTAATGCTCTACCTTATGAAATGAAAATATTTTAGAAAACTTGAAATTATTTTGGAAAGGGGTTGAATTTCGAAATAAATAATTGTTAACTGACACATAATGATGTATGTGTAGTAGAGGACCTTTGGTGATGGAGATACAGGTAATGTGTGGATGTAATAGCATGTTTATGCTGATGTTAGATGTATGCATGATTTGTTGAAATGTCATGTTGATTAGTTTGAAGTCAGTTATGTTAGATGAATGTATACATAGACTGATTGATGTTGCATGCTAATGATGTGCGTGTATTTGCATTGTTTGGTGAAGTTAATTCCCATTGTGTGGAATTTGACTTGGATTGCCGATAACCGATACCCGAGTGAGGATGGGTGGTTAGGCTGGATTCGTGTCCGGGTGGTTATGGAAGAATCGATGGAACTGTATCCGGTTGATGATGGATCAGTGTTGGGTGACTTGGTCACGAGTCGGTACCGCATGCATTGAGTCTGCATTGTATTTGTATGAAGTGGTAACATGTTAGGATGTCTTCCAGTGTTACTCTTCTTGGATTGTTATGATTATGCATGATGAATATGGTTGTGTGTGTGAATCTGAATTTATGTTAAGTGGGTGAAATAATATGCTTGTGATATATTATTGATTGAAAGACTTATAATATGCTTTAATTATGAGAAGTCTCACCCTTACTTTACCATTTCAGATTAAGGTTAGCAGCTGAAGAGTCGGTGAGGATGGCTCTAGAGCTTATCGTTTAGTCTGCGTGTCAGTGTCATGCTCTGATTAGATTGTAACACTGGGGAACGTTAGATGAGAAATTAGACATTGGTTTATTGTTTAGTTAAAATTTTGTTGGGAATACAATGATTGAATTATTCCGTTTTTGGTGATGATATTTTCCGTTGTGTAAGACATGGTCTTAATTTGACTGGATTATTGAAAATGTTGATCCTCAGTGTAGCATGGCTACTGTTTGAATGAAGTTTATTTTATCTATTAATTGTGACATCCCTCAATTGCCGTGTTAACTCTGATTAAAAGATGATTTAGAGATTAATTTAATTGATATATTCGGGGTATTTAGATGGGGTGTTACAGGGGTGTTCACAGTGATTTCTGGTGAAACAACCGCTAGTCTTCCAAACTATCAAATAAGCGTTATAATTGTTATTCAATTCCTCTGGTAACTTGCAGGATCGACTAGATTGATCCTAAGGGGTATTGGTTGTTTGTATAGAATTAATAACAAAATAAGGATTCAAGTTTAAGGCTTATATTTAGAGTGTTTTATATAAGTCCAATGTATTTCGATCACGGCATTCAGTAACTTAATGCCATGATTAAATAAAGAAACATAATATTGACTTAAATGAGTAAATAAACAAAGATTCCATTTACAAAAGAAATGTAAGTGCAGAAATGCTTAAATGACTTTTAAATGTAAAAGACTTTTTAAAGTAAAGGCATGAAATGTAAAAGACAAGAATGTAGAAACAAGTACGTAAAAGCTTTCTGGAAAATAAGAGCGTTAATGTAAAAGTTTCAGAAAAGTAAAGGATTTCGAAATAGAAGAAAACGTTTAAATGCAAGGAAAGTTAAATGACTTTGAATGTAAAGAATTTAAAAGACATTGATGCAGGATAAAGATAAACTGGAAAGATAAAGATACATTATTGAATCATAAAATTTTTGGTGCAATCATACGTACATCATTCGAGCATTCGTTTCCCTAGCCATGTGGTATTTTGAATGTTTACTGAATTTTTGTACAATAGATATGACACACGAAATCCTAACACTAAGACTCCTATTTATACTATTTCGACCATAACGGTCTGACTTATGAGGTCTTGCCACGTTCAGAACATGCAGAGCACGACGCCTCTCTTGCTTCCACGCGTCTTCGAACCATCTCCAGCGCATACATTTTAACTTCCAATTATCCCGCTCGCGTTTTGAATTTCAAATGCCTTGACCATTTCGACTTCGAACTCACTTCTTAGATACAACCTTACTACCATTTCGAGGCTTGCTTTACATATATCACCATAATTTCCATTCGAAGCTCCAAGTTTCAGTAGGTCCATTCGAAGAGCCAATTCTTTCATCCCGAACTATGACATTCACTTTGTTCCAACGAATACTGACATTGTTTCGTTTCGAGCTCAATGATTCCTATTCGAATCATAGATATCAAAATCTTCAGCCAACAAAATGCCCCTTTAAAATATGTATTTCGAATCTCTTTCTGAGAAATACTTATTTTAAACACATCCACAAGATTTTGATGTGACCCTGAGTAATTATGACACTGTATATGATGTCCACTACGTCAGTTACGACGGCTCTTGGGTTTCCGAACCGCTTAAAAACAGTTGCCACGGTATGGTACGGTTATTAAAGACAATGATTACCTTTAATCATGCTTATTACCAATGCTCATTTTACGCCACCTCACTCCGTGTCCAACCCACGTCCTCCACGTATCTTAGTTTTAGTTGATGAGTGCTTCAACTTCCTTACTATAAAACTAAACAGCTTTAGTCTTTTAATCTTTTCCACACTCTGAACTATTTTCTCCTTCTTCTCTTCTCGTCTAAACCCTAAGTTCTTAACAACTTCCAACAATGTCTTCTACAACATCCCAGATAAAGAAGATTTCCAAGAAGAAAAACAAGAACGCTGGAACGATCCTGGAAAGCAAAGTTGGCATTCACGAAGGTCAATCCGTGCTTATTCCCCAAGGAATCTCCAAAGAGCAAGAACTCCTATATTCTTCTCAGGTATTAATCCCAACCAATGCTTCTGGAAAGAGGTTTTCCCTAATGGGCCCTCTTACAGTTTTTGAAATCCTGAAAGACACCAGGACTATCTTCCCTGTTTGCTATGATTTTAAACCTTTGTTCAACATGATGGAAACCCCTAGTCTAGGAACTGAGAATGCGAATGAACCCTCTGCTTCAAAAAACGTAGAAACCCATGTAGTTCCCCCAAAAGATCCTTTTATTTTGGACTATGTTAAAAGTAATTTTAAACCGTTTCGATCTTGCCCTACTACTGATATAGCTTACCAAAACTGGTTTGCTAAGGTGGAGACTAAGAAATCCCATCAGTGGGAGGAGCTAGGGATCTACAATCTAATTAAGTTGTCGAAACCAGGCTTCACCTACAGCCACCCTCTGCTATTTGCGTCCTTGTACTTTTGGGACAGCACTTATAATACCTTCCACCTTTCCGGAGGAATGATCACACCTATATTCTTCGATATAACCGCTATTACAGGCTTATCACCGGTAGGAGAAACATATATCCCTGATTCTGAAGACCATTCAAGCATTATTGACTTCGATGTCAAGTTGGCTAGCTTCTCCAAGTTTATCAGTCATTATCACACTGAAGGTGATAGTGTATCAGACGTAGAGCATATTGCCTTCCTCACCCTTTGGTTATCAAAGTATGTATTTTGCAGTAGGTCACTACAAGTAGCCAGTAGGTTTATTCCTCTAGCAAGGGACTTACACGAAAACAGGAGAATTTGCTTGAGTGAGCTATTACTGGTTGATCTCTATGAAAGTTTGAGATCAGCTGTTTCGAGCCTGAAATCTCACACTCCTAAGAATATCTTGCTAGCTGGTCCCTTCTGGTTGCTCCAGTTATGGCTAAATGCCATGTTCGAATCTTCACTCTCCACCGCTGATACCATTGTTGAACAAGATCCAGAAATAGCGGATCGAAATGTTGAAGGCACAAGGAGGACCGACTCAAGTGATGATAAGGCTGATTTCCAAGTTCTATTCTCACAATATATTATGCTCTTCTCCAAAAAACATAAGTTCGAAGAGACTATGGCACCTTTTGCTTCGAGGACTCATGGACCATCATGGTTCACAATGTCCCTTTCGGAGGCTGCTAAGAGTAAAGAGATCCAAGACCTCTGGAAAGCCTTCTTGCTCCCAAGACTAATCTCCTCAAGAATTACTCCGACCAAGAACCAAATCCTTCTGTTTGCCTATCAACCCAACTTTGTTTCGAGACAATTTGGTTTATATCAGCTAATCCCTGAACCCCTTTTTCAAACTCAAAGCGCTATTACCTCCGGTCGAACCTTCAAGGCCAGAGAAGCTAAACTGCAGCAGGAACAATATCAAGAATTTGCCCAGTTCGAATTAATTTCTTTTGAACCAACCCATTTTTCATCAAAGGGTTTTCTGGATTGGTGGACTAAATTCTACCAGACTTATATGTTTGATACTCTCACCATCCAAAAGAACCTGACTGATGCGTTTGATGTGCAGGTACACAAAAAGAAAGGTATGTTCACTCATGCTCAAGAGATTAAAGCTTTTCAGAATTACTTCGAAACAACTTATGATCCCACACGCTTGGAGTCCACAGTATATCGAGCGTCCCAAACCTTGAAGGAAAAATTTAAAGAAAAAGTCTCTAAGTTCAGACTTCCTTCAGGGTTGTCACCTGAGGATAGGTATAGGTTGGCACTCTCGAAATGCATCCACCTAAGTTTCCCAAACTACCTACCTCAGAACTGGCTCTGACTTGGTTTCCCCCATACCCTTGGTGGTTAACTTGCAAAGAGACGTTCAAGTATCGATCTCAAAAGAAACTAAAGCCATCTGAGACTGTGACATGGGCTCGACACTGGCTCCATAATTTCCCAGGGCATCTTCGCTATGACCTTTCTGCCATGTCGATTCTTTCGAATGAAGGCGCAGGTGCGAATGCTTGGGAAATCCCCAAATAATTCTCACTTTCTTTATTTTAACATTTACCTTACTTGTTTCGATTTTCAGCCATTAGAATCAAGACCGTTGCATCAAAGACCAAGGAGGGAAGCAGCTCTCAACAAACCATCGAGACCAATGATGATGTGCCCAAAGCAACTCCAACAATTACTCCTGCAACAACAACAACAACAAACACCATTGCTCCAACTCCAACCATTTCTCCAACTCTAACAACTGCTCCGATTCCAACAATCGCTCCGATCCCAAAAGTAAACAGTTTATTCTGGTATTTCGAATAGGCTTAAATTTATGATTGAAGTCTAACTTATGTTTGTACCATTTCAGACTAATAAACTCCCACCAACTACTCCCAAAAGCCAAACCGTGGGAAGACTCTCAAGGCGGGAAAGCTCACCAACGGCTTCGAAGAAGAAGCAAAAGAAAGACATTTCAAAAGATACTAACGTCTCTGGACTTGATTCTAGGGATGTTGCTCCCTTCCAAAAATCCAAAAATCCACCTTCGACCTCCAACGTAATGTTGGAACATATAGACAGCAATATATCTTCAGACAATCCACAGGTAAACTGACTTCGAATTTTTAACAAAGATAGTTATTTGTACCTTAGTGCAAGTTTCTAATCTTTCTTTATTTGTGTAGGATGATTCAGCTCCAGTCCCGACTACTTCGACTCCTCCCTCACAAGCAGCTGCTCCGATCCATTATTCTCCTCATGGAGATTCAAGTAATATGGTGCAGAATAAAGGCTCCTCCAATATGGCGGTTCCAACTGGGGCTTCTGAACAGCCAGATGACCAAGGCACTTCGCCTCCTCTTAAGGAAACAAATGAACCAACACAGTTCGAGGAGGTGCCTCGAAGCTTCTCAACAAAATCCTCTCGAAATCCCTCGAGAGAGTAAAAAGGCAACTCAGGCTGAAGAGGAAAAAGCCAATGCCTCTCAAGAGAGCGAAGATTCTAGCGAGGAAGGGTCTGAGGACGAAAGAGGAGAAGATGCTCAAGGCAGTTCGAGTGAAGGAACAGTCGATAATCACGAATGAAAGCGATGACATCGAAGTCGTGGACCTAGTTGGTGATGAAGAAGATGATGAGGAAGACAATAATGAAGGTGATGGTGCTCCTACCAATGAGCCAATGGAAGTCGAAATGGATGTGACTCCATTGCGCATGGAACTCCCTGAGTCCTCTCAACGTCAAACAGCTGAAAAAGAGTTAGCCCTTTTAAAACGAACTGACCCTATTGGGTACATGAAGGCTAAACTGGCTCAGAGAGATACTCATCTTCCCAAGGCTGGTGTTGGTTCGACTACTGATTCAACTCCTTCTGATGATAGGGTTGTACTTCTTCACAAGATTAGGAAAACAATCCTAGATGTGGATTTATTTTAAGTACTCAAGAAAGACAGTACATCCTGCTTTATCATGAACGGACTTCTCAACCAAGTCGACCTCACCAACTATTCTCTGGAGGTTAGCACCATTCTTTTCGAACTTCAATCTTTAATAGACAATGTGACTGGGTGTTTCCTCCAAGATGAGTCTGCTACCAATAAGGTTCAAGAGAAGCGAGCTGTAATGGACGCTGCTTATGAGCATGCTTCGAAGCTTTCTAAAGAAGCTGAAGAGCACGCCACGCATATCCAGCAAGCTAAAGTTGATTATGACCTTCGACCTCAATCCATCCTTCTCTGGGAGAAACAGATTCTAGAACTTCAAAGTAAAATTAAGGAGGCCCAACAACAACAGCTGGCATATGAAACCAACACTTTTGGAAATCGATTCGAAGAGCTCCTTAATAAGGGACTTGCAGAGACTGAAGCAGTTGAGCAATTTAAGGGTGAAGTTGCTATCCTAGAAGGAGCCAAGCGCTTTACTCAACAAAGGCTTGAGTCTTATCGGAGTATCTTCGATCGATTAAGGAACAATACCCATTTCTGAAAATTGTTTGTTTAATGAATCTTGTATTTCAATGTTTGTTTGTAATACTTTAAACAACGCCATTTTGGTAAGTTAAATCATCATTTTGGCATTTCTTTACATTAGTATGATTACGTTGTTAGTATTCGAATCTCCCGTAGGCGTGGCTTATATTTCTTTAAATATTTCTCATTTACCTTTAGGATTCGCTTATCATCTGCCAACTCTTCGATTTCATACGCATTATTTGAAAAAGTTTTCATTATTCGAAAAGGTCCTTCCCAATGAGGTGACCATTTACCTAACGCTTTATTCTTCTTGTCCATGGGCAGTATAACTTTCCAAACTAAGTCATTAGTACTAAATATTTTACCTTTCACCCTTTTGTTATATGCCCTGGCTACTCTTTCCTTTTGCCTCATCAGGATCTCTAATGCATGCAATCTAACTTCATCCAATTCGACTAACTCATTCATCATCATTTCCCAATATAAAGAAGATGGGATTTCATTTTGTCTTTGAATTCGAACTGATTGTAGATGAATTTCCACTGGTAAGACTGCATCATGACCAAATGTCAGTTGGAAAGGTGTAGTGTTAGTGGCCTCTTTAGGAGATGTTCTACAGGCCCATAGTATTTGGTCTAAAGTCTTATGTCAATTTCTTGGTTTTTTACCAACATGTTTCTTTATCAAGCTTATTATTACTTTATTGGCTGCTTCGACCTGACCATTTGCTTGAGCATAGTATGGTGTTGATGTTAGCAATTTAAACCCCATTTCTTGGGCAAACTCTTGCATCTTTCTACCAGTAAATACAGAACCTTGGTCTGTGGTTATGCTCTCTGGAAATCCGAACCTATAGATAATTTGTTTCTGTATGAACTCAATAATAGCCTCTTGATCTACAGCTATTAATGGTATTGCTTCGATCCACTTGGTAAAGTAGGTTATTCCCACCAAGATATATTTCTGACCTTTAGATGAAGCAGGATTGATTTCTCCTATTAAATCTAATGCCCATCCTCTAAAGGGCCATGGTTTAATGATCGAGTGCAACTCACTTGCAGGAGCATGTTGAATTCCTGCATATTTCTGGCATTCTTCACATCCTTTAGCAAAATCTATACAATCTTTGAGCATACTGGGCTAGTACATCCCATATCGAAATACCAACCATTTCATTTTATGGCCTGCTTGATGTGCCCCACATGCCCTATTGTGGACCTCTGATAATGCTAAATATGCCTCACTTTCTCCTAAGCATTTAAGTAATACGCCTTCTTGGGTCTTTTTGAACAATTCATTTCCCATGAGGACATATGATAATGCTCTATATTTTATTTTCCTGTCAACATTTAATGTTGGATTTTTTAAGTATGCTATTAATGGACTTCGCCAATCTGTATCTGATAAGGTATTTATGGCTAATATTTCGAATCCATCTTTATCACCACATCCCAATTTAATATTTTCTAGATCTGATGGTATGAGTCTGGTAGCCATAACCCTACCTCTAATTTCGACCAAATCCTCCAAGTTTTTGGCAGAAACTTTATACCCTGAAGCCAATTGTGTTAAGTCATTAGCTTCTTGATTTTCTATTCTGGGTATATGTTGGATGTCCATATATTCGAATTTCTTGAGTAGCATATTAACTATGACAAAGTATGTCATCAGATTTTCCTTTATGCATTTATATTCCTTTGTTATCTGCTTGATCGCTAACTCTGAATCACCTTTGATTTCGACTCTAGTTGCCCCCCAATTCCAACAAAGCTTCAAGTCCAACAATGAGCGCTTCGTATTCAGCTTCGTTGTTCGAGCAACGCGGACCATCTAAATTATACTTGAATTTTGTTGGAATTCCTTCAGGAGAAATTATGAGAACTCCAACACCACTGCCCTCTCTGTGGGTCGAACCATCAAAGTATAGCTTCCAAGGCTGCATTTCGACGTAACCCATGACAAGCTTTTCGACCAATGAATGGTCCACAATGAAATCAGAAATTACTTGACCTTTCACAGCTCTTAAAGGCATGAAAGTCAAAGAATATTCTGTCAAGGCTAAAGCCCATTTACCAACTCTGCTGTGCATTATTGGTTTTGAAAGCATGTGTTTGATAACATCGAAATGAGATGAAACATAAACATCAACAGGCTTTATATAATACTTAAGTTTCATACACGAAAAGTATAAACAAAGACACAACTTTTCTATATTACTATATCTAATTTTTGCGTCATTCAACACCCTACTTAAATAATATATGGCTCTTTCGATGCCATTACTATCTTCTTGTACTAACATACTACCTATAGTAAATTCAGAAGCAGATATGTACAATCTCATGGGCTTTCCCATGAAGGTGGAGACAAGATAGGAGGTGAGAGATATCTTTTAATCTTGTCGAAGGCCTCTTGATGTGCGTTCCACTCGAAGGTTTGGCCTTGCTTTAAACGAAGTAGTGGAGAGAAAGCTTGAGTTTTCCCACTTAGATTCGAAATGAATCTTCTGAGAAAATTAATCTTCCCAGAGATTGCAACTCCTCTTCGATGTAGGTGCTTTAGTCTCCATAATGGCTTTGGTCTTATTCGGTTGATTTCGATTCCTTTTTGTGAACCACAAGCCGGAAATCTCCGACTGCACAAAAATGCACATTTAAGGGGTTCATTTTAAGCCATGTTTCCTCATTCTTTCGAATGATTGGCTCAAATGATGCGGTGGGTCTGCGAGAGATAGATTTGATGACTATATCATCAATATACACTGCATAAATGTCTCAATAAAATCATGAAAAATGGAATTCATTGCTCTTTGGTAAGTTGCTGACATTTTTAAACCAAAAGGCATCACTACCCATTCATAGGTGCCTAAGGCTCGGGCAGCGAAATCTTTGTCTTAGCAACATCTTCTTGACAATAAATATCGGTTGTAACCGAGTATCCATCTAGCATACTTAGGTATTCGAATCCTGCAGCAGAGTCTATTAACATTTCTGCCACAGGCATAGAGTATTGATCTTTGGGGGTTGCAGTATTTAAATCCCTAAAGTCTATGCATATTCTCAGAGAACCATTTTTCTTAATAACAGGTACTATATTTGCTAACCATTCGACATACCTTGTGGTTCTGATGAATTTGCAACGCAGCAACCTTTCGACCTCAGCTTTGATCTTTGTGAGCATTGCTGGCGCGAATCTCCTGGGAGTTTGCTTGATGGGCTTCTTGCCATCCTTAATTGGAAGTCTGTGCTCCACTAATTCTCTCTTCAAACCAGGCATTTCGTCATAATCCCACGCAAAGCAATCTTTATTTTTCTTGAGGACTTCGATCACCTCTTGCTTGAAACTTGGGCTGAGTTTTGTGCTTATGTAGGTTATTCTCTTTGTGTTATCATCCCCCAAATTCACCTCTTCGAGCGGATCCTGCGCTAACATTTTAGCGCCCGAGTTGGTAGGATCCTTCTCGAAGCCCAAGGGTTCTTTGTCATATATGGCATCAAGCCTTTGATCTATTTCGTTTTCTTCACATGGTGAATCTTTCGAACCAATCCCTTTCATTTCATTTACTTCAACTATATTATGTATTTCAGCCTCCGAAGCCGCTTTCCATTCATTCTCATCCATATAGGTCGAAATCCTTTCAAAGAAGGAGGACTCAGTCATGAGCAGGATTGTCGAACTCCCAGCCTGGTGGCCGTCTTTGCGAAGTGCCTTCGACTCCTTCGTCCCCCTTAATTATTTTCCTATCACAGTACATGCCATCATGGCGAAGGGTCATATAGTAGTGGGCATCCCTTGTTTCGTTCATTTCGTCACTAGGGGTACAAGGGGCTATTCGTGCCAGGTACTTGTCATAATTCCTTTTGTTGACCAAATTGACTGTTGTCATGAAGTAACTCTGGTCCGCTTTGATATTCTCCACTATACCATCTTCTCTCCACATAACTAAACGTTGGTGCATTGACGAAGGAACTGCTCCTACGCCATGAATCCACTCTCTTCCTAGTAGCAAGTTATAATTGGCCTTCGCTTCGATCACCATGAACATGGTGGGCCTGCAGCTCGATCCAACGGTTAAATCCACTTGCACCACTCCTAACGTTTGACCTATTTTCCCTTCATAGTTGGATAGGACCATGTTGTGTGGTTTGACATCACTCTCTTGAATTCCTAACTTTTTTCAGCATGAATTGAGGCATTAGATTAACTGCAGCGCCTCCATCCACTAAGACCTTGTTCACCCCATGGGCTCCAGCCTTTGCTCGAATGAACAATGGCTTCAAATGATTCTTCATTGTTGGTTCTGGGTGCTCGAAGAACGCGTTCTGCTCTTCGACCGCGCCGTTATCCATTACATAGTAGCACATTGGTCTGTGCTTCATCAAGTCTATGGTATCCTCTTCCTCATGCTCTTCGATTTCGGTCTCCTGGCCAAACTCAGATGGTAGTACAGATACCACATTGCAGTTTAAATTGAGTGATGAATCCCCCTCCGATTCGAAGTTATCTGTCAGCATATCCTCGTCTTCTTCTGGGCTTGGAGTGTATTCTTTCGATTCATCTAGTTGTGTTTCGGAGAAAAGTCTCCGACTAATTGGAGGTTTATCTTCAGGTTGATTGTTTGTTGTAATTGGCTTATTGGTACTTGATACTTCCTTATTGCTGGTCGAAGCCGCTCCTTTATCTGCCAAGGCTTCTCTTTCAGCCTTTCGAATTCGCTGCTGCCTTCGCCATTGTGATCTAGACATGGGGTTTTTCCCTTTGTAATTCTCTAGTCTCATTTCTTCCCTCTTCGCAGTGTTAAACTGCCTCCTATATACCATGGCGTGACGTGCATTTCGCTCGTTGCCTTTCCATTTATCTTTCCCCTTATTGGTTTTGACTTGCAGCCACTTATCTGTTGGTACTTCTGCAGGGATATTGAACGTCACCCTTCGAGCACCTCTTGGGTAGGGACTATCAGGCTTTCGTTGAGTATGATTACCCTCGAAGTGTTGACTCATCTGGCCAACCTCCTTATGATTCCAGCATGGGGCGAAAGGGATAGTTTCGAACGCTCCAGTTATGTTCTGGTCATATGTTGCTGAGCACCTTGGGAAAATCAGGCACTTGGTTGCCCCTTTGTGACAGCGCACCATGAACTCCAACAAACTTTCCCCAGCTCTAGGGTAGCATCTAAATAATTGGTTGTATTGGCGCCAATTTACTCCAGTTCGAGCCCTTTGTTTCCTTTCAAACTCTGCAGCAATCCTCTGGTTGCATATGATACTGCATCTTGGACAAAGCATCATTTCAGCATTTCCCTTGTGGCACAGCATGAGATATTCTTTGAGGCTGGTGTCTGCAGCATAGCCATCCTCCATTTTGTATTTTTCTTTTTCGAGGTATCTTTCCATTTCCTGCATCTCAGAACAGGGTCTCTCCAAATCCACCATATTGACATCCACATCTTCACCTTTTTCAACATCACCTCCCCATCCTGATGGTTTGACGTCTTCGATCCGAATCTTTGAACTCTCTGGGGCAGAGTATTTTACCAGATAATCAAATTTTCCACTGGGTTCCCCTAAGGTATCCCAGACTTTCTCCTGAGGAATGCTACCATCTCTATCCTCCCCTTTTGTATCATCATCTCCCCATCCTGTGGGCTTGATGTCTTCGATTGGGATTTTCGAACTCTCTGGAGCTGAATACTTCACCAGATAATCGAACTTCCCACTGGGTTCACCCAAGGTATCCCAGATCTCTTTCTTAGGAGAGGGTTGCTTTGTAATCTGGACTCCCTCTAGTTTGAGTCTTAGGCCTTCAGTAGCCTGTACCAACTCTCGCTTCTTGCTCTCCTAGCCCTCAGTAGCCTGGATTCCTTTCGAAACTACAGATGGCGCTGGTTCGATTGAAGTCTCTGTTTGTTTGTGGATATCTTCAGTGACTCCTTTGTTGACTTCGACCAGCACCCAACTTTCACTCTCAGTGCTTTCCTCTTTCGATGTAGTGGCCCCTTGGTCTGCTTCCACCATATTGATTTCTCCAATGCTTGAAGGCTCGGAGTAGTTGGTGTCTGCAATGTCCAGAGGGTCTTCGTCTACTTTCATTTTTGGTTTGTCAGCAAACTTTAATCTGCCTTCCTTAATCGCGTTTTGAATCAAATCCCTGAAAAGAAAACACTGTGAGGTTTTGTGGCCTAGTAAACTATGATATTTACAAAACCCTCTTTTCTTTCTTTGATCTAAAGGAGGTATTTTGATATTTGATGGCACAATTAATTGGCCATCTTTGACAAGCAAATCGAAAATCTCATCACACTTCGTCACATCGAAGGTATATACCTTCTTTGGGAACTTATCACTTTTCTCATTTTCAACAATTTCTTTCCCTTTGGTGGGAACTAATAGTTTACAAGAGTAAGGTGGAGCATGTTTCAACTCAGCGAGATCTATTTCGATCTCTTCGAATTCAGGATAGTCTTCAACTTCCTCAGTTTCGACATAGGAAACTCTTTCTTTTTTATTACTTTTGAAAGCCCTGGCCTTTTCGGCCTTTAGTCTTTCGACCGAACCCTATCGCTAACCGAGCCATATCCTCAAGTATTGTGTATCTAATTTCTTTCGAATAGAATAGTCCAGGCCACCAGCGGCCATTTCGACTAACTCATGTTCGGGAACTACTGTGAAACATCTTGATTTCAAGAGTCTAAACCTATTTAAGTACTCATCTATGGGTTCAGTAAACTTCCTCTTAACACTTGCTAGTTCCTTTAGACTTATCTTGGATTGTCCCATATAAAATTGTTCATGGAATAACCTCTCAAGAGGGTCCGGTGTCTATCGATCCGAGGCAAAGTGGTAAACCATGTGAAAGCATTTTTAGTGAGGGAACTTGGGAAATATTTAATTCTAAGGTTCTCACTATTTGCTATGTCTCCTGCTTCGGTCAGATATCTGGCTATATGTTCGACCGTTGACTCATTAGTATCTCCAAAAACTTTGTAAACTTAGGGATCTTGTATCCCTTGGTAAATCAAGCATTACATAATCGCTATAGAGAGGCATAATTTGGCCTTCTAATCCACAATACCGTTTTGGGCCATAATCCTCCCTATCATGGTGGTTAGGTTATTCTCGCCAAGATATTGTCATTTTGAATTCTATGGACAATTGACATCTTGGTTTCGACCCACCATGACAACTCCTCTAGGTTGTTCTTCTCGAAAATGGGGTTTCTACTCTTTCGACCCTTGCCCCTGGTTCCATCATTCCTCTTTGTGGTTCCTCTCGAATCACTGGGGCATCTAATCTTTCGACCCTTGCTAGCGGTTCTATCAATCCCCTTTGTGGTTCTTCTCGAATCACTGGGGCATCCACCCTTTGTGCCCTTTCCCCCAAATTAACCCCTCTCTAAGCGGCCTATAAGGTGGGTCATCAACTTGTTCGATGATAGGTATGTTCGCTCGAACCAATGCCTGGTTCTGCCTATGCCTCTCTGGCGGAGCGAAGAAATCTGCTATTCGACTCATATTATCTGCGTTTTCTCTGTTTGTCACAGTTACATTTTGCACTATTGGGGCAAAGATTTCTTGCATAGTTTGCGCTAACACTCCTATCATATTATGGTTACTATCATCCATTAAGCGCCTAAAAGCTATCGATTTTACGTGGTTAGGATAGGCAATGCACTATAACCTCTCGACCCTTGGTTATTTGTCATGAATTAGCCCTAACCCGACCCCAATTGTGGTGACGTGTTCGAAGTCGAAGTTTGTAAACCTGCCATAAAAGATGTTGGCATCCCATAAGGGGAATTCCTGGGTCTATTACTATCAAAACTGGGTGGTCTAGTTGGTGGTGGGGTAGCGAAATGGGTTTGTGCCCCACTTTGTGGGACAGATCCCCCAATATAACCAGTGGTCCCTGTATTTCCTAGGGTCGAATTGTTTATTGACATGCCACTTGTTCCATTCGTGGCCATATTACTGGTCGAAGATGCAACTGACTGTGCATTCGAAGGGATCGCGCTGGACGTTCCTGTCGAAACAGACGCACTAGTACCTGTTCCATGTGGGGCGTTTTGTTCCCCTTGTTGATTATTTGAATTAGACATCCTATTATTTCGTTTTCTTCTGGGTAAGGGTTGGTTACTATTAGTTATTCTACCACTTCTAAGATTCATATACTAATGAACTTTGTTTACTCAGAAGGACCTTTTATAATAGTTATGTCTTATAATCCTTATTTTTAATTTGTAACTACCAATGGGTCCCACTGGGCGTGCCAATTTGTTCACAGTGATTTCTGGTGAAACAACCACTAGTCTTCCAAACTATCAAATAAGCGTTATAATTGTTATTCAATTCCTCTGGTAACTTGCAGGATCGACTAGATTGATCCTAGGGGGTATTGGTTGTTTGTATAGAATTAATAACAAAATAAGGATTCAAGTTTAAGGCTTATATTTAGAGTGTTTTATATAAGTCCAATGTATTTCGATCACGGCATTCAGTAACTTAATGCCATGATTAAATAAAGAAACATAATATTGACTTAAATGAGTAAATAAACAAAGATTCCATTTACAAAAGAAATGTAAGTGCAGAAATGCTTAAATGACTTTTAAATGTAAAAGACTTTTTAAAGTAAAGGCATGAAATGTAAAAGACAAGAATGTAGAAACAAGTACGTAAAAGCTTTCTGGAAAATAAGAGCGTTAATGTAAAAGTTTCAGAAAAGTAAAGGATTTCGAAATAGAAGAAAACGTTTAAATGCAAGGAAAGTTAAATGACTTTGAATGTAAAGAATTTAAAAGACATTGATGCAGGATAAAGATAAACTGGAAAGATAAAGATACATTATTGAATCATAAAATTTTGGTGCAATCATACGTACATCATTCGAGCATTCGTTTCCCTAGCCATGTGGTATTTTGAATGTTTACTGAATTTTTGTACAATAGATATGACACACGAAATCCTAACACTAAGACTCCTATTTATACTATTTCGACCATAACGGTCTGACTTATGAGGTCTTGCCACGTTCAGAACATGCAGAGCACGGCGCCTCTCTTGCTTCCACGCGTCTTCGAACCGTCTCCAGCGCATACATTTTAACTTCCAATTATCCCGCTCGCGTTTTGAATTTCAAATGCCTTGACCATTTCGACTTCGAACTCACTTCTTAGATACAACCTTACTACCATTTCGAGGCTTGCTTTACATATATCACCATAATTTCCATTCGAAGCTCCAAGTTTCAGTAGGTCCATTCGAAGAGCCAATTCTTTCATCCCGAACTATGACATTCACTTTGTTCCAACGAATACTGACATTGTTTCGTTTCGAGCTCAATGATTCCTATTCAAATCACAGATATCAAAATCTTCAGCCAACAAGGGGTAAGCAATTTCACTATACTTGGTTTTTAATGCTCTTTTCCAAACAACATCATATGATTTATACTTTCTCTATATTTCTTCCATTACACTATTCATGTCAATCTCTGATCCATCTTCTCCATCTGCCTGCAACTCACCTTCCATACTTAACTTCCTCCAATGAACATGAACACTCTTAATAGGTATAGGTACACCACTAAGCACATATCTACCTAACTCACAAGCACAAGGTAACCCATAATTTTTTCTATGAGTACAACCACATATTTTCTAGAAGTTCCAACATAATCAACCTTCTTTAACTCTTGTGCAATGCGTCTCAAAGCAGCTCTTGAAACAAAACTACGCAGATTACCATACAATGGAATAACATGTGCATGCTCAACTTCATTAAAAAAATTTGGAACAAAGCACGAATGTTGCCTATTTGTATCCTTAAATTGTTGTTCATAGCTTTCCAACATTTGACCATGTCACCAAGACTATTTCCCAACATCTGCTTTAGCTTCCAATGAGCGGATTCAATCCTAAAAATAAATGCATAATGAATATATAACATAGTAAAAAACCTAAAATAATTAACATTCTAAATATTAATGCATAATATATATATATATAAAATAATAAAAACATTCTAAAATTTATAACATTCTAAATATTAATGCATAATATATATATATATATATATATATTTATATAAATAATAATAAAAACAATAAAATAAAAGACATACCGGTTAGTCGTGGTGTTGCCCAAATGAAGTACTTGATCAATCCATGCTCCGACAAATCTATGTCTATGTGGAGTCAACCATGTATCTTTCAGATAATCATTAAAGTCCACACAATTAAAACATGCCTGCTCAAGTTGTTCCAACTTTTGAGCATACTCAACCTCTTCACTAGGCCATACAACTTCCTCCCATAATGTGTCAATGGTCTCTTGCATTTCTTTCACCACATATTGCTTGCATTGCATCCTAACATTTTTGCTAATGTGAAAACGACAAAGCAAATTTTGTGTAGTAGGGAACACAATTTCTACCGCTTTCACCAACGCTATATCTCTATCCATCAAAATCACTTTTGGACGCAAATCCTTCTCCACAAACAATTCCTTCAGCTTCTCCAAGATCCAACAAAAACTATTTGTCTGCTCATACTCCATATAAGAAAATGCAACAGCAAAAGTCAACTCGGTCGATGCCATGCCAACAATTTCAAAGAGAGGTTGCCTATATTTATTTGTCTTATATGTGCTATATATAACTAAGACAATGGGAAAAATATTCAGCAACTTGATGGAGTCTGGGTGCGTCCAAAAAATATCTCTCACAATATCTGCTTATATATTTGAGTGATCTGAGTGATATTTTCAGGATTCCTCTCTTATAGGGAAGTCAAGATGTGTCTAGGAGGAACATGTCTCTTTGTTAAATCAAAAATAAGTTGCTTTTCATCTGAGGTCAACCTGCCAACAAACACATGACCTTCAAGCCTATTAGGTAATCCATGATTATGAACTCTATATTTTACATCTACCTTCCATCCAAACCCATCTTTTGACGGAGTCGATCTGATTTTGAACAGGCATCCACATCTCTTAGTTGCACTATGAGTTCCACTTTTATCCTTGTATTTTCCCCCTTTATCACACCCGAAAATTATTTTGTTACTCCTTCCTGTCTTGCCGGTTTCAGTGTCCGAACGCTTGATAATAACGGTGATTTTATTTCTTAATTCAACTTCTTTAATCCAGCTTGTAACATCTTCTCGTGTAGCGAATGTTTGTGTTGTAGTGAATACATTTGTGGTATTTATGGAGCGTGGTATCTATGGAGGACTCGTTTTTTTTGGAAAACTAGGACCGGAATTTTCATACTTGAAACAGAAAAAAAATCAAAAACGCGTTCCGGAATACATCATAAAAGTGTTTCAGTTTACCGTTATGTCAAAACGAAATGCATCTGCAAAGTGTTCTGGTGTACATTGCTTAATTCCGGAACCCTTTTCATATGTGTTCCGGTTTGTTTTAAAAATTATCTTTTCACCGGAACACTCACAGAAAAATTGTTCTGGAATGTATTTTATAATTTCCGGAATACATCATTAAACGGTTCCGGTTTGTGTTTTTACAAACCGGAAGACTTATCCAAAGTGTTCCGAAATGTGTTCCGAACCAGTTTTATTTGACTGTAAATTTCTAATTTTTTATAAATGATAAAAATAAAAAAAATAAAATAGTTAAAGTATACTAAAGATAAAAGTGATATTTTTACAAAATTGTTGGAGTCTAAGACTAAATGTCGGGAAACAAAGTAAAGTTTTCTCATAATAGTCTTAGACGTGTCTTGGAATAGTAAATGTTCGTCCTCTATTATCATTTGAATGTCATTCCTAAAATATGTGCATCAGTTAGTGTGATGTTCAAATATATATTATGTACTTTACAATATTCCCTTTCTCTTATTTTTCCACTCTGGAGGAATTTAGGACCCTCATTTGATAATATTTGCTTATTATAATTTTAAAAAAATGTCAACTACTTGATCAACTTTACTTATATCTAAATCATACATATTTCCATTAGTATTTGACATATTTTTAGAGTTAGAGGGTTTTAAGATTTAGATACTTATAAGGTGGTTGAATTTTAACACAACCAAATTAACACTCCAAAATCTCATATCATCTAAATGGTTTCTAACCATTTCCTCTTGATTTACTAGAGCCAATAGCGTTCTTTTTTCTTTTTTTTTAGCTTTTATTGTTTGAAGTTTAGTTTCTAGATTTTTCTAGTGTTGAGATGTCTCTTAATTGTTTTTTCTTAACTAAAATTTCATTAAAAAGAGAATTAAGGGTTCTTCAATCCGATTACATCCGAGATTACAAAATTACTCGATCAAAAAATTACAAGAAATTATTGACCAATTAAAACTTAGAGAAATAAAGTAAAGGCTATTTGTTAAACTCATAAAAACTATAATTTGGATGAATAATTTCACCCACAAAATACCACCTCCAAACTAAACTTTTTATATTCCACACCATATTATGCACATTCCAACTATCATTTTTATAACAAATTAGTCAGAGACTCGTGCTTCCGCACGAGGAAATTTATTTTAATATTGACCAAATAATTTTTTTTGATATACATATGAAAAATTCATATTCATTGGGAAAGTATAATGAAAAATTATGAAATCAAAATATTACAACAAATAATATGATTATACAAAATATAATGATAAACTTGACAAATGATGTATTTAGATACACATATGAATTTAAATTGAATTACATAATGTTAAAATAAACTCAATGTATTAAGTAATTTTTTTATAAAAAAAAGTGTGACATTGAGAAAGAAAAAAATTAACATTTGAAAATAATGGTAATAATTTGATAGTGACCCGTAAGATAAAAAGTTAGTCGTGTGAATGATATATAGTATTATTCACTTTTATAAAATATATTTTTAATTTTATTAAAGTTAAATAATATATTAATTAGTATTTAATGAGAAAGTACAATGAAAATTTATGAAATCAAAATATTACAACAAATAATATAATTATACAAAATATAATGGTAAATTTGACAAATGATGTATTTAGATACATATGTGGAGTTAAATTGAATTACGTAATGTTAAAATAAACTCAATGTATTAAGTAATTAAAAAAAATTTGTGACATGGAGAAAAAAAATTAACATTTAAAAATAATGGTAATAATTTGATAGTGACTCGTAAGATAAAAAGTTAGTTGTGTGAATGATATGTAGTATTATTCAATTTCATAAAATATATTTTTAATTTTATTAAAGTTAAATATTAGATTAATTAGTATTTAATGGGAAAATACAATGAAAAATTATGAAATCAAAATATTATAACAAATAATATGATTATACAAAATATAATGGTAAAGTGACAAATGATGTATTTAGATACACATGTGAGTTTAAATTGAATTACGTAATATTAAAATAAATTCAATGTATTAAGTAATTTAAAAAAAAAAATTGTGAAATGGAGAAAGAAAAAAATTAACATTTGAAAATAATGGTAATAATTTGATAGTGACCCGTAAGATAAAAAGTTAGTTGTGTGAATGATACTCAATCTGTTTCAAATTATAAGAGAAAAAAGTGCATTTTTCTTGTCTCAAAATATAAGACAAAAAACCACTTTCATCATTTTCAAAATAAAATTAAATGAAAAATGCATTTAGTTTACCTTCTCTCTCATATTTTCTATAACCAACAACTAATTAGAATTATTTTTACATTTTTCAAAGCACTTTATTTCAAAAAAACCACAAGTCAGATGATTGTGTTTTTACTTTTCTTAATAAGTGTTTTTTTATTTTCTTTCTCTTATATTTTGGGACGGAGGGAGTAGGTAATATTATTCAATTTCATAAAATATATTTTTAATTTTATTAAAGTTAAATAATAGATTAATTAGTATTTTAGTGATAATAAACAAATAGATAAGATAAAATATGTCCTAAAATGTAAGTTTAAAATAAGATAATTAATTGTAAAAGAATCAATTATATTAAAATTCAAATGTATTAAATAATTATATAAAATGAAAAGAGAAAAGAGAAAGTAGTGTAAGATGGGAAAATGAGTTTTTTAATTTGGACCAATGAAAAGTTGACAATTTATGCATAAAATGAGAAAAGTGAAAAAGTTAAGAGTTATTTTGTTAGTTACTAAAACGTCCAATGTGTAGTGTAAAAATTATTTAGAAAAGGGAAATTTGGGTAGTTTGAGCAATCTTTTAGTATATGTTAGATAGTAGATCTCGTTCCTTGTTATCCAAATAGACCACAAGGTTGTCAACCACACCACTCCTAATTTACTTTCATTTACTTTCTTCCTCCTACAAACCGAATATCATTCCATAAAATTTACAATGCACTTGTTTCCTCTATTAAACAGTTTTCCTATCCATAAAGTTATTTCACCCCATATAACATCCACCACTTTACACTTAAAAAACAAATGTTCCAATTTTTCCTCCACATTCCCACAAAAAGAACAAAGAGAAGAGCCATTAGAAAGGATAATACCTCGTTTAGCTAATTGGTCCTTGGTTGGCAGTTTGTCTCCAAAAAGCCTTCATCCAAATGTCTTTATTTTAAAAGGAACCTTCATCTTCCAAACCTTACTAGAATCCACTTCTTGCCTTGACCGAGGACCAAACGAATTTCATAAGCTCACATAAAACGCATAACACGATGCCACCGAATAACTTCCATTACTCTCTCCTTTCCATTCCACCACATCATGTTCTTCACTAACCAAAGGGTTCCCCTCTAACTCCATCTCAAGAGCATTAAAATTCAATCTACTTTCCAACAGTAAAGAAGCCTCAAGAATGCCTAAATTGCCCTAAACCCACTCACCATTCCTCCACCCCCACCCCCCATACCGGCCACCGACACACATTTCAAATCAGAATCCAAAAATAAATCTGGAAACTCTTCCTTTAACCTAACAACCTTCAACCACCTAGCCTCCCAAAAAGACGTAGAAAATCCCTTCCCCACCGAAAACTTGCATAATTCGCTAAAATGATCTCTACAAGAAGAAGCACAACATTTGATAATATCTTTCCACCACCAAGATTTAGAGCACTTTTCATTTACTCCTTCCTCCCCTTTAAAAACTTTCAACGAAATATCACCATAACGAGCTTTCAACATATCCACCCAAAGATTTTTATGACCTTGAAGAATCTTTCACCTCCACTTACTCAAAAGCGTCAAATTGAACTCCGGAATACTTTTTATACCCAAACCCCCATCAATTATTGGAAGACAAACCTTCTTCCAACTAAACCAATGAATTCTTTTCCTCCCCTCCTCACTTCCCCGTAAAAAATTTCCTTGAATGCTAGCACACTCCTTAGCCACATTTTTAAGCATCTTGTAGAAGAACATAGTGAAGATAGATAAAAGCCAAGAATGGACTTCAAAAGTGAAATCCTACCTCCTAGATTTAAAAATCTATGCCTCCAACTCAATAATCTCCTTTTCATTTTGCTCAAAATAGGAGCCCAAGTAGAATAATTTCTCGGATTAAAGCCTATCGGCATACCGAGAAAAATAAAATTAGGGGCTTCTACCTTGCAAGATAACACATTAGTCGCCGCTTCCAAGAAAGTGGGATTAATATTAATCCCAATTATATTACTCTTATGATAATTAATACCAAGACCCGAAACAAGTTCAAAAGCTCTCAAAACCGTTTTGATCGCCCAAACATGTTTTCAAGAACCTTCCCCCACCATTAAAGTGTCATCCGCAAATTGAAGAATATCAACCATACATCTACCATTCACATTAAAACCACAATAATATCCTAACTCCATGGTTTTTTTACCAACCTAGTTAACCCCTCCGTCACCAAAACAAAGAGAACGGAGAAAGAGGATCGCCTTGTCTCAACCCCCTCTCTACTTCAAATTCCTTTGTAGGACTACCATTAACTAACACCGACATATGACTTTTAAAAATCAATAAATTCATCTATTTTCTCCACTTCTCACCAAAACCCATTTTCTCCATCAAAAATCTAAGGAAATTCAAGCTCACCTTGTCATACGCTTTTTCAAAATCTACCTTGAAAAGTAGACAATTTCTCCCTTCTTGTTTCGCATAATCCACCACTTCATTAGCTACAAGGACCCCGTCAAGAGGTTGTCTCCTCGGTACAAAAACACTTTGATTCGGGAAAACAATTGAATGCAACACCATTTTTAATCTACACGCCAAGACTTTTGAAAGCACTTTATGCATACAACCCACCAAACAAACTGACCGGTAATCACCCAAAGAGATAGGATTAAGAGATTTCGGAATAAGAGTCAAGAAAGAGGAAGACACCACCTTAGAAATTCTCTTTCCGGCATGGAAGGAATTAAAAAGTTGAACGAAGTCATTTTTAAGAAACGCCCAACTCTTCTTGATGAAAAGAAAACTAAAACCATCGGGACCCGGACTTTTTATCACTCTCACACTCCCAAATAGATTATTTAATCTCTTCATCTCAAAAAGGCTCCTCAATACTCGTACTCTCTTCCACACTAATGTTGCCAAAATGAAAACCTTCCATTATCAATCTCTCCCTATCCGATTCTACAAACTTCAAAGAAAAATGTCTCCTTACCTCCTCCTTAACCTCTTCCACCTCTACAAAGGAAACACCCCTAACTACTAAAGGTCCAATATGATTATGCCTTCTTTTCTCCTTCATCACCTTATGAAAAAATTTACTATTACTATCACCATCATTTAACCATTTAATTTTAGATTTTTGAAGCAACATATTCCCTTTAATTCTCAAATTAAGCCAAAACTTACTATTTTCCTCCTTCTGGTTTCTCAAGAAATTCTCAACATTAGTTCCGTCATCTCCTTCTAAACAATCATCTCCATAATTAATATCTCCAACATTTTCCTCCACCTATAAATTAATCTTCCCAAAAACATTTTTATTCCACCATCTCAATATATCTTTAATAATTCTAAGCTTCTCTTTCAACACAAAATCCCCCTACCTCCAACTTTTAACTCCTTCCACTCCTTTTCCACAAAAGGGATAAAAGAATTAAAAGAAAATCACTCTCTGTTGAACTTGAATGGTTTAGGGTCCTAATCAATGTTATCGAAGCTCAACCACATCGGACAATGATCTGAAATATCCCTCGGACCAATTAATTGCCCAATAACATTCTATCTTCTAACGATAACATCCGATATAAGGAATCGGTCCAAATGACTCATCGATCTACCATCCCCACTATACCAAGAAAACTTCTTTCCTTTAGTAGGAACATCCACCAAATTACTCTTAGAAATGAATTCATCAAAGAATTGCATTTCCCCACCAATACCCGATGAAGATCTCTCTTTCCTCTCCCTTCCATTCTTGATCGCATTAAAATCCCCCCTATAATCTACTCTCCATCCTTGCTAGCCTTCTTCAATTCCAAAAGCTTTCTCCATAATTCTTTCTTTTTAACAAGAACACAAGAATAATACACATTAACTACACAATAAACATTATCCCTCCAAAGAACTTTGACCCCTATAAAACTACATTATCCCTCCAAAGAACTTTGACCCCTATAAAACTTTCTCCTTTAAAGCTTTGTAACACCTCTGTCACTCCTTCCTTCCACAAAATTATCATCCCTCCCGACATACCTATAGAATTAGAGAAAGAAAAACCAATATCCGTGTTACTCCACATACTTTTAATAACTCCTTCTAAATGAGAAACCATCTTTGATTCTTGAATCAGAAACATATTTGCACCACCCTTATTTATCATAGCACTAATCCTCCTTCTTTTTAAAGCACTACCTCCCCCTCGAATGTTCAAAGATCCAATTATCATGGAAAACCATTTGAAGACTCCTTCGAACATGCCATTCTTTCACTTTCAATTAACTCCAATCCCTTGATCTTTGACACCAAAAAATCACCTCTTTTATTCTTCTTCACGCCTAAAGCTTCAATGGCTTTCAAAAGTCTGCTTCCATCTCCTTCTTCCATAAACTCCCAAATTTTAAGTTGTTCCTCCTAATCGCCTCAAAGTCTGAATGATTCCCATGGTAAGAACCACAAACGTACTCCAACCCCATCGATCTTGTTACTAACTCCGAATGAATCGGCTCCACATTGAGTTGCTGCTGGTCTGGAACTGATTTAACCCTTTCTTTACCTTTTCTTTTCAACTTCATCATCCTCTTAAATGACCCTTTCCTATTAATAACTCCACCAACATCTAAGAGCTTCTGAAATTTTATTCTCTTGCCCTTTACAACATTCTGCATTTCTACTGAGCACTGAGCCACTGTCTCGTTACTTTCCGCGACAACCTGCCCAACAAACTTCGCCTCCGACACTTTTAGCTTATCTAATGCTCCCATCCTAGACTTCTTCACCTCCCCATCAAAAGAACATTGCACCACTTGATCACTAGAAGCTTGCACCACTTTTGAACCCTAGACATCCACCCTTCATCTATCCAAGGCAGAAGAGAATAACGGAGATGAAATAGCATCAGAAACTGATGCTGCTGGTTTCTGTTTCGTAGCGTTGTCGCAAAAAACAATATCGCTCTCTCGCACAATCTTATTCTCCCCGCAAAATGAATCGATTGGCCATAAATCTTCTGAGTCAATCGAATCAGAGGATTCAAAATTTTCAGTAATTTGTGATCTAGAATTACCTGTAGTACCATCGAACGAAATAGGGAAAACTTCAGACAGGAAGATTCGCCTAGGATTCCCGTCGATATTGAAAGAGATAAAAACCGGGACCTTGAAGCCATTCGACACCGCTACTGATACTCTAGCATACTGGAAGTTATTTCCAACTGTCTCACCACTGTCGAATTCCATGAATCTGCCAAAGAGAGTCGTTACCTTCTCAAAGAACGACTGATTCCAAGCCAAGCACGGAACTCCCGACGCCTGAATCCATACAATTTTCTCCGAATCAACAACATCGTCATTCCAATCTCTGATTTCTGAGAGCCACCTTTCGTCTCCTCCCGTCGACAATAATCTCGCTTCGGAAACCTCCTTGAATCTAACAAAACCAAACTTTTCCCAAACTTATTTCTTCTTGGGGAAATAGCTACTTCAACTACTAACCCAAATGGCCCAAAAACTCATGAAATTCCTTTGCACGACATCTATCGGGGAACTCAGAAAAATAAATAGAGACCACTCCTTCCATTTTTTCCCTGCTCTAATTCACCCCGTTGGAAAAGTATCCCACCGTGGTACCCACCTCCGGAAATGGCTCATTCTGGCCTTCTGCCACCCCTCAGTCATGGGGCTTTCCGCGTTCGAAGGCATGAAGAAGAAGAACGAAAAACGCCCCCTTCTAGAGAGAAGGGGGAGAAAATTCAAACTTAGAGAGAGAAGAATTAAATGATCAATTTCTTTCGAACAACATAGTTGAAGCTCGTTGCGCCCATTTGGGCCAATTCGTATCCAGAAGACATGGATAAACACTTGAAAAATTCTATAGTGAAGTTGTTAAAATAATTTTTTGGTGAACTTGGGGATCTTAATCTCTTCAAGGAGTTCATAATATAGTACTATGTTGGAAAAAAAAACACACACAAAATATGGTTTATATATGCATAGTATACATTAAAATTACGCTCATTCCAAAATCTCTCTATAACATTTTCAATATGTCATCCATCATTCTGTCTTAGATATTTATTTTTATTAGTTGGTGATTTAATATTATTATTATTATTATTATTATTATTATTATTATTATTATTTATTTTAATATAGAATTTGTATAATTAAGGTTTGTATTTATAATTGTTACCAAATGACATGTGGTTAGAAATATTACCAAGAAAAAATGATTGTATCAAGATGACATGTGGCTAGGGTTTTCATCATGACTTCTTTGAATTTTTATTAAGTAGATTATGCAAAGTATAAAACTATTAATACTTTACACAAATTGTCTTTGCGTTATCTCCAATAGACATGTCAATTTGTTGATGGTGAATTTCTTCAATTTCAATAAATAAATTTGATGATCAATCTCAAACTTCAATTTCGATAAATAATTGTCTCTATTAAAGTTGAAGTTAAAGATTGAATTGTAAGGAAATATATGAACATGCGTATAAACGCGTGAAAGTAAATTATGGTGTAGAAAATGGAGTGAAAGTAAACTAAGATGAATTTAAATTATAAGACGGATTACATTCATCATTCGACCAACCTATAAGACTAGTAATCCAATAAGAGCGGACGGATGATATCTACTCGACAATTTATCAAAGAAAATTATTTAATTCATAGGGAAACCCTTAGTTATAGAAACCTAAGGGAACAACACACACCTTGCTCTTGCATGTAAAATTGTCTTACTCAGAATCATACATAACTCTTTTACATTCAGCACTTTTCTTTAAACATAGGGAGTGGATTCAAATTCCTTCACTCTTATAGATCAGGAGTCATTACATCTACATGCAATATTAACACTATACTAAAGGAGTCATTGCATCCATCTGCAATAGAAGTCCACTATAATTTCAGCAACGGAGTCATTAGATCTATCTGCAACGGAAGTCTCAGCAATTTCAGCTACCGTTGTTTCTTCAGCTGCAGAAATCATATCCACCAAAAAATCATTACACAGCTCAAGCAAAATAAATAGAAAAAGCACAAGTCAAATTCTTAAACATGAGGCTAAAATGTTGGACAACACTTCTAACGAGGCAACCAAATCACAACCTGAAAGGGGACAATAACATGGCACATAGATGCATTATTCTCCAAGCTTCCTCTTTCCACTGTAACAAATTGTCTCCCTGCAACCATATTTTTCATTCGGACATGGCAACTTGATAGATTGCAATAGATTCTCATATTCTTTACAACGTGTTAAGCTAATTTGTTTTGAGCATTTGTCACACTTTCTCCCAAGTTTATCACAGCAAGTTGAGCAAACAATATGACCATTTTTACACTGAATTCCAACACAAAAGTTAATCATCAAATCAGAATTTGAACCATTTGCTTGAATATAAAGTATCGCCAATATAAATCTAATCATCCCAATTTTTTTCTTAAACAATAGCATCTAATCAAAGACATAAGACATTCATAGTTTATTAACCAAAGTTCATTGTTACAAAGAGTCTTGTCCAAAACCCTAACTACGTTAAGTATCACAATTTAATCACAGGAAACATGATGCATGTATGAAAACAAGTTAACTATTCTCAAAGAAAACAAAAAAAGTTTGAAACCGTAACCTGGAAAACGGGAATGGTCAAGAATTGAAGACAAACGCAACAATCAAATGCGCGTGAGTCATTGACAGTAACATGTTTTGTGGAATCAACGCTCTCATCAGAATCTATGTTGCATGGCTCCATTCCACGGTTAGACTAATAGTGAATCAGTGATCAAACAAATTACAATGTTATTCTATAATCAAAAACCAGAAAAATCAAAGTTGTGATCAAGAACTAATAACAACATTTAACAGAAAACTCACCGAGATACTAGAGATACTAGACATTCCTGCAGCTTGAGAGGAATTGGGGTTATTAGTCTTACAAGAGTTCAATGTTGCTTTCACTCACCTTGAACTTACTTTTATAGGCTCGCTCTTAATATTATAACCTTTTTTTTTTATTGAAGAAAGAACATCTAATTGGCTATATAGATTTTTTTTTTTAAAAACGGTTGGTTATCTTATTTAAGCTGTTTTTTAATATAGATATAAAATTAATTATGTTATCAATGAACTTCTAAATTTAAAAAAAAAAAAAAAAAAAAATTCAAGCATCAGCAAAAACTCAAATTATTGTTGCATAAGGTTAACTTTCATATTTCACTTTTTTCTAGTAAAACCATATCCCTTCCATAAAAGGAAAAATCTTAATTGCATTACAAGCAATCAATGATATAACATTATCTCATGAAAGAATCCAATATCCCATTGCAATAAGAGATACAATCAACAAGGACTTTCTTATACCTGAGCCTCCATAACACAGCTAATTTCCATCTGTCCATTGACCTTTTCACTCTTTTCGATAAAAATACATCACTAAGACTGTGCGGGTCCGATATATTATGAGCTTCTAAGAAGTTATATAATTCATTCTTGGAAGACATAAGTTTTGCAATCTCCATGAATGTTAAAAAGTCTTGAATACTATCCAATGCATTCATGAGTATGGTGTCGTCTTCAATAGATGTTGTCAAGTTCTTTAAGACGGTGTCACATGTTTTCGACAACCATTTCATAACGATAGTTTCATTGGCGGTAGACAGTTGGGAACCAGAGTATGCAAGATGACCAACGGACCTTCTCTTAGTATGAGGGGTTGCCCACAAACGTAACGCAGCTAGTAGCGCAAATGAAGGCTTCCCGTTATGATGGATATAGAGTGACTCCTTAGACCATGAAGTAGAAGTGTACATAGCAGGTTCCAAAGGAATGAAAATTTTGTCATTTGAATTTTCTTGCAAGAGAAATCCATAGTGTTCAAGAAGCTCCAAATTTGTGTATGTTCCATAGCATAATAGAACCTGGAGAAACAAGGTAATTTGTGTCATGACCTATTTCTGAACAATGAAATGAAAACAAAAATATCAAATCCTGCAATTTTAGCTCGACCTACAATGTACATGATATGTTACAATCACTGATAAAAGGAAATCGGTTATATTCACATTCCAATCGGGTATGTATACCTAACGGTTATGGTAAAATTTCCAAGAATTGAGTACTACCTGATTGCCTTTCTTGTAATTTGCCCTAGCGTAGAGGCAATACGCATTAGCATCTTCATCAAACCCGCCGTCTGTTAGTCTCTGAGAATGAAAATCAATCTGCTCTTCATCTACCACTAGGTTCTCAGTACCAGATAGGTCGTCTCCAGGGGCATCATAATTAAACAAGTCGCCGATAGGACATAAACAACCAGCTTCATCCCATGGTATATGCAGCGTCCGGGAAGATATCTGTTTTTTAAGAGTTTATATGTGATTAAATAATAGAGCACGAGTGTGAGTTCTGATTTATCCATGACAACTAAAACATCTATAAAATATAACAGATAATGTGCATGAAGAAGCATCTAATGTACTAAGCAAAACAAAACAAAACAAAAAAAGTGAATTAATGTTCAATCAAACTGTTTCTAACCGTTGCAGCAGCCCAAACCCAAGCCTTAAATGTTAAAAGCCGAGGCTTAAACATGAGATCTTCCATCAAAGCATGAGCTTCTTTCCATTCTGATTTGGCTTTTTGTACAGCTTTTTCTGTGACCCAAATAGCTTCATCCACCTGAAAATCACAACATCAAGATGATTTATTTATAATACAAAGTAAGTATCGAATGCAGATAAATATCATCAGCTGAGACACTATAATCTAACCTAATTAGATAAACTAAAAATTTCTAACAGAAACTGAACTTGCAGTGCTTGTTTCTCAAATTCACCAAACATGGCCAGCAAGTCATAACTTTGTGGTATATGCACGAGGTAAGGATGCCACCTTGAGGTTTTTCCTTTACCAACTTCGTATAGCAAGCAAACAGTCAATATCTGCAATGTAAACAACCTTCGAAATAAGTATAATAATAAGACTGGCTATATTGTTAGAAAGTGGTATTGAAATAGTAGTACAATTTAGCAGTAGAAACTGAGTTTTATTAATGGTAGAACGGGTTAACAACAGAAGCAGTATTACACACACTATAGAGAATGCATAATTCACAGATAAACTAAGGAAAGAGTTGCTACAAGACAATTCCTATCCAAGAAATTTGAGAGCTTGGTCTCTCCCTTACATGAACTCGGGAGCTTAGTCTCTTCCTGAAATTTGAGAGCTTGGCCTCTCACAACCACTAAATAACTATCCCCTCTCACCACTTTCTCATTTCGTTTATCTATGTATTCCTAAAAATAAACAGCATAGCTGACATAAAAAAAAAAACATAACTGCTCATAATCACCCGTAGTAAGAAGTATAACACAATACTTAATTATAACACAACAATAGTTATAGTTATGAAACCAAATCCTAAAAGGTGGACTCAACTGCCTAGTTCAAATGGTAATTCACGCAAGAACTATTGGCTTTATCCATTTTCACAAGCTAAGTAAATTGCATAGAAAGAGTAAATACCGAATTTTGTCCTTGACATTGCAGGACCGTATCAACTTAGTCCTCCACATTATCAATACTCCAAAACATTCTCTAGAATTGTAAAATGTTAAGCAAGTTTGTCTATTGATCTAAAAATGTTATCAAATGTATCCATAAGATTATTCACTTAGTTTCAAATGCATATATAACGACAAAGGAACATATCTAGTTGACATTATGCAATTTCATAGAAAACTTTGGAATATTGCTAACGCAGGAGATTATGTTGATATAGTCCTACAATTTCAGGGATCAAGTTGAATAATTACAAAGTAGGAAAAACAGTTACAACCATATAAACAAAACCATTAACATAACCACCTCACTTAAGTACAGTTAAGAACAAAAACCTGAACTGATGAGAGATAAGAGTGTCTATTGACAGCAAGGCATATCTTTTTATCTTCCATAATAACACTATCTGTAGTCATTAAAGCAGATTTTGGAACTCTTAGAATAAGTTCTCCTCTCCTAAGATCTCTCACAGCACCCAAACCTCTACTGCAGAATTCGCCAAAACAATACAATAAAAGGGTCAAACTTGATAACATCAACAAATCCAAAGCATCAACATTTACACAATTACTATCACTAACAAATCATGGGGGAAAAGGGCTATAAAAAAAAGTCTTTTTTATTCATTGTGAGTAAAACTGTTATTGTAATAAAGAAATATATGAAAAGAGAAGTTTTGATGGTGTACCCGCCAGAGTTAGGAAAGATGGAAACGCATAGAGAATGGCCCAAAGAGGTATGAGAGTGTTGAGATTGGTTGGTGGTTGTTGAGTCTGATATTCCAAGCTGTGATGTCCATGTTATGAAGCTTTCAAAGCTTTCGTGTTCATGCTCCATCTTCGTTTTCACGAAATCCCTAACCTAGTTTTTTTCAGAACTAGCATCGCATGTGTGTGTTTGTGTTTTTACTGGAACAAGCGTGTACTAAGTTGTTGTTTCAATAAATTTTGATTTCTAATGTTCTTTTTATTTTGTTTTTTTACATAAATTTTGATTTCTAATGTTATTTATTCAGTTTGTTATTGAAAAAACAAATTATCTGTTTTTTATTTAATTTTTATTATACTGACTATTTTTGTAAAATTATAATTTTTTTATGTTTAAGAAGCGTTTTCTTAAATATAAAAGAGATTATTAACAAAATATTCATTTATAAATCTTATAAAATTAATTGCATTGTTAGTTTATTTTTTTACATTAACTAATTTCATTAATCAAATGTAAGCTAATTCAAGGAAGAATTCCATCAAATAGAATACGTCTAGTCTAAGAATTTGTCGTCTTAGGTAATAAGTGGATAACTATATTCTCTTGGCTCTTAACAAACTTTACTTCAAAGTTGAGAAAATCTAATAATAGCGATTTAATAAAATGAATAATGAAATTAAACTCTGAATTGCCATCGATGTTAGACTGAAGAGTGTGTACCACTTTTTGTGAATCACTTTCAAACACAACAAAAGAAAGGTGCAAAAAAATAGCGCTCTTGATGGCCTCCTTAAGAGCAAGAGCATCTACTTCAATGATAGACAGGGAACATTTGTCCCAAGCAGCTCATGCAGTAACAAAATTAACCATATTGTTCAGAATACACCATCCCCGATTAGTTGTACCTAAATGATGATTAAAGCTTACATCAACGTTACATTTAAGCCAACCACTCAGAGGCGAGATCCAATGCAATAAGTCTGATTGATCAACCTCAATATCAAAATTGTGTTGGGCGGAAAACCATTCCTGTCACTTATGAAAAACGAACCAACAAAGTTTAGACGCTTCCTCTTTCTCATTATGCCAAACCATATCATTTTTATTCTTCCACAAACCTTCCATCATAATTGCAACTCTACCGACAAGTTTCTTATCCTCTTTACTGCATAAATCAAGAATTAGTGACTTAAAATCATAAAATTCAAGTAGGTTGGGTGCTATAACATCCAACAACTCAGTTTCCCGCTAACAATCATTCGATTTTGAACACACAAAAAAACATGTCAATCAACTTCATTAGAATTATCACAAACCTGGCAAATAGACAGACAAGGAACATGATGTTGTCGTAGTCTCGTCTTAGTAGGTAGGCAACTCTTACATATTCTTCATAAGAGATGTTTTACTCTAGTTGGGTGCTTTTATATTCCAAATTCTCTCCCTCAATTTCCTCACCGCACTTTTTTGGAATTTCCTCGATATTATATATCCCGATCAAACACTATAACTTCCATTTTGATCCTCATTCCAAACCAACTTATCCTCTTCCACGTTCTTCACATTTTAATGGTAAGATTGTACGCACCTTATTTTTTAGGATCAATCATACATCCATCCCTACTTTCCTGAATCCAAGGCTCATTCATTACCTTGATATTACTCTCGTCTCCAATAATCCACCTACAACCAAGAGTTATCTCCTCTTGTGCCTTCCAAATACTTCTCAAAACAAAATTAGGATTAAATCCAATATTAGCATCAAAGAAAGAAGTTCGCGGATATTACCTTACTTTAAATATTCTAGAAACTAAAGCTTAGGGGTTTTGCAAGAGAAATAACCCTTGGTTAGCAACCAACTGATTGCATTGTTGGTTGAAAACTTAGTTTTTGTACTTGTACAAAAAATATGTGATTTGTGATTTTACTAGTTGTAGAACCAACAAAGGTTTAATTTTTGTGATTTATGAATTAGTTATTTGTTTTTTTTTAGAACAAGCAAAGAAGTAGTATATATACTTAAGTCTATTATCTTTTATCTAATTATTATTCTTATTTATTATCATTAATAATTTTGTCTTGTTCAAGGATATTCATTATGTTATCAGTGGCATTAGTTATTTTATCTCACCGTGTAAAATTATTAATAGAACATGAATTGTCATTGAGTTAGTCTCTAATCTTTTGACTTAGGATCAAACTGACTTTGTGGTTGGATGAGATTACACATCCGTATTCTACATTGTCACAATGAGCTCTATGTTTAGATGGTTGAGATTGGATAATGTTATATGGACTTATGTTATTAAGGATATATCGATACACTATTTCTCAAATATAAAGCATGTAAGAGTGAAGTGCTTTATAACCTAGACTTATTCCACCAGTTGAGCCTATACTATATTGTGTCCTTATTTTTACCAACTATGGATTTTTACAAAATATCTCACATTAACTAAAATAATGACTAAAATGCCTTAAAAATGGGCATACTAGTCTAGGGTTTATCTCTTTGTCTTCTTAGGACTATAGTCGTCAATGTTATAACTAATCATGTTCGTTACTTCAATATAAAAGTTTTATTTTATAAAGGTTTTTCTATTTCTTTCTTCCTTTCAGCGTTTCTGTTTATACATCTTGGTTTACAAAAATATTTTTATTTGTTTCAATTGTTGCTCTACTTACTCAAATTTCAATCCATTCTAAAAGTTTAATTAGTGTATTTTTCTCTTGTTTTTTACTTTCTTTTTATTTTCTATTATTTAGACATGGTTTTTATTCGAGGATGTGAATTGTCTATTATTTTTTCTCTATTATTTGAATGAGCTTAAAGATAGTGCATCGTCACTGTAAAATATTTTACATCAATAATATAAAATATTTTATATGATCAGTGCATCACAACCTTTAAAAAAAATTATATATGATTTAAAGCAAAACTAAAACTTTTACAAAAATTAATCGACAGTGTAAAACTGTTTTACAAAGTCGGTATATTTTTATTAAATTATATTTAAATAATGTTCTCCTGGTAAGTTAATACCATTGTAGTCGGTTGTGCTGCTAACTAATTTTAGGTGACATTCAATGGTCAGTTGATGGCTAGATTACCAGTGCTATGTATACATAGAATATTAACATTTTTTTTAGAAAAGGCAGACTTAGCTATGATTTTTGATTGAATAATCATGTTTAAGGATTCTTTATTGAGTTCTGAATTTCACATTTGGCATATAACCAGCATTGGAACATGTCTGAATTTATTGTAAAATTGATAAAATTACTGTGAGCTATTGTAATTAAAATTAAAACTGCAGTTTTGAATTTTAACAAAATTATGTTGTCACTGTAATTTTGATAAATTAAAAATTGATTCAATTATCGTTTTAATAATATAAATTTTATTATATGCATTGTAAAAAAGTTGATAACACGGAGTAGTGTGTGAACGCACTAATAATCATATAGAAATTTACGCGAATGTACGAGTTTAATATATATATATATATATATATATTTAAAATAAATATATATTATTGATGTAAAATAATTTTGGTAAAATAATTTTAATTTTTTTAAAAAGAATATGTTTTTTTTAAATAAAAATTTTTTAATTAAAGAATTTTATTTATTTTAATTGACATTTTTATTACATTTAAAATAATTATACTATTGATTAAAATATTTTTATATAAAAAATATTGAAACTAATTTATTATTATTTTTTAAATATAAATTATTTTGTTTAAATATTTTTTTCATTTTATTTTTTTATTAATTTATTGTATTTTAAAAACAAAAACGTGCGTAGCATATCCGTGCATTTCGCACGAATATCCCACTAATTTATTTTAAAAAACTGTAATCAAAAAGAAATCATTCCTCTATTTGCTATTCCACTAATTCATTTAAGTAGCAACTCTTATTTTTTATAAGTAGTTTAGTGGTTGAATTTTTTAAAAAATAAATAAAATGAGATATTACAAATTCAAATATACATATTTGTATTTTATATCTTTATACAACTATTATTGAAGGGTAATTCAGTATTTTCTAGTTTGTACCTTTTATTTTAATTATTAAATTTACCTTTATTAGTATTCATAGATGTCATTTATAACAACAACTATATTTTTTTTCATCTTTTGTAGTTGTCATTCTCTTTACATTTATTCTATCATCTTTGATTCTTTTGCACTAATAAATTGGTATCTAGAGCTCCGGTTAGATTCATAGGGAAACACGAGTGAAACGTGAGTGTTGTATGATTGATTTTATTTTTGGATTCGTGTTGAATCTTTGAACAAAATTGTAACAGAATCACATTTTGTGATTCTGTGAGATTGGAAAACACTGTGTTTGGTGAAGATCTAAGAGTATTGTACAAGGAAGGTTGAAGATGAACAGTAATTTGAGTACCAAATTTCCAATTTTTGATGGCAAGAATTGAAACAGATGGATGATTCAGATGCGTGTGCTAGTTTGTGCTCAAAATATTCTTGAGCTTGCTACTGATGACTATATTCCGGTTGCAGAAGATGAGACGGAAGAAGAGAGAGATGCGCAAAGAAATAAGAGGAAGAAAAATTAGAAGGCGTTGTTCTTCATCCATCAGTGTGTGGATGCGAACGTGTTTGAGAAAATTGTTGATTCGAAGATGTCAAAGGAGGCGTGGGACATAGTGGTCAGATGTTACGGTGGTGACACATCAGTGAAGAAGGTGAAGTTTCAGTCTCTGAGAAAGCAATACGAGAATCTTAACATAACAAACAATGAGAAGGTTTCAGAGTATATCTCCAGAGTGATTCTGATCATTAATGAGAAGAAGGCTTGTGGGGAAACCATTTATGAACAAGTAATCATAGAGAATGTATTAAGGTCACTTAATCCTCAATTTGATTACATTTTTGTAGCAATTGAACATTCTAAAGATCTGGAAACCATGAGAATAGAATAACTGCAAAGTAGTCTAGAGGCGTATGAGTTACGTCTAACTGAAAGAACTTATGAGAGAGAAGTTAAGCAGGCTCTGAACGCTTATTTTGTTAAGAAGGACCAGAAGTATTCTTGGTCAGAGGCCAAGAATAGACGTGGTGATAGATTCCAAAAGTCAGAAACCTCAACTTCTGATGAGAAGAAACATCAGAAAGGAAAGGTGAAATTTGACAAGAAGAAAGTTCAATGTTACTATTGTAAACATTTTGGCCATTTTGCTAAAGATTGTTGGTCAAACAAGGGAAGAAAATTAGAAGAAGCAAATATAGTCAGAGGAGATTCAGATGATAAACTTGTGCTATTGATGGCTTATGAGTCTGATGGAAGATTTTTGGCAGATTAGTGGCATATGGACACTGGTTATTCAAATCACTTGACTGGAAACAAATAATGGTTGATGGATTTTGACTTCAGAAGGAGGACAAAGATCAAACACGTTGATGATAAGTACCTTAATACAGAAGGAATGGGAAATGTCAAAGTTAAAGTGAAGAATGGGAAGACTGTTCTGATCAAGGATGTTTGGTACGTTCCTAGAATCAAAAGCAATTTGATGAGTGTGGGTCAGCTCATTGAGAAAAATTTCTCAATTGTTATGAAGAACAATCTCTTGAAGTTGTACGATTCCAATCAAAAGTTGATGATGCAATATGAACAGGGAAACAACAGAACATTCAAGGTGAATGTAGAAACATCTGGAACGGAATGTCTTGGTGCAGAAGGCTCTAAAGGGGATAATAAGTCATGGCATAAGAGGATGGGGCATCTGAACTATAGAAGCTTATGGCATCTAAGTTCTAAGAAGCTCGTACGTTGCATTCCGAAGATTGTGAAGCCTGAAAAGTCATGTGAGGTATGCATGAAAGGCAAACAACCCAGATTGCCATTTGTGTTAGAAGTAGCCCCAAGAGCAAAACATACTTTGGGAGTAGTACATTCTGACATGTGTGGACCATTTCCAGAACCTTCACTTGGAGGAAATAGGTATTTTTGTGTCTTTTGTGGATGAGGTCACAAGAATGACGTGGGTAGCACTCATCAAGTTTAAGAATGAGGTGTTTATAGAATTTCAGAAGTTCAAGGTGAAGACTGAGAAACAAAGTCGTCAAAAGTTAAAGATTCTCAGAATGGATGGTGGAGGTGAGTATAACTCTACAGAATTCCAGAATTTCTGTGATGAGAATGGAATTGAGCATGAGGTTACTGCTCCTTATACTCCTCGACACAATGGTCTTGCGGAACGAAGAAATCGTACTTTGCTTGATATGACGAGAATTATGCTAAAAGAGAAGAAGATTTCTCACAACTTATGGGGAGAAGTTGTTGCTACTACAGCATATATGCTCAATAGGTTTCCAACGCAGAAGCTGAAGGAGATTTTTCCTTTAGAAAAGTGAATTAAAGAGAAGCAAAGTGTTAGTCATCTGAATGTTTTTGGTTTTGTGTGTTACAAACATGTTATAGGAGCTAGAAGGAAGAAGCTGGATGATATAATCAAAGTGATGTTACTGGTGGGGTACCACAATACAGGTGCATACTTTATTATCCAGAAACTAACAAAGTTGAAGTCAGTAGAGACATTATTGTGAAAGATTCAGAAGCTTAGGGTTGGAGAAAGTCTCGACTCATTTTTGGTGTAGAGATAACTTCTGAAGACGAGTCAGAAGTTGAAAGTTCTGAAGAAGAGTCGGAGTTAGAAGATGATTCTGAAGACTATGAAGATGAAAATGATGAATTTGATTCTGATCTAGATTTTGATGATGATCAAGAATCTGGTGGTGGTCATGCTTCTAGAAGGGAAAACTCCGAAGATGTAGGCTCTGGAGGACAAGCTTCTAGAGATGATCATGTTTCTGAAGGTGGTAATTCTGAAGATAGGGTTTTTGGACAAGGTCCAGAAGCTAATGTTGTTTCAGGTTCTAGAGAATATTCAGAACAAGTTTAGAGGCCACAAAGAATCAGAACCATTACTAGAAGGTTTGCAGATTTTGACATGTTGCAAGACACCGAAGTTGACTTAGAGGGAGAAGTCATTCAGTGTGCAATGTTAGTAGACTCTGAACTAGTGGGTATTGAAGAAGCACTAAAGAAGAAAGTGTGGCTGAATTCCATGAAAGAAGAACTTGAGGCTATAAAATTTGGGAGTTGACTAAGCTTTCGAAGAAGAAAGCCATCAGCGTCAGATGGGTTTTCAAGGTGAAACTTAAGCCAGATGGATCAGTTGGTAAGCATAAAGCAAGACTAGTGGCTAAAGGTTTTCTTCAGAAATCTGGGATAGATTACTTTGAGGTGTTTGCGCCTGTAGCTAGACATGAAACAATCAGACTGGTGATTGCTTTAGCTGCAAATAGAAATTGGCCTCTAATGCATTTGGATGTAAAGTCTGCATTTCTAAACGGTCCATTACAAGAAGAGGTATATATGTCATAACCTCCTGGCTTCGTGAAAAAGATTCAGGAATGGATGATGTACACGTTACATAAAGCTCTGTATGGATTGAAGCAAGCACCCAGAGCTTGGAATTTGAAGAATGATTCATTTTTCAAGAAGCAAGAGTTTCAAAAGTGTAAGATAGAATATGGAGTTTACGTGCAACATTCTGGAGGAAATATAATTATGGTGTGTCTTTATGTTGACGACATATTGCTTACAGGGAGTTGCCCAGAAGATATAATCAAGTTCGAGAAAGTGTTGATGAATGAATTTGAGATGAAGAATATGGGAAATATGGTATATTTTCTAGGTATGGGGATTATGTACTCGGAGGAGGGTATCATTTTGCATCAGCTAAAGTATGAACTTGAACTTCTGAAGAAATACAAACTGGAGAATTGTAAGGCTGTTGTTACACCGTCAGAAACCAATCATAAATTAGATTCTAACTCTGAGGGTGAAGATGTGGATGCTACGATCTTCAAACAACTGGTTGGTTCTCCGAGGTATTTGTGTAATACCAGGCCTGATATTTGCTATGCAGTTGGATTGGTTAGTAGGTTCATGAGTAAACTTAAGTTGCCCCATTATCAAGCTGCTCTCAGAATTCTGAGGTATATCAAGGGAACTCTAAAGTTTGGAGTATTATTTCCTTCTGAAAGATAGGTAGAATCAGAGTTGATGAGCTACTCTGTCTCTGATTGGTGTGGAGATAAAGTTGATAGAAGAAGTACTTCTATATACTTATTCAAGTTTCTGGGAGGTCCTATTTCTTAGAGTTCCAAGAAGCAATTTGTTGTTGCTCTATCAACGTGTGAGTTATAGCTGCATGTCAAGCTGCGTGGCTTCTGAACTTATTGCAAGATCTGAAGATTAACATAAGGAAGCCTTTAAAGCTGATGATTGATAACAAGTCTGCAATAAATCTTGTCAAAAATCTTGTGTTGCACGGGAGAAGCAAGCATATTAAGACTAAGTATCACTTATTGAGAAGTCAAGTCTAGAACGGAACATTAGAAGTTGTGCACTTAGCACCCAGAAGCAGCTGAAAGATGTTCTGACGAAGGCAATCAAGACATATCAATTTCTTCTCTTAAGGAATGAAATTGGTGTTGTTAGTTTTGTTTAGAAATATAAATTAAGGGATGATATTGAAAGGTAATTTAGTATTTCCTAGTTTGTACCTTTTATCTTAGTCATTAAATTTATCTTTATTAAAGCCTATTTTACTCTTTGTATAAATAGACTACTCATAGATGTCACTCATAACAACAATCTTATTTCTTTCATTTTTTGTAGTTGTTATTCTCTCTATACTTATTCTATCATCTTCGATTCTTGTGCACTAACAACTATCATCTAAGCTAATTTAACAAGATCGAAATTGAAAACTCTAATTTAAAGTTTTTGACAAAAATAACGTGTATATTCCATCTTATGAATATAAATATTAAGTCATATAAAACTCTTTTCTATATCCATCAACACACATGATAATTTTTTTAAAAACTTGATAACTAAATAGCCTATCAACCAACCAATTTCATTATATGGCAATGACACAGAAACCAACCAACCAATTTCAATCATCCATATATAGTATATAAATAAATAAATAAGAAACGACTAGCAATGGTATCCCAC
The DNA here is from genome assembly GCA_021764765.1 of Vicia sativa. Classification (NCBI taxonomy): domain Eukaryota; kingdom Viridiplantae; phylum Streptophyta; class Magnoliopsida; order Fabales; family Fabaceae; genus Vicia; species Vicia sativa. The sequence goes on along the minus strand of CM038795.1, from coordinate 169,548,064 downwards.
CAAAAGTCCCACATAGCATTTGTTTATACACATTAACTTGGACCTCTTTTGGCACCATTTTCTCTCTCCTCAATAAAAAATTAACATTCCCAAGTTTTGACTATTTAATTAACCATGATTTGCAAATCAACCAAACTTTTCAATCTCAAGTCTGAACACCATGAACTTTTTTACCTACCTTTTTCAATTATTTAAAAGACTAATGAGATCTGAATCAAAACCATTAGGACTATGCTAATTAATTAATCCTAAAAATCTCTAAGTATCTTAATCATTTAAAATTGAACTTAACCCAACACAACGCAATACAAAGGAGACAGTTATTATTTGGTAGTAGTAACAGTTAACAACATTGACAGGTTCATTTAAACAAAATTAAAATATCAACAGGTGTCAAGGGATTTGAATCTAGACTAGTGTAAACAATAATATAACGCACCTTTTCAAAATTATATAATCAAATAATAATCCAAATGCTATAAGATCCATGGAAAGTGGAAAATGGTTACGTGTCAAATTAGTGTTATGCACTGTGTAGTGTAGGGTGCAATATAAACGAGTAAGGCCCACATGGGCCCAAAAAGCCCAACAAAAGATTCATAATGGGCAATACTGCGGGTCCCGCATTTTTGCTATGACTAATCTTATGATCCAGTGAAATCCGAATATTTCATTGATAAGCCAATTATAAAGCGACACGTGTTGGTTTTAAACCACCGTTATGGCACCGCTTTGTTGCATGCGATAAGGTAAGGCTATCTTGTGTTGATTGGGTGATTTCGTCCACGTGTTGTACAGGTTGGATTTCCCTTTTTTGTTGCGCACTTTATGTTCCTGTCAAACCCGGTTTATAGTTTCAGGTTCGGGTCGGGTTGATACCCAGATATTTGTATTGGATACTGTGATGAGTCAATAAAGAGAAGTATTTGGATGAGAATTGGGTGGCCATGGTATGATCAACGTCACTTGTTTTATATATTTATTAAAAAATGGAATTTCAGTTTTGGAAATTCTATTTGATACCTAAATTAAACTCAACATTTTCATATCAAAAGTTAATTAGTATGCACGGTTAGTGTATGCAATTTTTTATTTTTTATTGTGAATATAAAACAAACAATAGTGTATGAATTTTAGAATAATTTAAAAATTGGCAAATAATTTAAGGATTTATTTACTATTTTGTCAGTATAATTAATTATAATATTTATATTATTTTTATAGATAGAAGAAATTTTTAATATAAATATTTGGTGGAGTAACTGTGAAATAAATATTGAATATTCTAATATGTAATTAACAATTTCTGTATTGTTTTATTTTATAAATAATTATATTACAAAATAATAACATTTGATTTAATTATAATTATAATTGAATTTAATTATTTTATAATTAATTATATTACAAATAATAAAATTTGATTTAATTATAATTATACTTAAATTAAATGTAATTATTTTAAAAGTTACATATATGACTTATGTGCTTGATTGTTTAAAATTTTTGAGAATGATAATGTATTAAAATTGACTAAGCTAATTTATCAAGTGTGAAAAGTTTTTTTTTTTTTGGCTAATGTGAAAAGTTTTTCTTTTAAACTAAAACTTAGGTCTTGTTTCATCAAATATAAATATAAAGAGGAAGTTACACCAACTTTTCATAAAGTATATTAAAATGACCTCAAAATCTTGTTTAATTTTAATAATAACAAAAAATTATTGATAATAACAAATAATATTCACTATGTTTTTGTATAAGTCATTAAATTTCTGTTGATGTGTTGTTTCAAATTTAAAGGAGAAGTCAGTGTTCATTTGTCGCATAGCTTCTCTTCTAAAATACCACTTGGTTTCCCAACCGAATCAACCCAACCCGACCCGTTATAAACGGGCGGGTAGCAACACCGTGCCAGAAATGGCACAAGCAGTAGTACTAGTACAGAACTGAGAAAGCTACAAAACTCGCCACCCAAAAGCGTGTGAAACTCTCAACCATACACTGCCCAAGAAAAAGAAAACCACAACCCAAACTATACAAAAGGAATTTCAAGAGCCACTCAAGTTCCATACTACAAAAAGGTTCACATTATTTTAATCTATTTTATTTTTCAAAAAAATAGAGTCATAGAAAACAATTATCAGAAGCAAATTCTGGAAGAGTGGAGAGTTTGGTGGGTCATATACTCATCTTCATATCAAATTGTGAGGTAATCAGATAAATTACTCTTTCTTTGTGCTCATTGTTATATAGTTTTTGCTCCATGATGTTGATGTTTTCATGTTCATATTCATTTAATGGCAAATTCATCTAAGTGGGTCAACTCAATTTGTTATCAATAACACCCTACAAAAGTGTTTGCTTTTTGCTTCTTTGGTTGGATTTCCGTGTAGCTTTGTGAGTCCTAGTACGTAGTACATAAGGTTAACTAACTAACTTCAAAATTTTTAAGTGTTTTTAAGTCATAGCTAATACAACTTGTTACTTCAGACTTTCTTTGTGACTAATGTAATTTTTTTTAGTCTAATGTTTGAATTCAGATCCTCATTGTGTTACTTCTTGTCTTGGTTTTAAATTGTTTTTGTTTCATTTTATGTTGATGTTTTGTTACTGTAAATACTAAATACGGTGTTTTTTTTTTTGTTCAATCACAGTTAGCTTTGTGGGACAGCTTTTTTCTATTTGCTGGAAAAGGATTTTATTGGACAAAAGCAAGTTTCTTTGGATTGCCTTGCTTGTGTTTTCAATTGGGATTTTTCTATGATGAGAGTTTAATGGTTTTCTGAAGGGTTCGTATTTGAGGGATAGTAGGGACTCAAGTTTATAACAAGGAGGTTCCGAAAAGGAAGAGTTTGTTTAGTCATGTCTGCAACATTATTACGAGTTGCTTCTTCACCTAGCTTAGAGGTATACAATTCAGCTGGTTTACTTGATTCTTTCGGGGTTGTGAAGGTTGTAGATTCGTCGAGGTTCTTGTGCAGGGACTTTGTGTCGGTTAGAGCGAAAAAGAATGGTATGAAAAAGAGATGGAGGTTTTGTTCTTTGAGTACGGATATGAAGTATGCATGTGTTGGTCAGTCTGGTTTTGAAAGTGCTAGTAACTTTCCATTATTAACGAATGTGCTTGCAAGCTCGGCAGTTGGAGAAGTGGCTGTTTCATCCGAGCAGAAGGTCTATGATGTGGTGCTGAAGCAGGCATCTCTGGTTAAGAGGAAGCTGAGCTCTACCGGTGAACTTGAGGTGAAACCAGAAATTGTTTTGCCTGGGAATTTGAGCTTGTTGAGTGAAGCCTATGATCGCTGTGGAGAGATTTGCGCAGAATATGCTAAAACGTTTTACTTGGGTTAGCTTTCTATTATCTTCCCTTCAAGTGAGGATGTTAACTTTAGAGATTTAATTATTTGGGTTTTATGACATGGTTTGAGTTCAATTTATTTAGATAGTTTTTATCTCTCAGGAACTCTTCTAATGACTTCCGAAAGGCGAAGAGCTATTTGGGCGATATATGGTGAGTAGTATGCTCGTTTCGTTTGGATATCTTTCTCTATATCTGTAGACTCTTTTCTTTTAAATGATGATTAACCAATTTAAATTTTTGTTATGATTATCATAGTTATCAAACTGTCTTTGAATTGAGAAGCATCTAACACATAAACGTTAAATGACTTGTATACATGAAGTTCTGAATGAGTACTCTAAAATTCAGAAATCAGTGTCTGATATCACTGCTTTTTCAGTGTGGTGTAGAAGGACAGATGAACTTGTTGATGGCCCTAATGCATCACATATTACAGAAGCCGCTATGGATAGGTGGGAATCAAGATTGGAAGAACTATTCCAAGGGCGTCCGTTTGATATGCTTGATGCGGCTTTATCAGATACAGTTGCCAAATTTCCTGTTGATATCCAGGTATTGATAAGTTCTTTTCACCAAACTAGATATCGATGTGAAAACCACTGTTAATGTTGTTTTTAAACATGCTCAATGATCTAATATGTATTATCTGTAATTAGTCTCGATGAACCTGACTTCAACTTGCTCTAAACTCTATCGGTACTGCAATAATCTTATATAATTCGAGAATGACTTTTCTTATGATTGATATACACATTCAGTGTTAATCTTTTGATTTTTGTCGTTGCAGCCGTTTAAAGATATGATAGAAGGAATGAGAATGGATCTAAAGAAATCAAGATACAAAACATTTGATGAATTATATCTCTACTGTTACTATGTTGCTGGAACTGTTGGTTTAATGAGTGTTCCAGTCATGGGAATTTCAACGCTTTCGCAAGCCTCAACTGAGAGTGTATACAATGCTGCCTTGGCCTTAGGAATTGCAAATCAGCTAACCAACATACTCAGAGATGTCGGAGAGGAGTAAGTTCAGAACCATCAATGTTTTTGTTCAATTTAGACTGTGAAGTTTAAATCAATGTGCAAGTTGCACTGTGATATTGGATCTCTAATGGATGAAAACAATGACCTTGCATTTCATTTTGGATTCAGCATTCTTATGACATGTTTAATTTTCCAACAGTGCTAGAAGAGGAAGAGTATATCTTCCACAAGATGAGTTGGCTCTGGCAGGGCTTTCAGACGACGATATATTTGCTGGTAAGGTGACAGACAAGTGGAGGAATTTCATGAAGAGCCAAATTAAACGAGCGAGAATGTTTTTTGATGAGGCGGAAAAAGGAGTGATGGAGCTTAATGAAGCTAGCAGATGGCCGGTAAGAAATTCAATCAGATATCATTATTTAAAACCTTCTTAGTGGCTGAAATTTCATTGTTTTTCCTTGAGATTATTACATCATACTCTTACCATTCAACTGACACTTCAGTATCTGACATAAAGAGTGATGTGGATGTTGTAGGTTTGGGCGGCATTGCTATTGTATAGGCAGATATTGGACGAAATAGAAGCTAATGATTACAACAATTTTACTAAGAGGGCTTATGTGAGCAAAACTAAGAAGTTTCTTTCTTTACCACTTGCATATGCTAGATCTATGGTTCCTCCAGCAAGAAAGTTATCTCATGAAATGAAGGCATAGATTCTATAGTTACTTTAGAGAAATGGAAATGACAAACATAAAAAGGAAAAACACAATTTGTATATGATGAAACAAGACTTGTATTCGTTATCCACTACTACTAATTATAGTCAATATTGGTGTTTGCTATTTTGCTTTTGTTTTTTGATATGGGTTAATCAAGTATTAGTCTAATCTATTTTTATGTGGCTTAGAGATAACTTGCATTTAACCAAGCGTTTGGGCTTCGGTGACCTCATGAAACTCATTCTAATGACGATATTTGGGGAATATTGAATTTGATTCCTAGGTAGAAATAATGTTTGGTCAGACTATTTAGATCTCGAGGATGAAATTGGATTAAATCAGCTTGTTATGCAGATTGGACATCGATCGTTTAAAAAAAAGATAAACTGCATTTTTTAAATATAACTATTAGAATTTAAAAGGTTAAATACAATAATTTATTAATTAAATTATAAATAAATAATCCTAAAAATTTATATGACTTAGATTATATATATTAAGAGAAATGCTAATTTATGCCCTAGCGACACAAGTTAAAAACTAAATAAAGAAGTATTATATTAAAAAAATTAGCATTAATTTTTTTTAAAAATAAATAATTTATTTTTTAGTTTTTATTTTTACAAATTTTCCATAAATGAATTTCCCATTACCCTTATATTTGAGATAATTTAGTTGTAATTTACTTGACATCACATATTAACTAAAATTCTTAAGTTAATAGAGATATAAGTCATCTCTCTTATAAATCTAATATTTCTTCTATTTTTAGTTGATGTGAGACTTTAGCATAACTTCACATTTAAAACTCAACAATCTCTCCCATAAGTGTGAGTTACGCACATCACTAGCCTTAGTCCACATTGAGATCCACTTTTGCTCCCCCACCAAGTCAAGTAAGCTCTGATACCACCTGTTGGAGAAGTTCAAGGAGTGAGGTTCGAAAGTATCAACATGACAAACGTTCAGGGTTATAATAGACTTTGACACTACATATTCACCCAAAACCTTAAGGCAATCGGGTATGAGTCACCTCTCTTATAAATCTACATTTTCTCCATTCCTTATCAATGTGAGACTTTATTCACTCACACTTGAATCCTAACAATCTCCCTCACAAGTGTGAGTCACCCACATCACTAGTCTTGATCTACTCTAGGATCTATTTTCGCTCCCCCACCGAGCCAGTCAGGCTCTAATGCCATTTGTTCGAGAAGTTCGGGGAACAGACCTTGAAGTGTCAATGGGTCAAATGTTCATGGCTACCAGAGAACTTGACGCCACATATCCACCCAAAACCTTAAGGAAATGGAAGTATGTGTTACCTCTCTCGTAAACCTAACATTTCCTCTATTTCTAATTGATGTGAGACATTAACACTTTCACCTAAATCTTCATAACTAGTCGAATGTGTTGTCGTGTAAATGGGTGGATGCAAAAGTAGCGGGCACTATCTCGACTTTGAGCATTGAGGCCACCCTTAATGATGCTAACATTGTGGTCGGTGACCCTTCGGAGTGGTTGGTCCTTCTGTACCAAGACAAAGGAGGATATGTAGTTCTTTTGATAACCGCATGGTCCCGTTCCATATTTTTATTTACACAACTAGGGCTCATATTGCCTTTTTTTGAATTTTAGGAAGCCTCCCTAAAACATTTAAAAGTTACTCCTTACCAGATACATACGGGATCATGGGCATATATAAAGATTTTTAAAACGTGTTATGAGCACAAGTCTTAGAAGCCCTTTATTAAATTATTCTCGATCTCTTCCATCTGAGACGTACCTCCCTGATAACTTTTGTAATCACGGGCTCATTTACTTTCACTCAATTCATCAGTGGTTGGACCAATTCACTCTAGATTGGGGCGATTTTCTAGAACATTTCATTTTGGTGAAGCCCCTTCACCCATACAACTCATTGCATTTTTTTGTTATATCTCTGCTGATTTTACTCGATAATGTCACTTATTTGTAACTAAATCCATCATCCCCGTAAAATTTGCAGAATGACACACCTCTTATAAGGCAGGAAAATTCACATGTGATTAGGAAAGAGCTATACTTCTTGGATAAGAAGAGATACTTTTCTTCCCTCACTAGCAAGACGATCACACATAGGGATTTCCACCCCAGTGAACTTGTACTTCAAATGGTCGGTGTAAGAGGAAGAAATACTGGAGAAAGAAAGCTCGCACCAAACTAGAAAAAACCATATCAGATCTGGGCTAGAATGGGTAAAAGGAGCCTACACCAATAAGACTTTCCACGATGAACTCATCCCAAGAAGAATGCTAAGTGAAGTGATATTACAATTAAGCGCTTAATCTATTAGGCGGCGTTACATTTTGATTCTAATGGATTAGAAAGAAATTTTAATCACTAGACGATATATGATACATTTCTAATTGATTAAACAAGATACAATCATTAAGAACTTGTCTGGATTGGTTTTAAGAGATTTTGACAAAAGAGAAGAGGTTTGAAAACATTTTTTATGTGTTTGTGCATTGCCTTAGTACCTTAAGACTTACTCTTGTTATTCTTAAAATTAAACTAATAAAGACTAGGAAAAAGCGTAAGAGGAGGATCATACGAACTTTCACACCTTCATGCTTTAAGATCATAACTTCAAGTCTTCACGTTCCTTTGTTTGATTCAACAACGTCTAGCACTAAACTTGATATCTTTAACTAGTGAGGCTTGAGATATTTCTTCTTTGATTAGATGACGTTATCAGGAACCATTGGAAAGAGTCATGATCATGATAATGATCAAAACCTATATGACGAATGTCATCAATACTCTTGATAGTTGTCATCAAAACCTCTACTTTTATAAACACTCAAAATAGTGGGAAAAAAACAAGTGAAATGACATGTGTTTATTGTGGAGGAACTCATTATTTAAAAATTATACTTAAAAAAAGCAAGACAATGTCTTTTACGAACACAAGAAAAGACTCAAAATCAAGTTCAATGAGGCTAATAAATATTTTATTAAACTTAAATAGAGAAAGAAATGTTAACACAAATATTATTAATTAAGAGATTGTTTTAAAGAATAAAAACAATATTAAATAAATCTGGTCATTTTAGTAATATAAATTGATATCTAAATATTTTTGGAGGTACAGATAAATATTGGGTTAATTGTCATTTTTATAATGAAATAGTAATTAAGAAAATATTTAAAAAAGAATATTAAATAAATATAGTAGTATGTTTATGTTATATAAATTATGAGTGCTTATTAATTTTTTAGGAGGAACAAGTAAAACATATTCCTGGTATATAATGCTTATAAAAAAAAGTTAATTAATCAATCAATTGTGAAATAAATAGATTTAGAATTTTAGAAATGGAAATTCAACACCAACGTATAATCCATTCACTTGACCATGTCTGACTCACTCATTAATTAAGAAACGCGCGCGTGGAAAAAGAGGAAATGTAATAATAAGCGAAAATAAAAAAAATTGGCCCATGCAGGTCTCGAACCTGCGACCTTCGCGTTATTAGCACGACGCTCTAACCAACTGAGCTAATGGGCCATTTGTTTAAAGCGTGTATTTGTAAGTATTTCTATTTTGTTCTCTGCATACACCACATGTTTAATCTCTATTGCATTCGCTGTGTGTTTCCTTTAAAATTCATTCTAGTTCTGTTTTCTTTAAATCTGCTGCTCATGACATATTCATAGTAAAAAGTTGGTAAATTCCAATTGACTTTGTAGACTTGTGTAGTTATAAATATACCTTCACACTTATACCTCTCATTTCTATAAATGTTGCAAAATGACCAAAATGTTTTCAATTTATGTTAAAATAATTTCATTTTTATATAAAGTATTTGAAATATATTTTTACCGACACATTTAAAATGCAACCCATATTATGCCTGAAATAATTAATTTGGCAATTTTGAGATTTTACTGAAATTTTTATTTTGAGATTAAACACGATTTATTTAGAATTTTTTTTAATTTTTTGAATAATTTCTTTTCTTCTACAGAGATGGAGAATTAAAATAAAAATTTATTCCAAACTGATTCGAATTTTGTTTGAGTATTTTTGCCACGCCACCATCCAAGTAGTAAAATTAATTTTTCATTATTTTTATTTTTATTTTTTCCAACTTCAAATTACATTACAAATAAAAAATAAAAAATTGCATTCGTACATTTTAATAATAAAGTATAAATCAAAATATCATAGCATTGACCATATATTTAATATTCAAAATTATAAAAAATTAAATAATAAAATAAATGTGGATTTAGGGTGTGTACCAGTGTCCTTATTATCTGACACGTCCCCATATTTTATAATCGAGAAAAAATAAAACTTGAACCCAAACTCACTCAAAGCAGGTTTTTCCCGTCAAACTCAGGGTAGATTCTAGAGGGTTTCCCCATGTACGAGTTATATTCTCATTTTCATGCCTTCTTGAGAACAACTAATTCAATTGATAACGATTAATTGGATTGTTGGGATTTTAATAAAATTGTATGTTTTGAATCACCCTCTCTCAATTCTCAAACATTTACCAACTAACTCTCAGCTGTTAAGTTTTATAATTAATTGATTTAAGATTGAGAAACTCAAGCTAACACGTGGATAGAAATCGGAAATGCATTTATGGTTTGTATCGTAGTTGTATTTCCGGTTCATGTAGCCACTTAAACATGTGTTGTATTCCTCAAATTTCGATCAAGTCGGAAGTGTATTTTAACAGAGACAACCCTCATATTGAATTCAAGCTTCCAAATGACACCAAATCCCTCGCCAATTTGAAAGACAAATTAAATGAATCGCTGTTTGATACCGATAACAGAAGGGTGAGAAATATGGAGTTTATGAAAGATTGAAATGATACAAATGGAAAGGTTAAAATCATGGGAAGACCCTATGAAAATCATTCTGTTGTACGATAATTAAGGGTCCAATCGAGTTGGATGCGCAAATAACAAGATCCTTCAATAACATAATCAAGATGTTGAAATATCCAGAATCATATGGTAGTACCTAGATTTTTATGTTTTGTTTTTTAATTTATGTTTGTTGTATTGTTTTATGTTATGTTCATCTTCTAATCAAAACATGTAATCGCCAAAATATTATGCAATAAATAAGTACCGTGATAAAAAGTATGTGTCACAAAATATACATATAATACAACACCCATCTTGCTTTCAGGATTACCAACTAACCCCAAAAACCAACACAAGTCTTTTTAGCAAATTTTTCCTTACTCACAAGCTTTATAGAAAACTTCCCAGAAGATCACCCATCCCAAAAATGCTTCAAGTCAAACAGGCTTAACTATGGAGTTCTTATGAAATGAGCTACCGAAAAGAAGATGAATCTTGTTGGTATAGGTAGTATATATCAATTTTTATAAGACATCCTTCAACTATGCAGTCACTTCCTTGCACACCCTCATGATCCCTTTCATTCCAATGTGAATTCGGCGACCACTCTTTTTCCCCTCGTGTGCTAGGTTTATGTAATGTTATTAATTCCTTTATATGCGATATGTGTGTGAAACACTCTATGTACTCGTTGTTTTTCTAACCGCTTGCATGAGCGATATTGAGACAAGTGGAGGAGAAGCTTATGCTTCTTCAAATTTGGTTGCTTATGGTAATTTTTGAGGGTGAAATTTTTTAAGTGTGGGAGAGTTGTAACATCCCATTTTTATTAAATTATTTTAATTGAGTTATTTGTGAATTCTTTATGATTTATATGTATTTTATTTAATTATTGTGTGTGAATAATTAGATAAATAAGAGAGTATGGGTGTAAGTCTTATAGATAGAGGTGTAGAGAATAAGTTATGTCTTGTTGGAGTTGATAAAAATTATTTAATAATTAAAATAAGGAGTATTTTGATTAAATTATTTAAATAAGTGTGATGTGGTGTGTGACCGTGAGGAGATAATCTAGAGTGTAATTAGAATTTCTTAGATGTTATCTAGAATTATTTTATTAATCAAAATAATGCTCTAGTTTTATTATTTAAATAAAATAAATTAATTAAAGAGAAAATAGATGTGTAGAGAAATTAAGTGCAATATTGGATTTATGATGAGTAAGTGAGGGCAAAGTAGGCATTATGGGAAAATATTAAGGTTAAGATTGGGGATAGTCTAATGAGGGAACTAGTGTGACACCCCAAATTAATTCAAGTATTAAATAATTAGGAATTTAATTATTAATTTAATTAAAGGCTTAATTAATAATATTTTGGATTAATTGGATTAATTAATTATTGAATTAAAAAGGAAGACCGGGGGGGTGTAAGGTGGAATTGGAGGTGTGTGGAGTAAAATGCTCTACTAAATAATGACTAACTTATTTCTATTATTTGGAAAATAATAAAAGGAATATAAAAAGGAAAAGAAGGTTATTTGGAAAAGTCATTGTACGTGGAATTGGAGAAGAGAAGAGAAAAGAGGAAAAAGTCAAACGCCGAAAAGTTGAAGAATCATCGCGAGGTAAGGGGTGATTTCATTCAATTATAATGTTTTATGGGTTTTGGAAATCAATTGGATGATTGGGTGTGTTAGGAAACTTGAAATTAGTTAATTTAGGTTTGTAGGATTTATCCCTAATTGTGTCGGATTATAGGAATTGGAACCATTAGAGTGTTAAACAATTAATAGGAATGATGAAACTATGATGTATGTTGTTGTATTGATGAGTACTGGTTGAATTTTGGTGTTCCTAACGCTATAATTCGTATGGGAATGAAAAGGAATGAATTGGGATACAAGTTGCTATCAAAAATTGCAGTTTTTGGTTCTGCAGGTCGCAGGAACCGGTTCCCGTGTGGGAGGAACCGGGTTCCTGGTACAAAATTCCAGGGGGATGAAATCTGGGTTTCTGGGAACCGGTTACTCCCAGGGAGGAACCGGGTTCCCAGTTCAAAATTTTCAAAATCAGTCATTTTTCAACGTGGGAACCGGTTTCCATATGGGAAGAACCAGGTTCCCCATACAAATTTCCAGGGAGCGTGTTTTTGAAAAATGTGGGAACCAGGTTCTCCCAGGGAGGAACCGGTTACCACTGTGTTGAACTTCAACATGCTTAAAACTTTAAAAATTCATATTTTCCAAACCGTAACTCCGATTTGAGTGCCGTTTTCGGCAGTATTTTTTAAATTAAAAATACTATCTTATAAAACGAGAAAAATATTATTTTGTGAAAATTATTTTAAAAAGAGTCGAGCTCCCGATTTTTGAAAACGTTGGTAGTTTAAGGACGATGGAGGATGGTTTGTAATTGTTTTACTTTAGCGAATGAGAACCAATGTTTGTATGTTGTGCCTGTTATTCAATATGATTGAGTTGTTATCATGTGATAGATTGATATTGGCATTTACGTGGAATTATGTGGTGATTCATATTCCGCTGATTGATGTTGCATGCTTTTATGGTACATGCATAAGCATTGTTTATGGTTCATTCCCATTGTGCGGAATTGAGCTTACAGAGCCAATAAACTTACCAGGATTCAGAGGTAGTGAGACTAGATTCTTGACCCAGTGGTTATGGGCGAATCATGGATTGACGCTGTTTTCCGAGTGTAATGGAACAGTGTGTGAACTCGGTTCACGCTTGGTACCACATGCATAGAGTCTGCATTGCATATGGGATTGTAACATGCTAGGATGATTTCCAGTGTTGCAATTTCCATTGATTGTATATTTGCATAGTGAATTGTGTGCAATGTTTTGTAGACTGAGCTATGATTATGTTATTGATAGTGGACTAACGTATTAAATTGTTCCGTTGTATTTTAAAAACGTATAATGCATTGTATATTGGATAGAAATCTCATCCTTACTTTAATGATTTCAGATTTGAAGTGATTAGCTGCTTTGGAATCGGTGATGACAGCTTCTAGAGTTGTGTTCTTTAGTTAATCCGCGTGTCAGTGTCATGCTCTGGTAGTTGTAACACTGGGGAACGTTCTATTGGAAATTTTTCATGGATTTTAAATGATGGTTTTGGTTTATATCCTGGAACAATTATGGATTGGAGTATTCCGGATTCTATGTTTTAATTCCGCTGTTTAAACATAACTTTTGATTTGCTTTATTTAATGAGTTCTTCAGTGAAAAGCATGATATCTGTTTTGGTTATATTTTGAATTATTAAAATTGTGACGCCTCTTGCTATGTGTTTAAAACTCTGATTAATATTTATAAATCGCGGGTAAATTAGAAGGGGTGTTACAACTAGGACTTTAGAGAATTGTGAGGGAATAAAGTTTACAGTATGTAATTTGGGAGAAAAGAGAAAAGAGGGGAGAGTCTAAGAAATAAAGAGACTTAGGACTTGGGATAGGAAAAGCCATTGATTGATCAAGAATTTTCTGCAGTCACAAAGCAAAGGTGAGAATTTGGTTCAATAATAGGGGTATGGTGAAAGGGTAGAGTAGGATTTTTAGTTTTCGTTTAGACTCTGGTTGGTGAAATGTATAGGGCTATAACATGAAAATGATTGGTCAAATGTTTGATCAATATCAAGGTGTATATTATATGGATGTTTGTAAAGGTTTATATGATTGATTATTGAATCGTTGGGTTATAATAATGAAATATCAATGGTATAATGAAGTAACATGATTGAGTGTATACAACTATGCAAATATAAAGTTATTTTTATTGATGTTGGTTTTTGATTATTGTGAATGATAAGTAATACTATATGTTATAACAAAGTTAGATTATGTTATTGTGTTGATGTTGGTGATGTCGCTATGGTGTCAATATTGATGATGATGTCTTAATGATGTTGCATTTCCAAATATATATATATATATATATATATATATATATATATATATATATATATATATATATATATATATATGCTATGTTGATGATGATTATGTTGTTGATGCCACACTTGAGTAGTCTAATTCGAACATGTGTGTGATATTGTTGTTGTTTCATGTTGTGAATCATGCATTCATGTTGTGGAACTTAAATTTTAAATTATGTTATGTCCTCGTTTCCTATGGTGATGGTTCGAGTGCGAGTAGCTAGATGCTTTGCCCTTTGTGTTGTACCCCAAAATTCGCCCTCTTCAGTTTTAACACTAATTGGCTTACAATTAACTCTTAGGTGCATTTCATACATGTCTTGTGAATTAACCATGGAATCAAGTTATATTTCCATGTGGAATCGTTAGAAAGAGCTATTATTCAGTCAGATAGTGTTTAAAGCAGAAATTTGTTTCTCTGAGGTTAAAAGCATCTTATGGATTCCCGAATACTTCAATAAATGTTCAAGCAAGTCATCACCATGAAAAGGTCTCGTGTGTTCTAACACGTCTCAAACGGTAGAGAAATCTAAGCATTTCAGTTGATTTACAACAGTTCGGGTTAAAGACAACAATTTCGCTAGTTTAAACTCATTAATTCGCAACTTTCGACTGAAGTACTTTTTTGAAGTGGTTCCACCAATAATGTAACTGTCTTGGTATTTTCTATGTTCTGTATGTTTGGACCGAGAGCCGATTCATCAAGGAAAGCCTTCGAATGGTTTAATTTCTTTGAAGCGGAATTCATTTTACATGTTGTTTATATGCGTTTCGGGCGTTCAAAAATTCATAACTCTCAGCTCGTTGGGTATTTTTGGCTGATTTTCGACTGGAGATTCCATCTCGATATTATCTCCAACTTTTATTCTCAAGTCAGAAGCTAATTATATGAAGAAGGTCTCTGGAAAAATTGATCTTTCAAGAGCAATAAACTGAGTTTTCTGGCTGAACCGTGTTTTCGGGACACTAAAAAATTCATAACTTTTGAATGGAATGTCAGAATTGAGTGGCTTTGTCTATATGGATATAGAAATCAATAAATTCTCAAATAATGATGATTGGGATCTTGTTAATAAACCTAAAGGTGTTCATGTTATTAGAACTAGATGAGTGTTCAGAAACAAGCTCAACGAAAAGGTGAGGTTGTAAGAAACAAGGCACGACTGGTTGCACAAGGTTATAATCAACAAAAAGGAATTGACTATACAGAAACCTTTGCTCCAGTCTCCATATTAGAAGAAATTCGTTTATTAATCTCCTTTTATGTTAATCATAACATCATCCTTTATCAGATGAATGATAAGAGTGCATTTTTGAAATGAATATATTTCTGAAGAGGTTTATGTCAAACAACCTTCAAGCTTTGAAAAATATGAGAAATAAGATTTTGTTTTTAAACTTAAGATATCTCTCTATGGTCTGAAACAAGCTCCCAGAGCTTGGTATGACAGATTGAGCAAGTTTCTCTTAGAAAATGAATTTACTAGAGGAAAGGTTGACATAACTCTCTTATGTAAATCAAGCAAAATTGATATACTTATAGTGCAAATATATGTTGTTGATATTATTTTTGGTTATGCTAATCCCTCTCTTTGTAAGGAGTTTTCTAAGATGATGCAAACTGAGTTTGAAATGAGTCTAACGGGAAAATTGAAATTCTTTCGGGGAATCCAAATTGACCAGAAGCCTGAAGGAACTTACATTCATCAAAGTAAGTACACTAAATAACTTCTAAAGAAATTCAACATGGTGGAGTACACAATAGCAAAGAATCCAATGCATCCCACATGCATTCTGCAGAAAGAATAGGTGAGTGGTAAGGTTTGTCAGAAGCTGTATCGTGGTATGATAGGCTCTCTTATGTATCTAACATCTTTTAGGTTAGATATTTTATTTAGTGCTCATCTTTGCGCTAGATTCCAATCAGATCCTAGAGAATCTCATTTAACTGGTAATAAGATAATTCTGAGATATCTAAAAGGAACCACTAACCTTGTCTTGATGTATGAGAAAACATCAGAGTATACTCTTTCTGGATTCTATGATGCAAACTACGCTGGAGATAGATTAGAAAGGAAAAACACATATGGAAACTGTCAATTTCTAGGCAACAATGTAATCTCCTGGTCAAGTAAGATGCAATCTACAATTGCTCTTTCAACAACAGAAGCCGAGTACATATCAACATCTCTTTGTAGTACTCAGATGCTCTAGATGAAGAATCAATTGGAAGATTATTAGAAGCCGAGTACTCAGATGCAATCTACAATTACTCTTTCAACAATAAAAGCTGAGTACATATCAACATCTCTTCTATGATAACACTGCTACTATATGTTTATGAAAAAAAATCATATTCTACACTCTAGAGCAAAACACATTGAAATTAAACACCATTTCATCAAAGACTATGTTCAGAAGGGAATTTTATGTCCAAAATTTATAGATACAGACCATCAATGGGCTGATAAATAGTCAAAACACCAATAATCGTCGCGAAAGCCATTCTTAATTACCGGCATTAATTATAAACATCAACATCGAAATCGGATAGTTCATATATGTCTTAAAACTGACTAAAGCACCATTCGGTTCAATTTGACCGTAATTTGGCCTATTTCGGGTCGTTTCGTAAAAACTCATAATTTCGAAAAACTAACCTCACCACTACGTTCTACACGTCGAACTTAGCTAGCACGTCAATTTTCGTTGAATTCAGAGCAACTTGCTCCGTCGTCAAATTTATCGAAATCGGAAAATCAGAACATGATCGGGTTCTAAATTTAATCGGCTATCTTATGTCCTAATTATATTTTATGGATATAAATTGCTACTAGGTGAAATTGGGATTTTATGAAGAAACATAAGCTATTTCTAAAGAAATTATGCAGGAAAATGTTTGACAGAAACAAAGTTTTCCTAACATACAGAAAACTGGGAAAACAGAAAAATTGCACAACTTCCCTACCACTAAGGGACGCACGTCCCGGGCTTGCTTGGTGCAAGGAGGCGGCTGCCTCACCTTGGGGGACGGTCTCCCCACACATGGAGGTGGGTGCCTCCCCCTCCTTGCTTCCCCCACCCCACTTCTTCTCCTTCCCTGCGTTTTTGGTTTCTTACAGTTTCTTGTTTCTTTTTCTGTTTTCATATTTTACTGATACACTTTCCCTTTTTCATTTCCATTTCCATTTTCATTCTATAATTCATATACTACAATACTAATAACAACACACCCATATTCCCTACACCTAATTCAACTTTTCTAAACATTTTCAACAATCAATCAACAAAACCCTATAAACCAACTATCAATTTTTCTCCAATCCAAACTATCACTATCAAACCCTAACTATATGAGATAGAAATCAAACCCCTTACCTTGCAAGTTTTGATTGCTCTAGATGATTCCTCAAACCAAGCCTTGCTCTTCTTCTTGCTCTCCTCTTCTTCCTCTACCAAAGCCCTAACTTTCTCTTCCAAGTTTCTATACTTAGTGTTTTGGTGTTATGTTAGGAAAAGATGAAGAAAATGCTTTTATATGCTAGTTGTTATACTAACCAAGGGTGAGAAACCCAACTCTAGCAAATTGCTTCCCCCACCCTTCTCTATTCATAAAACACTAATATCATCTAATTATATCATTAACTCAATTTATTAAAATAATTTTGAGAAATTAAATATCGGTCCGAATAATATTTTACCAAACCGAACGGAACATCGCCAAATATGTTTAATAGATATCTCAATTAATATAATTATTCTCGTCGCCAAAAAAATCGTCAAACGGTAATTCAAAAATATTAATATAATATAATATAATATTAAATAAAACAGGCGTTACACTATGCTTCTATTTTGGCTTTGGTTGTAGAATGGAAAGAAAATGAGGAAATGTGGTTTTATAAGTTGTTTCTTACTAGCTTCCAAGGGTGTAAACCCAATTCTTATCTATTACTCCTCACACCCCTAATTTAATTAATTAATTAACACCTTAATAATATCTAATAATATTATTTACTCAATTAATTAAAATAATTCCGGGGAATTAAATATCGGATCCGAATAATATTTTACCGAACCGAACGAAATAAAAACCGGACCGAACGAAACATCGCCAAATATATTAATAGATATATCGATTAATATAAATATTCTCGTCGCAAAATAAATATCGATCGGTAACTCAAAAATATTAATATAATATAACTGAGGTGATTGGAAGTGAGCGGAGGTTCTCATATCTAAGTGTGGTATCTTAGATAGAATGTTCATTGGGTAGTCTAATTATGAGGAGTGTAAACAGGGTGGTTTCCCTCTGAATTAATATTGCTGATAGTGAACTTCATTCCTGGCTTGGTATGCCCCCAGATGTAGGTTGGTTAAAACCAAATTAGGTTAACAATTCCTAGTGATCTTTTGTTTCCTGCATTTTAATTGTAACTGTACCTTGTTTGTTTTATAATGTCGGATCAGATGTCACGACATCCCGAGTCTGGCCCTAACCAGAATTTCAACCCCGATGTTACATATCAAAGCAAGACTTCCTTATTCTACTAAAAGCAAATAAAACGCATTCTGAAGTTATCCTCTAAGCTTCTACATACTACTTTTGATCATCTACGTGTCTTCCACGTGGAGGGAACATTCAAACAGAAAGGGTAAGTAAATTATAATTATTATATAAGACATAAGGGATAGACATAGAAAATATGCACATAAGCAAGGTATCACACTTCATCAGATCTTCATGTTATACTCACACATTCAGATCTTTATCATTACACAAATGCATAATTTCATACATCATGTATCATCAAACAACACAATAACACATCATAATGCAATGTCATATAGAATATAGTGCAATGTCATAGACTCATGCATATGGTACCAAAACTTCACTGATGACTTAGTCATCTTTATCTCCAAAGATCTCCACCAATATGATCAATTCTCACTTGGAACCAGAGCGCTTCACTTGTTACACCCAATCTGCATTAAGGGATTGTTGTCTTCACTGGATAATTGTCCTACCATCACCACTGGACCGAAGTCCTAATCACCATCACTTGACCGAAGTCCTAAATCATGCCATGAATGCAATGATACACGACAACATAATCAACACGACCATGGCTAGTCAACACACATCACCATTCATGAATCATCACAAAATGTCATATTATCATAACAATCAAAACAACATCATAGCATCATCATAATAATCAACACATCATCACATCGTCATATAAAGTGAAACTTCATCATATCATCATTATAAACAAAACATCATTGTGATTCAACGAGAGGAACCTAATTATATCCTAACATGGGTGCTAAAATTATCCTCCATATTCTTCACTTTATTCCACCTACTTCAAGTTTATTGTGTTAACTACCCAACGCTTAAAATGACACATCAAACATAGCTCTAGAACTAAAGTTACGATTATTTTAAGATTTCCAAAATAGCCATCCAATTCTACCTTTTGTCGTCTAACGACACCCCTACGACGCCTGGCGATGCAACCTTCATGTTTGTCTTCACCCAGCGACGCTTGGAGCAACACATTCCAGAATCTACCATTTTTCATCTCTCGCCCGACGAACTTATCCTTCCCCTAGCGACGCACACAATGCCATCGTCGCCCGACAACGCTACCCTCATCGCCAGATGATCTCGCGCGAACATGGTTTTCCTTTTGCGATTTCTTCACTATGCTAGTCCAAACTTCTTGCAATTTTACCATATTATAGGTTCTAAAACATCATCCATTCATAGGAATTCATCATCTATTAACGTATTATGTTAGGGCTTCATTTTTCATCACCAAATTGTCAAATCCTCATCAAATAACACCAATTTCACATCAACCAAACTTAAGGCAATTCTACCATAACCTACACCTTAAATCAAACATAATAACAACGATAAACTTCTCTTACCTTAAAGTTTGAGCGATCAACTTTCCTCTTCGCATTCCTTACGATGATTTTCTCTAATTCCTTCGTGCCCTAGCTTTCTCTCTGTTCTTCTCCCAATTCTTTCACGTTCGTACTAAACAAAATGCTCATCATATTTCTTGTATAACCTTTGGATCCCTAATATCAAACTTCCTATCTTGTCCTCACTTACACTTCACAAATGACCACCTTGTCCTTATTATTTCTAACTCTAAAATAACTATTATGTTTCTAATTAACATAACTCCACTCATTACTCCAATTATTATAAATTATTCTAAAATACTCCAAAATCCCTCAATACACCTAAGCATCACACAAATCACCACAACATCATATCAATCATTCAAGACATCACCTAAGCCTTCATATTCATCAAAACATCAAGAATCATCATAAGGATTCACATAAAATCATCGAAACATCACATGTACCAATTAATTCACCAAGACTCATATAATTATGCTAAATTAATTAATTAAATAAGTACTTAAAATTTTTGGGTGTTGAATGCAAATTTTTATTATTTTTATTTGAAATGTAATTTGAAGTTGGAAAAAATAAAAATAAAAATAATAAAAAATTGATTTCACTACTTGGATGGTGGCGTGGCAAAAATACTCAAACTAAATTTGAATCAATTTGGAATAAATTTTTATTTTAATTCTCCATGAAGAAAAGAAATTATTCAAAAAATTAAAAAAAATTCTAAATAAATATAATCTACTGTTGCTGTCGTGTTTAATCTCAAAATAAAAATTTCAGTAAAATCTCAAAATTGCCAAATTAATTATTTCAGGCATAATATGGGTTGCATTTTAAATGTGTCGGTAAAAATATATTTCAAATACTTTATATAAAAATGAAATTATTTTAACATAAATTGAAAACATTTTGGTCATTTTGCAACATTTATAGAAATGAGAGGTATAAGTGTGAAGGTATATTTATAACTACACAAGTCTACAAAGTCAATTGGAATTTACCAACTTTTTACTATGAATATGTCATGAGCAGCAGATTTAAAGAAAACAGAACTAGAATGAATTTTAAAGGAAACACACAGCGAATGCAATAGAGATTAAACATGTGGTGTATGCAGAGAACAAAATAGAAATACTTACAAATACACGCTTTAAACAAATGGCCCATTAGCTCAGTTGGTTAGAGCGTCGTGCTAATAACGCGAAGGTCGCAGGTTCGAGACCTGCATGGGCCAATTTTTTTTATTTTCGCTTATTATTACATTTCCTCTTTTCCACGCGCGTTTCTTAATTAATGAGTGAGTCAGACATGGTCAAGTGAATGGATTATACGTTGGTGTTGAATTTCCATTTCTAAAATTCTAAATCTATTTATTTCACAATTGATTGATTAATTAACTTTTTTTTATAAGCATTATATACCAGGAATATGTTTTACTTGTTCCTCCTAAAAAATTAATAAGCACTCATAATTTATATAACATAAACATACTACTATATTTATTTAATATTCTTTTTTAAATATTTTCTTAATTACTATTTCATTATAAAAATGACAATTAACCCAATATTTATCTGTACCTCCAAAAATATTTAGATATCAATTTATATTACTAAAATGACCAGATTTATTTAATATTGTTTTTATTCTTTAAAACAATCTCTTAATTAATAATATTTGTGTTAACATTTCTTTCTCTATTTAAGTTTAATAAAATATTTATTAGCCTCATTGAACTTGATTTTGAGTCTTTTCTTGTGTTCGTAAAAGACATTGTCTTGCTTTTTTTAAGTATAATTTTTAAATAATGAGTTCCTCCACAATAAACACATGTCATTTCACTTGTTTTTTTCCCACTATTTTGAGTGTTTATAAAAGTAGAGGTTTTGATGACAACTATCAAGAGTATTGATGACATTCGTTATATAGGTTTTGATCATGATGACTCTTTCCAATGGTTCCGATAACGTCATCTAATCAAAGAAGAAATATCTCAAGCCTCACTAGTTAAAGATATCAAGTTTAGTGCTAGACGTTGTTGAATCAAACAAAGGAACGTGAAGACTTGAAGTTATGATCTTAAAGCATGAAGGTGTGAAAGTTCGTATGATCCTCCTCTTACGCTTTTTCCTAGTCTTTATTAGTTTAATTTTAAGAATAACAAGAGTAAGTTTTAAGGTACTAAGGCAATGCACAAACACATAAAAAATGTTTTCAAACCTCTTCTCTTTTGTCAAAATCTCTTAAAACCAATCCAGACAAGTTCTTAATGATTGTATCTTGTTTAATCAATTAGAAATGTATCATATATCGTCTAGTGATTAAAATTTCTTTCTAATCCATTAGAATCAAAATGTAACGCCGCCTAATAGATTAAGCGCTTAATTGTAATATCACTTCAACTTAGCAGCATTCTACGTTCTTGGGATGAGTTCATCGTGGAAAGTCTTATTGGTGTAGGCTCCTTTTACCCATTCTAGCCCAGATCTGATATGGTTTTTTCTAGTTTGGTGCGAGCTTCCTTTCTCATATCTAATAAGGTCTTAGGTATAATGGTCATTAGATAGTGATTAAGTGAGGGGTGTAAACGGGGAAGTTTAACTCGAAATTAATACTACTAATAGTGGATTTCATCTTTTCCTTAGTAGCCTCCAAACGTGGGTGTGTAGCACCGAACTGGGTAAACAATTCACTGTGTTATTTAGCTTTCTGCATTTAGTTTCTGTGTTGTTATTTGTTCATTAAAACAGATATTAGTGTCGTGACATCACCTTCGACATCTCATATCTTATACTAGAATTTCACTTCTAAACAAGCAGATACACAATATGAATTACAAACCTTACACTTAAGAAAAATATACAATGTAAATCTCTAAAGTTAATGAGTGTTATTTATCTTTGTTGTGTTGTTGTTTCGACTTTTGTAGCTTAATGCACATAACTTTCTTTTACACAATTATATCTCTGTACAATTTTTTTCCTCTTATTCAACTTTCATTGTTCTCTTTATATAGATTATGAATAAGACCGTTGGAGAATGAAATAGGAAGAAGATGAATACAAAAACTTCATTAATTTCACAATTGTAGTAGTGGTGTGAGGTTTAGTCGCAAAACACGGAGATTTGTTGGTAGCAAAGTCATTTTATAATTCCACCATATTTTTCCTTTTCAAGAAATATTTGATTTTTCTGCTTAAATGTATTATCCCCAGGAATAATTATTCAATCATTATTCTCTTAATCATTTGCTTCAGATTTAATATGATTAGAAGCTTGACCAAAGTTCAGAGCCTCGTGGATATAGACTTCAGAGTCTTAGTGAAAACGAGGCTTAATTTATAAGAGTGATTCTGGATTGATTAATGCAGAGGCGTTAACTTGATTATCCAAATGCTTGACTCTCAGAGGAACACTTCTTCATAATTCAGCTTCGCTTCAGAATCTGATGAAGTTTAAAGTCTAGAGTATCTTTTCCCAGAGTTCATATTGTTCAGAGTTTGTGTTGCCCAAACTTTTGAGTCATCTTTCGTCAGAGTCTGCTTTGTCCAGATTTTGCTTTGTTCAGACTTTTCTTTGTTCAAAGTTACTTCATTTAGAGACAAAGTCTGCTTTCATTATCTGCATACTTAATGAAACAATTAGTGTATAAAATTGTTCTTTATTCCTTTTTATCATCAAAACTTAAGAATTTTAAATTCGGAACCAAACATGTTCAAATAGTGAGATGAAGCATGATAAGTGGTGTCATGCTCGTTTATTCTTTCAGAATAGGGTGAATTAAGAATCTTGTTTGTGCCTTGCATTCAAAGTGTGGTTTGGATTCATTGGAGGTAGTAAGATATATCTGGTTCTAATAATCGCAATTGTGGAGAAGTTGGAAGTTGTTGAAATGTTTCACCTAGAACATATTATAAATGATGATATGACCTAGAAAGATCTATGTTCGGTCAGTTGAGAGGTGGCAATATATAACAACTGGAGAAGTTACTAGAATTATAACACCTATTTATAGAGGCGGGATAGGTTCTTCAAATGAGAGAGCGAGGACCGATGCAGCAATGTCCTGAAGTGTTTAAAACGATGACCAAACATCAGGAGCATGAACTGTGTTTTTGGTGAACTGTGGATCCGTTTTCTTTGAAGGCTACCATTGTTTATAGTGGCCAAGGTTAAAAGTAATCGAAACAATTAACATAAACGTTTACGCGAATAGATCGTTTAATAGAAATTTTTTTGGTGGCGCAACGAAGAAAATCATAGAAATTTGGAGAAGAATTTGTGAGAATACTGATTCGATTCTTACTAATAACACCATTATTCCAGTGTGGAACACAAAATAGGCAATAGACTAGTAAGGACATCATGGAAGGCCTCTTGTTACGATAATGAATATCTTTGGTGATCAGAGATGGGATGTACTTGCAAAGTTAGTACTCCAATATTCAAGTCACCAAAATAAGTGAGATTGAACTTGCAAGTACTTGTAATGAATTGTACATTAATATGACACATAGTCACACTTATATAAAGGCGACAATTAAAAGTGTCGTTGATGGACATGGGGCACAAACCACATAGTACAAAAAGTCATTGAATGAATATCTACGGTTAAGACGAGGGTGATACACTTCTCTAATACATAACTTCACTTCGAGAGACTACCAACTCGTTAATTGAATGAACATTAATCTTAAATTGTGCTTTGGTATTTAATCGAAATTATTTGACTGCTTGACCCAATACAAAAGAACATTATTCCTAAATTGTGCCTTCATATTTAATTAAAATTATTAGACCGCTTGTCCCAAAAAAAAAAAAAAAAGGAAAAACCTTAATAGAAATATCACCTATATTAGATGATGTGTATCATATCATATATCGCAAACAATGAAAAATTATAAATTTTATAAGTGAAAAAGAGATAACAATTTTATCAAACTAATCTTAATACTTACTATGATATAACTAATACCATAAATATAAAACGAAACATAAAGACATGAGAGATTCATACTATAATATTAATTAAACTAAAATAATTACTTTTATATTAAAAACATAAAAAATAACTTTACTTATGCAAATATGATATTTAATTTAAGAAGGAGGAGTAAGTAGTTGTTGTTGTGTGAAGATAGGAATGACGTGGTGTAACATGTGCCACGGATACTAAGGTGAGCGACGAACCGATTTGATGTAGTCTTCAAGAGCTTTAAGCTGTTCCTCAGAAGGTGGTGTTTGATTGTTCTTGATTGATCTATGAACATCATAAGTGGTTGATGCCAAGAACAGTAACCTGTTAGCACAACTCAACAGAATAATTGGAATTGGAATGGTTACAATTGAATTATTGAGTAACATAATAAAATAAGATGAATGGTGATAGAATCGATACCCAGATGCGAAAAGTATAATTTGGCTTGGATGCACGGGTTTGCCAAAGATCTTCATTCTTTCTTCTTCTTTTCTTCTACTTCACGCTCAAGATTTCAATTGAAAAGAAGATGAAATACTATAGACACTGATTATGAGACCTTGGAGTTAATTTCTTATTCCTTTTTAAAAGTATTTATTCAACTTTCAAAATGTATTAATTTATTTTAATATTATAGTATACTTTTTCGGCAATCTCTAATAGATATATTTTTTAAAATATTAATTATAAGAAAAAAGATTATACACCGACTGGCTGTGTAAAATATTTTTACTAACGTGTATTTTACTAGTAGAACGGTCTCAATTATTTGAAAGTCTATAGTAGAGATGGCAAAAAAATCCGTATTCATAGATACTCGCGGATAAAATCCGTCACGGATATGAATATGATGGTTTAATGGATATTCACGGGTAAAATAAACAGATATTTGATTACTCGATTATTTACGGATACGGATATGAATTTGATGGTACCCGTATCCGTGAATATCCGTATCCGTTAGTAATTTAAAAAATACTTAAATGTTAATTTGTTTGATCAAAATTATTATTGTTACTTTCTTAAATATGATATTATTATTACTATTATTATTATTATTTGAATAAGAGAAGAAATAAAATGAAAGTGATTTATTTTTATTAATATTTATTATGTGGTAACTTTGAAAATATTTTTTTTGATTTTAAAAGAGATTAAAAAATAGTTATTTAAATATACATATTTTTAAGATATATTTAAATAATAGTATTCATGGATATCCGTTAATACCCGCGGATATCTCAAAATTAACGGATATCCATCTAACGGATACCTGCACAAATATGAGAAGGGTACGAATATCATATTTATTAAACAGAGCGGATAGCGGAAGACTAGTACCCATGCTCATGAGTACTCATTGCCATCCCTAATCTATAGATACGTCATGGTTCAATTACGACAGAATAATTAGAAGTCCATGTAATTTTATTTAAATTGTGGTGAAGATTTACGAGGCTCTATATTATTATAGTTTAATCGTAAAAATCTTGAGTTCTTACATGATAAAGTGTCCGACGCTTTCAAGGATGTCCCTTGCCACCAAATAACATTTTTAATTTTAAAATATTAATATTAATTTTAAAATACTAATATAATGATTGTTATAATTTTATTAGATAATAGAATAAAATTAATTTACATTTACCGTGCATGATATTTAATCTCATTAATTATTCTCTCTCTTAAATATAAATTTATTAAATTATATAAAATAGTCAATAAATTTTAATAATCTAACCAACTTTTTTAATTCAAATAATTTATTCTCATGAATTTTGTATTTAAGGACGAAGTTAATATCTTAAATTGATATTGATACACATAATATTATTAATATATTTGAAAAAAAATATTTAATATTATTTTAAAATGCAGAGATTTTAGATACTTTTTTTATAAATAAGTTAGTTATTTTAGATTGTAGTAGATCAAAGAGTAATTATTTTTACAAATTAATATAAGAAATTAATTGTTGTGCATTATTAGAATACATTTTGATTAGTGCATCACATTCATTCTGAGGTATTACTTTATAAATAATTAAAATAAAAATAAAAATTTAATAAAATATAAGGGTTATAATTATCGATAATGTAAAATTATTTCTTTATAATATTTCTCAATTCTTGAATATTAATTACAATTTACAATTATATCATGTATTGGTGGTGGACTAAACACTAAACCCTTAAATCGAACATTTTATTCACATTATAAGAAGGCTGGTATCATTGAAGTTTTTTATAGGAAAATCTAACTTCATTAATAGTGAAACCAACAAGAATTACAGATATTATAAGACAATTGAAATGAAAGATATTTCATACATAGTTTTAAAATAATTTTAAAAGAAAACACTACATAATCATAAGAGGCATTATATTTAGATTATTAATAAGCTAACGCACAACCAAACCAAAAACAACAATATTTCTTCTAGCAATTCATTCTCTTGCAAACACCGTCGATGACAATATAGGAGTGATAATTCTTTCATTTTCTTGCGAACACCATCAATGATAATGTGGGAGTGAGAACCACATTCTTTTTTTCAAATCTAATTAAAGATAATTTCTTTGATTTGTGTTTACACATTTGAATTATCTTTGGTCTCAATATTGTCCAACCTTCTTGAATGTTGACAAATTAATAGGTAAGTACAGATAGTTGTAATAGATGTTGAACATATAAATTTCCTAGTCATTATGAAATGTCAATTGAAACATGTTTACATGCTATAAAACCCAAAACTCTTTTGAAATATTTTGTCAAATATCAAGAGTGCACTCTTATGCCTTCACAGCACATCTATCACATAAACGGCTTGTCATTCCTTGGTGGTGACTCCAATGACGGCGAAAAAAAAGAAAAGGAGCCTTAACGGTTGTTCATGGTAGAGAATGAGAATGTTCGATGAGAGACTTGATTGTGGTAAAAACATGATAACAAAGATGAATGGAGGAAAAAAATACCCTCAAAAGAGTGAAAAATAACCACCATAAAGGTAAAAGAAGAGGGTCACCATAGAAGTGAGAGGTAGCCATCAAATTATAAAAGGTTGGGAAAAAGTTTTCCAGAGAGAAGAATGAGCATCTCTCTAGAACTTTAAATAGAAACATGATATCACTAAAGTTATATGCAAAAAAAAAAAAAAAAAAAAGGAAGAAAGGGAGCCTTGACAGTTGTTCGTGACGGAGAATGAGAATGTTCGGTGAGAGGCTTGGTTGTGGTGAAGACATGATAACAAAGATGGATAGAGAGGGAAATGTGCTCTCATAAGAGTGAAAGGTGACCGCCATAAAGGTGGAAGAAGAGGACCACCATAGAGGTGAGAGGTAGCCACCAAATCCTATGAGGTAACTTTCTAGGGAGAAGGAGGAGCATCTCTCTCTAGAACTTTAAATAGAAACAAGATATCATTAAAGTAATACGCTTCAATTTACTGATGCTTCTATTATACGCTTCAATTTACTGATACTTCTATTATACGCTTTAATTTAATATGTTAGAAGGTTCTCCACATTGTGTTTATTGAATTTTCTGGACTCAGAAAATGAATGTTTGAAATATCTAAAAACGAGCTTGACTTTCAACTTTCAAGCACTTCACCTATATACACAACAAATCAATCAACGCATAAACCTCAACATCCAAGAGATATAATTCAGACCAACCAGTTACATTATGTAATCTGCATCCCATAAACTTGTTGGAGCTTCGCATAACCGAAGATTCAAAGTGCGTATAGTATACACAGAAACACAGAAAACAAGTTTAACTAAAGTGGATCAAACAGAATGATTATGAACAACATGATGCAGCTCTGGATCCTTCGGCGGGTCTATCAACAAGAACCATTCCTGCTGGTTGTGCTGGCTGTGCCCTTGGTAACCTCTTGGCTGTTTATGTGAGCAATTGCAAGTCAAACAAGAGAATAAGTTAGAATATCTCAGCATCTCTCTAAGAAACACAGTCACAAAGCACAAACAAGAGAATGTAGACATAAAACGGTATATTTCTCTAATTGTGTTTAGTTAGATGGTCCTTACAGATCTAACAGGTGCATCAACTGCACTGTTTGCTCGTGAATGATTTATGGTCTAATGTCATTCACACCCTTCTTCGATCTTATACATAAAGACTCACAAGAAAACTATACATGTTGATAAACAGGAAGAAGAAAAGAAATTCATCTGGTGGTTCAAAAGTTTCAGCTCCCAATTTCAACCTTTGATACCATAATATCAGACTAGGAATAATACTATTCATTTTGTTCACATTTCCTTTTTGCAAGTTTATCTAATCAGTAGTGCAGACAACAAAAATATATAGGCCAGCAAAGTATAGGGTCATATAATTCCTTAAAAAGATATATGCAATATGATAGGACTCACCTATTTCATAAAATATTTCATTAACATTGGCTGCAGTTTTTGCAGAGGCCTCTATGAAAAACAGACCATTTTCTTCAGCATATACACGTGCTTCCTGCATTGTACAAGAGACAAGAGTCACAAGCTGATAAGTCGGTGGTTCCAAGAAATGTCACTGGCATATTGGATATCTAAGATATGCAATTTAAATACAAATAGACTAATAATCATTACACCAAACCAAAAATGCTTTTAACAGTAGATTTTACTTTAAAGTTTAAATTATCTTCTATGTTGGAAGTGGAGTACTAGGATTTAGGACCCTGAACAATAAGCTCCATAAAATTATTCTATGGACAAGCTCAGAATTACTGTAGATAAACATTTCAAAGTTAAGTTTATGTGAAGTTCATTTAGGACCCTTGTTTGAAGATGCTAGTTAGGGATAGAAAAGGTTTCCACGCATAAAGCTATAGAATGTTTTAGAAATTGGACTGAACCAGTCGGGTGGTTGGTTGGTTTAATCTCGGTTATACTATAGTCTTACTGAATCGAATTGAACCGAAATTTAATTGGGTAAGCCGGTTTTCACTTTTGTATTTATTTTTTACACTTTTCTATGATTTATCTGTTTATCATCCAGTTCAACTATGGGTTAATTAATTGAACCATGACTGAGGTTTCACTAGTTTGATCTCTGGTCGGATTCTTAAAACACTGACAGAACTAACATCAAATACCACCTAAAAAAAGTTGAAACAAAAAAATCAAATGTAACCAGCAGTGATATTTGAAAATTTATCCTAAAAAAATTGTGCTTCACCACTTGCAGCTAGTTACCAATAGTCAAGTAGCGATAACTCTCATCATGCCATAATGGAAAAATTGAAAACACAATAAAACTTACTTCAGCTGTCACTTTCCTCTTATCTTCCAAGTCAGCTTTGTTACCGGCAAAAGCCACGACCATGTTAGGATTCCCTGAAACAAAAGCAGAATGAGTGCATTATTTGAGACCTAATCATTTAACTGCAGCGGACACATACCATGTATTTAATGAGGTAAGGAATAAAAAAAATCATATTTGATGTTTTTATCAATATATCATATTTGATGTGATACTTCTAAGAAAGTCCTCTATTTCTTACTCACAGCACTTGCTTGATCAATTATTTCTTTATATAAGCTGAGTCCTTTTGTAACATGTGCAAGAAAAATATCTAACGCTTTACAATAAACTTTGAATATCATGGGTTAGTTTTAATTAACTCAAAGTTCATTAGGTGTTTCTGCGAATAGAACCTTAATCTGCTTAATTGTTAGGAATTCTCTCATGTATTCATCACTCTCACATTATTCCTTGTATTGTTAACCATGTTTATGATCTTCTATATGTTTGTTATAAAATGTGACTTTATATTGAAGTTATGAAAGTCATTCTAACTGTTAAGATCATGTAAAATAGAAGAAAATGAATTTCACAAAAGGAATATTTAATAATATGCTCAAGATTGCTTTACATATAGTTTGCACAAGAAATTTGTAACCAAACGTTTGGTTTTCCTTTTTACAGTCTATAATTTTTATTCACTCCTGAAAAAAAAAATGGAAAAATAAGAAAACTTCTTAACCAATCAGCATATATACCTTGTTTCTGAAGCTCTTGGACCCATTTCTTTGCCCGTGTAAATGAATCCTGTAAAGAAGAGAAAAAATCACATAAAACCAAAGTAATAAACTAAATGTAAACAATTAAAAAAAAACTTCCAAACACAGTCTCTTGAATTTGGGCCCTAAAGAAAGACAAATGAATACACATAGTACTAAAAAAAAGAAGCCAACTAGTAGAAGTGTAGAACTGATCTTCTCTTCCTTTTACTCAATGTCTAACATTTTGCACCAATAACAGTTTGATGACCCCTCATTATTACTCATTTTAATGTTAATACACACAGCAAAACAAATTATATTAAATACTACGTCCGATCCCTAATATAAGAAAAAGTTTACTTTTTAGATTCATTGAAAAATCAATGTATCTGGATTATATGTAGTCCAAATACATTGATTCTTCAATGAATCTAAAAAGTAACATTTTTCTTATAATAAGGACCAGAGGGAGTATTACCTATCTAAATAGGTAATCAGAAATATTCAAAGAGAAAGATATCATACCAAGTTAGTAATGTCATAGACAATGATAGCAGCCGCAGCACCTCTGTAGTACATGGGAGCCAAGCTATGGTATCTCTCTTGTCCTGCTGTGTCCCAAATCTCAAATTTGACTGTGGCATCATTTACAGCCAATGTCTGAGAGAAAAAAGCTGCCCCTATTGTTGATTCCTGATTCAGAATATACAAAATAAATTCAGCAACAAAGTACTCACGAGTCTATATGCTTAAAGAAGGTTTGACAATAAATAACAACTGTCAGATCAGAACCCAAAACCTTTGAATTTCTCTGTAACATATTAGTAATTTTATTCATTATAAAATCGTAACAGAAAAACTTCAGTTTCAATTAATTAAAAAAAAAACACAAAGCAAAAGGGGCAAAAAAACCATGCATGAAAAGAAAAAAAAGAAGCTTTTTTCGTGTTAAACCTGAAAACCCCATGAAAAATCTTGAAACAAAATTGAATCGGACAGGAAGCGAATAAAATAGAGAAGATAAATAAAAAGGGGGAAATAACCTGAAACTCAAGGAATTGACCCTTGACAAAACGCAAGACAAGGCTTGATTTTCCAGCACCCATATCCCCAAGCAGAACCTGAAATTGAATGAACCAAAACAATAAAAACTAACGATAATTCGTTAGCGAAAAAAGTAAATTGAAGAAAAGAAGAAGGATCAATACCAATTTGGCGTTGAGGTTGCTGTGTCCGATCGTAGCCATTGAAGTGAAATTGGAGCGATCGGAATGGAGGAAGTGAAGAGGAAGAAGCTTCGAGAGGAAGAAATTGAGATGATGAAGATGAAGAAGAAGCCGAAAACAGAGTCCTTCTCGAACTTGTATTCTTGTTATTGCTTTTAGCTTTGCGTGCAAACGCGCTTTTCTATTTTCTAGTGTTTTTTTGTTTGAGACAGATTCCACTCAGCTTTCACGGAAAACACACCAATCATTCAAAACATTATATTAAAATAAAATTTACCTGCCTAAGATTTTTTTATTGATGATTTTTAAAAGGAACTATATAAAATATTTTGATATAATGTTATTTTTTTGTCCTTAGTTGAGTAAGTTCTCGTAATTCAATAAAATAATTTTATTTAATATTTAATATTTTTTATTTTATTTTATTTTAAAATTAATTAACGTTTTAAATCAATATCTAACCAAAATTAATTGGTACCAAAAAGTTTACCATAAAAAATAAGGACTAAAGCTAAAAAAATATCTTTTAATTGTCATGTTAATTTAAAATTATTATTTATTATAATTTACGTTCATATTAAACTAATTGAAAATTACTTTTGAAATGTTGTCATTCCAAAACATAATAGACTTTTTAATTACTAGTTGTTAGTAAACGGGTTGTTTTGTTGTTTTTCAAGGCCCAAAAGTCCTAGAAATTATCTTGCCACCCTCCATTTTGCATTACTCCCAAAATGTCCATGATACTATTTATTCAAAAAAATTATCTTTTATAAAAAAAATTATTTGTTGTCAAAATCATCAAAAAGCTAATTTTCGGTACTGTAGAGAAAATTTCTGATACTTCTTTTTGGCGTATACCGAAAATTCTTTATTTTTTATAAATTTTCGGTATCAATTTATCGAAAATTTCAAAATTCATAGTACGATTTATCGAAGATTTTAAAATTTTTGGTAATTTTACAAAATTCATTACACGTACCGGAAATTTCAAATTTCCAGTGTGTACCAGAAATTTATTTAAACCTGAAATTTTCGGTATATCAAATGAAGTTTTATATCTTTGTGGTCTTGAATTGGCAATTCATGTACTAATCTTACGCAGTACTTCATCACAGATACGATATGTTTACTTGACTTCATACACTTTTTTTTTTGTTTTTATAAATTGATGAAGTTATCTAATTATATGTTTTTGTGATTGTCAGATTTTTGAATCACGAGATAAGGTTCTAGAATGAGCACAGTCAATTAGAAAAACTTTTGGTGTTGTTGTTGTTTCAATCCGATCTGATTCTACTAATGGACTGTGAGAGTGGAAGGATAAATTGATTATGGACTGTGACAGAGGAGGAAATTACAAAAAGAAAAACGAAGCTACGGTCCCTTTCTGATGGCAATTATACTATGAAGCTTAGATAACCATTTAGGCTGAGATCTGTTCCGAGTAGTATTGGTTGGAAGCCGATGGTTACATGTGGGATGCACAATCATTGACTAGAAAAGGATTTGGTAGGTTATGACATTTTGGGCCGTCTAAAAGATGATGAAAGAAAGTTAGTGAAAGACATGATGAAGTACAATATGGCACACTAAGGTACGTCATTTCTGCTTTGAAAGACAAAGACCCAGAAAATCTCACGA
Source organism: Vicia sativa (assembly GCA_021764765.1). Lineage (NCBI taxonomy): Eukaryota > Viridiplantae > Streptophyta > Magnoliopsida > Fabales > Fabaceae > Vicia > Vicia sativa. The sequence goes on along the minus strand of CM038795.1, from coordinate 169,514,345 downwards.
GTATTACCCAGATATATCGTGCTAGAGCAACATACAAAATGGGCAAGAGAGGTGCAATGACAGAAATGCAAATGTTATTGAGCCTTATTCACCAAGAGAAATACATATGTTGGTCTAGAAATAAGAAGAATTCATATATTGTGATTGATATCTTCTAGACACACCCTAACTCTGTTAAGTTGTTGAATATGTTTCCTCTGGTGTTGATTTTTTATTGCACATACAAAAAAAATAGGTAAGAATTTTAATTTTAATTTCTCCCATCTTAAAAATATTTTGAGTGAGTTGGTTGTTGAATGTGTTTTATAATCGTGGAGGTACCGACTACCACTGCTTGAGATTGTTGGTGTTACATCAATAAAATTAAATTTGTCAGTTGCTTTTGCATATTTGAAACATGAAAGGGAGGAGAACTTCACATGGGCATTACAGAAGCTTAAAGAGTTGTTCTATTCTGAGAAGTTGCTATCAAATGTCATGGTGATGGACCAGGAACTTGCATTAATGAATGTCATTGATTATGTGTATCTAAATGCGTCTCATTTGATGTGTATGTTTCATATTTCAAAAAATGTTAGCATGAATTGTAAAGAGTATGTGAAATCAGAAAGACAAGAACATGTCATGGATCAATGGAACAACATGATGTATTCAAATATAGAAGACGAATTTGATGTACATCTGAACCACTTCGAGAGTGTATGTGGTGATATTCCATCATTTGTCAAGTATGTGAAAGAAACATGGTTAACACCATATAAAGAAAGATTTGTTGTTACATGGACTAACAAAATCACTCATTTAGGTAACACAACAACAAACAGGTACATTCTTCTAACAAGAAATACGTTTATGTTTAGAAATTAATTTGTGAGTTGTTTATATAATGTGTTCATGATTTCTAGGGTGGAGTCTGCACATTAGAGACTGAAGAACATGTTGACTATAAGTCGTGGTGATTTATGTGCAAGCTGGGGTGCTGTGAACACAATGTTAAAGTTGCAGCTAGGTTCCATAAGAGTGTCATTTCAAAAAATTATTGTCAACATTAAGCATCAGTATAACTCCCCCATTTTATTTTAAATTGCACAGTTTTGTTTCAAGACAGTATATATAAGTCATTAGAAATGAGCTAGAAATAGTAAAATTTGTTGGTGCAAGCAAAGAGAGGTGTAGTTATTACATTAGAACAACACATGGGTTACCGTGTGCATGTCAGCTCGTCGATTACCAGATTCTAGGCACACATATAATTTTGGAAACAATTCATGTGTTTTGGACAAAATTGCAAATTTCAGAACATGATGTGAGGCCTGACGAGAGCAACTGAGATTTAGAATAGGAGTGCGAAGAGTTGAAGAGAAAATTCATACTCTAGATATTATGGGTCAAAGGGTATTGAAGAAAAAGTTTGTGATCTAACCTATCCATCCATAACTTCAATGTGTCCATCGCCGGTGAAATACAAGCCAAAAAAAGGAGTTAAGAAGAGTATAAAAGGTGAGAAAATTGATTTGCATCGTGATCCAAATCAGTGAGAATATGTTGATGCTTCATAGGGGAGTCACACTATGAAGAGATCATGCACACAACCAAGTGGGAGTCAATCGTCAACCATGCCGATTGGTAAACAACCTTCTAAAAGATATGCAAAAGGTGGGTACTTGTCACGGTTTCTTGCTTTCTTTCATCCATACATCAATGACATTATTGATGTTGAAACAAATGGAAATTGTGGTCTTCGTTGTATTTCATCTGCATTGGTATGGGGGCAAGATGCATGTTATAATGTTCACAGGCAGTTGGATACTCAAATTCATCAACACGAAGAATTGTTTTCCAAGTTGTTCTACAACACTGTCTCTTATGTTAGGAATTCATTACTTGTAAAACACTTGTGTGCTCAAGGTAAGGAGAAATGGAAGTCGATTTCAAATATGTTTTACCATATTGCTTCTAGATATAATGTTGTATTTGTTTCTCTTTCCATGATACTTAGCATAACATTTTTCTCGCTTCTCATGGATCCATCCCCGTACACGAGTCATCATACAATCATTGTTGGTTTTGTCAACGATAATTACTGGGTTCTGATAAAATTGAAACCCAATTTTCCACTAGCTCCCGTCACTAAACGTTGGAGGGAGAATTGTTCTAATGTTGCAAAATAATTGGAATCAACATATGCGGGTCAGTTCAGACATTTGGAAGAATTGTCTAGGGAGTGATTGTGGTTTTCTTATAATGCATCTATGTATGACATTTATTCTATTTATATATTAAGACGGTTCGTTATTTCACCATGTATTTTATTCAAGTATAAGTTTAGAAAAAGAAAAAAAATTAAGTCTCAGTATTACCAGAAATTTGAATATTTGGTATTTTTCATATATCGAAAATTTCAAATTTCCGATAATTTTTTGAACTGAAGTCACACCGGAAATTTGAAATATCCGATATTTTTTTATATAAAATATATTTCAAATTTTCAATATTTATTTTAACCGATTCTACATACTGGAAATTTGAAATATCTAGTATCAGAAATTTTAAATTTCCGATATGTAGCATCAGACACGGTAAATTGGTAAATCCAACAAAATGTCCAGTATTTATATGAAATTTCTGGTACGGTACTGGAAATTTCAAAAAATCTAATTTTTTTTTATAGGAATAATTTGGTAAAAATTCTATACTTTGGGGTAACATGTATAAAATGGGGAGATAAATATTCACCCTCTGAAGTAGAGTTCATGTGTGGAGGAATTAACATGCCCCAATTCCCTCTTATAAATGGCACCCTAAAAACGTATGAAAAGACTAAATTATGCCGATCAAAATATTTTTCAGAAATTTTGAGTCGACTACAGGAAGTTTAGTGAAACAGTAAGAAATTTTTGATATTTTAGTGAAATATCTGGTATTTCGCACTGGAATTTTCATAAAATATGGTATTTTCGTACTGAAAATTTTGAAATCATTGATAAATGGTTTCAGAGTCACATACTCAACTCCCCCATGAGATTATTGATACAACCATTGAGGTTCAACATCCAGGGAATTGCGAGGATGGATATCTGGAGTGGTTTCACATTATGTTAGACCCTCATGTCAAACCACCAGTTGCAATATCTAATGTTATGTGTAACACCCAATTTCTACCAGGAGAATAATAATAAAATCAGAGTTACAAAGTTTCAACATACAAATGAGATGCTACACTTTCTTCATAAAAACAACTTCATTTAATCGCATATAAATAGATACATAACACTTTAACTCGTATGAATCGATGACAACATAATTAGTCTTTATAAACAAAATAACTTGTATTAACTAAGCTGCAAAATCACAATTATAAGCAACTTTTACTTTTTTTTGTTGATATATTTGACTATCAATGTATCTGATACATATATGAACCAGATACATTGATACTCAAATGTATCAAAAAAGTAAAAGCTGCTTATAATAGTGTCTAGAGGATGTATGTCATTTTAAAAATGTATTTTATGTTATAAAATTTTATTAATATAAGCCATTAGGAATAAATTGTCCCTAATTTTTCAAGGGGTAGCCTAGACTAGGCCTCACCTTCTTTATTTTAGATTTTTATGGGTTGAGAAAATTTCTTCGAACTTTAATCCTTATTGACTCCAATATTTTTAATACATGAATCATTTAATAAATATATTATATAATAAATAGTTAACCTTTTCTATATATATATATATATATATATATATATATATATATATATATATATATATATATATATATATATATATATATATATAAAATGATTAACTTATATTTTAAGAAAAAATTAAATAAATAAATTTCATTCTATGTTAAATATATAATACATATAAAAAAACAACATAATAAATCTAAGCAATGAATTGATGAATAATATTATCATACCTATTCATTATGCATAAATTAATGTTACAATTGCGAAAATTCTTTTGATAAAAAATTATTAATATAATTAATAAAGTTGATGGTAGAGAAGTCAAAGTCACTCATAACTTTTGGCAATTTTTATTTAAAAGTAGTGTTGGATGAATCTACAGTAGTTTTCAATTTAGACTGAACTCCAGTCAAAACCATTTTAAATCTAAATCTGTTTTATATTTAAAAAGTAGTGCTAGTACAGTCATTTTCAATTCAGACCGAGCATCCAGTAAAAACCATTTTAAAATTAAAACTGTTTTATATCTAAAAGTAGTGTTGGATGGATCTACGGTCATTTTCAATTCAGACTGAGCTCCAATCAAAATCATTTTAAAATTAAAACTGTTTTTAATTTAAAAAGTAGTGTTGGATGGACCCACAATCATTTTCAATTTATACTAAGTCTCTAGTCAAAACAATTTTAAAACTAAAAGCAAACAAACACATTTTAAGGTAGAACTGTCACAAAAATCAAATTCAATTGGCCTGAAATAACTATACTATCATCAACCACATTCATATTTCCTAAATTACCCGCATGTCTAGTCTCATCTTTAGGAACACCATAACAACATGTTTGTTTCTTCGAATTGAAATGCGATCCTAAATTTGGTTTCATCTTACACAATTCACTCTCAGTTACAAACTGTGAAGAAATAACATGGGAGTTTAATATAAGAAAATGATTCACTTTCTATTTACCAAAAGTAGTGTTGGATGATCCACAATCATTTTCAATTTACATTGAGCGTCCAATCAAAACCATTTTACAACTAAAATCAAACATGACACAAAAGTCAAAGTCAATTGGCCTGATACTATCATATTTTCTAAATCACCCGCATGTCTAGTCTCATCTTTATGGACACCATGTTTATTTCTTCTCATTAGTATTGAAACGTGGTCCTGTAATAAAAAAGAATTTAATTTGGTTTCATATTACACAATTCACTGTCAGTTAGAACTTCTAAGAAAATGTTTCGCTTTGCATTTATTGAAACTAGTGTTGGATGGATCCACAGTCATTTTCAATTTATACTGAGTCTCCAGTCAAAATCATTTTAAAACTAAAATGAGACAAAAATATTTTAAGGTAGAGCTGACACAAAAATCAAAATAACTGACCTCAAAAAAGTCATACTATCATCACCAACATTGATATTTCCTAAATCACCGGCATGTCTAGTCTCATCTTCAAAGACACCATGTTTATTTCTTCTTCTCATTAAAATTGAAATGTGATCCTGTATTAAAAAAAAATTAAATTTAAGAAATAACATAGGAAAGTTTATTGAAACTAATGTTGGAGGGATCCACAATCAATTTTAATTTATAGGTGTCCAGTCAAAATCATTTTAAAACTGAAATCAAACAAACACATTTTATGGTAGAACTGACATAAAAATCAAAACAATTGGCCTGAAAAGCCATACTATCATCACTAACATTAGTATATTTCCTAAATCATCCGGATGTCTAATCTCATCTTCAAGAACATCATATTTATTTCTTCTCATTAAAATTGAAATGTGGTCCAGTAATAAAAAAAATTAAATTAAATTTCATCTTACACAATTCATTCTCAGTTAGGAACTCTGAAGAAATAACATGATGGTTTAATCTAAGAAAATATTCCACTTTCTATTTATTTAAATAAACTGAGGGTTTAATTTTTTGCTCTGACTCATACTCAACAGTGCTTTAAGTATTATTAAGCAGAAACTTGAAACACTATAATATTAAAAATGAAAACTTTTATCTCTGGATTTTAGTTACACTGGACCTGAACAATTCACAATATATATTTAATTAATTTTGCTTAATACATTAACCGCAAACAGAACTCTAAAATTCTAATATTCAGAGGTCACACACGGTCAAAACTAGAGGTTAGAACTCTAAAATTCTAATATTCAGAGGTCACACACGGTCAAAACTAGAGGTTTTACCTCAAGATTTAAATGTAATATGCTCTCTAGACAAAATAAAAAATATTTGCATTTAATTTTTAATTACAAAAAATGTAAATTGGAACCGAGTGAGATTCTTTTTGGTACAAGGAACCGAGAGAGTTCTATTGCAAGTACTAGTATCTAGAGACAGATAGAGCATTTAATATACTGTATCATTTTTCAATAAAATAATAGCCTAATAATTGAGCCAATAATGTAATCTATAGAACTTAATTGAAATTGTAAAGAAATTTTATATTTAATATTTATTTTATATTTTAATTATTAATAAAATAATATTTATAGATTCTTTTGAATTTTTGACGATGAAATTTTTTTTATATATACTAATTAATCTCAAAGTAATATTTTAATAATTTTATTAACTCATATGTCAGTATGTTTATTATTCATCACCATCATTATCTTGGCTACTTGGTGACTGGTAGAGTGGTAGTTGCCTTGGAAATACGTTGCTTCTTCTCTTACAGTAACACAGTGGAACATTTAATGCTAACCCTACCTAAGTGGTTGGCCTAGTTACTTTCAAAGCAATATCATATTTATGTAGCATCAAATCCAACCAAACCCAATCTGCACCATTTTATTTACAAAAAAAAAACCAAGTTGTTGTATCATAATAATGGACAAGGGAATCGGTGTTGAATTAGCAGCTACAAGATCTTCTTTTGACATGAGAAATTCAGTAGTTGATGATGATAAGGATTTAGAATGCAAAGACTCATTCCTAAGGATTGTGGAGACTTTCCTGCGTTTGTTCACTATTGGTTTGTGTGTGACAGCTCTTGTCATTATGCTTAAGAATTCTGAGGAGAATGAGTATGGTTCTGTTGCTTATTCTGATCTTGGTGCTTTCAGGTATGAATCATGTTTTGTTTTAATCAAGTTTACTAAGTTTATACTAGTTTTTTATGCTTTAAGTTGTTTTGCTATGTTGAAAATCGAAAATTGATGCATAAGCATGATGAGTTTATTTATCACTCAATTGTTTTGGCTAGGGTTTTGATTTGTGAAAAAATTATTTTGGTTTTTTGCATTGTTGACAGATAAAATTCACTTGTCTTTGGTTGAACAATTCATTTTTTTTGTCATAGATAGAAAGTGAAATTATAAATTAGTTTCGAAGTCAAATTCGACTGGTATAAATAGAAAGTGAAATTATATAAATTAGTTTTGAGGTTAAAATACCACTTGTTTAGATTATAGATATAAGTTGAGATTATGGGATAACTTATAAAATTGAGTTTAGGATGATTTTTTAGTTGATTTAGAAGTGATTCAAAGAAAATGATAATGTTATTAAGTAATTTATTAATTATAGATGTATTTTTGTTATCGTAAATATAAAATGAATAATAATAATTAAAGAGTCATCTATTATTTCTACTATTTACTATCTATTTATTAATAATCAAAATGTTCTAAATTATCATTTCATAACAAATTATTTACATTAAAAAAAAAGTATTTAGTAATTACTCTCTCCGTTATTTATTATAAAAGAAATTTGTACCACAATATAAGTCATTTTATAATATCAATGAATAATTAATGTAATTTTTTCTATTATACTTTTAAATATTTATTATTCTCTCATTTTAATTATATAAATGTATTTTCCTCGTGTCACTAAAGATATTTTTGTAAAATTTTTTATAATTTTTTATTATCATACAATAATAATTATTTTTCTTAATACATGTACTTTTCTTAATACATGTGAGAAGTAAAAAATGACATATAATAAAAAATGGAAGGAATAATTAAAATTTATTCATTCTATTTTTCATTACAACATGACAAGTGACATTTATTTTCCAACCTTCATCAAATCACAATTAAATATTACACACATGCATTCTCTCTCTTGATTAAAATTTCAAAACTCTCTCACATTTTTTTTCACACTTTTTATTTTCATTTTAATTTTTATTTATTTATTTATTATCACTAAAAATACTAATAATCTTTTTTTTCTTTCTAATTTTAATAAAATTAAAATTTTATTTATTTCATGCGTCATTATCAACACAATATCTATTTTATTTTAATCAATCATTGTCTTAATCATTGTCTTAATTTAATAAACAAAATCTTTATTTTAAATATTAATTTTTTATGATTAATTAATACAATTAAAATTATATGATTATTGTTCATTTTACAATTAAGTAAATCATTTTAAATTTTGCATTTGTATCTAAATATATTTTATATCGCATCAAATAATTTTTTTATCTCACAGTTCATTATCAGCACAATTTCTATTTTATTTTAATCAACATATATTTATTTGAGAGACAATTTTTATTTTCAAAATGTTAAAATTTTATTTATTTCTCCATCTCAGGAGTCTTTTTTATAAAATTATTTAATATTGTTAAATTAATATATCATTGTTCATTTAACTCACTTATTTCAAATTTACATCTGCATGTCTCAATATTTTTTGTACAATATTAAATAAATTTATCCGTGCATGAGCACAGTTATCTTACTATATATATATATATATATATATATATATATATATATATATATATATATATATATATATATATATACATATATATACCAAAATAGAGTAGATACATAAAAAGAATAGACTTAGTTGGGAATAAGTCTTGTTGGTGATGCGGGGATGTTCTTGATGGGTGATTCGTAAGTGTTCTTTGAGTATTGAGGTTTGTCCCGACTCTAATATATCTCGAAATCTAGCTCGTCTAAACTTTTGATTATTTTTTTAAAAAACAAATACACTTAAAATTATCAATTTAAAACTAAATTGAAAGTGATACATTTGTTGTAGTTATTATAAAAATGAGAGTGGTTATAATTTAATTTAAAAATATATATCATGTATCATTTTGAAAAACTATAGTAATTAAAAATATTGAAAATACTATAACCGAAAGATTATATAGAAATAGTAAATATTACTACTATTATTCTTGTTACAAAATACACATCCCTTTTAATCTTGTTACAAAATACACATCCCTCCTTAGCAAATGAAATGTAATAAATCATATCTATTTCTGTGGTCAATAACTATTGTCATCTCTTATATGAATTTATTCATTGACAAAATATTGTCATGTTTTTCCAATCAAGTCGTTTTCTTCCTAACTTCAATTAACAAATTGATGTTGACCATAAAGTACCAAGTCGTTTTCAACCAATTTTAAAAAGATATATCTCAACTGCTAACAATTTCTAAATTATTTTAAAGAATTATTACAACACTTTCTCGAACAGCTTCGTGCTCAATTGTTAGTTACACTAGCAAAACAACATCTATGTCACTCATCAGTCATCATAAACATCATGCCGTCTTTGAAGATGTTCAAGGCGGACAATCATACTGTATATGATCAATGGCATTTGTGCATTTTGTAGGTATTTGGTGCATGCCAATGGCATTTGTGCAGGATATTCACTATTCTCAGCTGTCATAATTGCTATTCCCCGTCCTTCAAGCATACCTAGAGCTTGGGCTTTCTTTTTGCTAGACCAGGTCATCTCACTTTTTATCAATCTATGATGTAACAAACTAAATACCAATTCACAACTTGAAGAATTAAATATTTTTCTCCTTTGTGTTTGATATCCTATAGGTGCTAACCTACATAATCCTGGCTTCTGGAGCTCTATTATCAGAGGTTATATACCTTGCTGAAAAGGGAATCCCCACAGCAGCATGGAGTTCAGTTTGTGGATCATTTGGTTCATTTTGTCACAAGATCAAAGCATCATTAGCTATCACATTTGTTGCTGTGATTTGCTATATTTTGCTTTCACTTATTTCATCTTATAGGCTATTCAGCAAATATGATGCACCATCATCACAGGTCAACAACTCCAACAAGGACACTGCTGCTTTCAATGGTTGATCTTCAAATATTTTGCTTGTAATGTAATGTGTACATTAACTATGTTCAAGTGCTTTGGCTTAAAGTGCCTCTAAACTGAATAGCTTTTACAGTGTGCTTTTGAATGTCTTTTAAGTGAGTGTAATGATCTAAACTTGTCTTTTATTTGTGTTGCTGAAAGCAATATGTATGTTTGTGTGTAGGGCAATAGATAATTACTTAACAAGCTATATGATGTTTGGATTGCAAATCATAGCTCCATGAGAAAGTAACTTTTTCTTACTTTTACTCAAATATGTTGCTTGTGGATGAAATTCAAAGTGCACTATATAAGCTGAGAAAGTAACTTTTTCTTACTTTTACTCAAATATGTTGCTTGTGGATGAAATTCAAAGTGCACTGTATAGCTATGCTATTTCAGAAATGGGAAGCGGGGAGCGGTGTGGATGTTATTTCAGCGACACAGACACTAAAAACTAAATATTTTAATGACACTTGCATTCTAAAAACTTACTAGCAAATACCTAAAAACACTCAAATTTCATACACTTAATAGCATAAGTCTTAAGCAAAACATTGAATCATACTTCCAAATAACAATAAAATTCAAGAAAACAAACACTTAAGCATCTATAACTTCATCCTCTTCATCTTCACCTCCATGCAACCATGGGTTATTGGTATCAATATCATCACCCATGACCACATGATCAATCAATTCATCACTCTCAAACCGCTCTTTCAAATATTTGATTATACTTAAAAACCAAGTCTCGCAACATTTGATTATACTTCAAATCTACACCATGCATACTAATAGCTTAAACCATCATTTTGAAACTTTTTGAATTTGCAACATCGAAATCAATTCCATTATGATAAAAGAAACGAGCTATGTTTGCCTTCAAGTTTGTTTGCCTTCATTTTGTATTCTTCTTGGATGATGATGGTTGAGTAGAATTAATAGGTGGAGGAGTTGTCATGGCTGTTTGTAGAGGCAGAAGTCACACATAACAGAAGAAAAAGCAAAATAACATAAGCAAAAATAAAAATATGATGGTGCAAAACCAAAATACCTTAAGCAGAGTTGATGATGTGGGATGGAGAGAAGAGAATGATGGAACAAACAGATAGATGATGGTGATGGGCGATGGAGAGCTGCGGGAAGATGATGTGCGAAGGAGAGAGGTGTGTCCTACGAGATAGAAAACGAAGCAAATACATAAATTAGGGTTTTTTTATACGTTTCAAACTTAAATTTTTGACCCGACCCGACCCAATTTGTGAAAATAAGAAAAGCGGCCGGTTCGGGCCGCATCCGAACCACTCAAGGACCCGATTTCACGGCCGCTCAAGTCGCTTCTCCATTTTGTGCTGTATCAGTACCACCGGAAGCGGGCTGGCCGGAATTTCGGCATCACACCGCTATAGCAGCCGCTCCAGGCGCTTTTAACAACATAGCTATATAGTAACAGTATTTGACAATTTACTGTAATTAGGATTTTTTACCACTACCACAGGCTATGGTACTACCACTACTTTTATTTTTTTTACCTTTCTAAGTCGCAATGAGATACGAATGTCCCAATTGGGAGACTCAACAAATAGAACTAGCGTCAGTTTTTCGCATGACAACATTGTAAACTCAACCAAAACAATGTTAATATAAATCTACTTGATTAAAGAATAGTCAAGTTCACAAAATAACAGTAATCCACATGCAAAACTACATGTTGAAACTCTAAACTTGACCTTGTGGTAATATAAAAAGGCTATCAAGAAAATCTAACACAACAAATTTTGATCCTACATTGTTCATTTGCAGTCATTGGTCTTACATAAAATCAAATACAACAAATTTTGATTCTACATTGTTCATTTGCAGTCCTTGGTCTTACTTTATTTAATAATTCACCAAACCTCATTATCAAAAGGGTATGATAAAAAGGTAAAACTTCAAATCAGTGGCTAGCAGGCTGATTGACAAGACTCCAGCCAAATGAGAGTGTGCACAACATAAGCCCCAATATTGCCGGCATAAACAATCCCCTGTTAGCATATAAATTCAGTTACTTATCAATCCATGATGGCTTTAATTACAAAAACAACACTCATAGCTAATTATAAACTTTACTCACCCGAGTTTAAGACGGTTCTTGGGTTCGCCGGAGGAATAGCCTTTGAAGTAGAAAAATCTAGCAACAGTGTAAAGTACTCCAAGGGCAGCACAAATGGATGGATGCTTCAACCCTCCCAAAATCATCAATGTGAAGAAAATGGGCATTGTTTCAAGAGAGTTTTGGTGCCCTCTCTGCACTCACCAAAATACAATATAATCACAATTCATACAAGACATAGACACCCAAAAAAGCTCTTAATATTGTACCATTTAATATATATTTTTAACACATCACTAAGCTAAAAGAAAACTCTATTCGTCAACTATATCATAATATCACAACACGGAACACAAGAATCACAAAGTAAACACCGTACCCTTTAATTTGAATTTAAAGATAAATGACCTATATTTGGGACAAATTCTAAAAAACTTAACTTCAAGTCGGAATCAACTTTAAAGAAAAATTCAATTCCAACCAATAACATCCAAACACGACAAAATCAATTTTACATCTCCAAATTCAGCAAAAACAATGAATGCTCTGGAATAATTTGGCTGATTAGTAGTGTGGTTTGAAAGTATGCGAATCATGACATATTTTTTAAATAGAGAATTAACAGTGTTTGGTTCAAGGGGGAGTTTGTAACTTAAATGCAAAACTAAGGAGGTTAGTGTCAATCTGAAAACAAAAGGGGTGTTTATGATACTTAGGGAAAGCTTAGGGGAAAGTGAGTGTAATTTACCCTTTTCTTTAACATATCGATAAGCCAAAAAAAAGCTCTATTGATCAACTTATAGCAACAAGGAACTCAAGAATCACAATGTTAACATCAAACCCTCTAATTTGAATTTAAAGTAAAATGATCTATATTTGGGACAAATTCTAAAAATCTTAACTTCAAGTTAGAATAAACTCTAAAGACATTAAATTCCAACCAATAACATCCAAACATGACAAAATCAACTATAAGTCTCCAAATTCACAATTTGTTCTCCCAAAAGTGAATTCAAACATGCACTATGTATCATGATGTCCCTGATAAAAAAAAAATCATGAGTATCACCCACATTTGAGTACCGCCAGTGTTTTTTTGTGTGTGTGTGAACAATAAAAGGTATAGAAGCAAAAGACAAAAATCCAAACAATTTCAGCATTCAGCTTGACCCAGAGAGAGAGAGAGAGAGATTACCTGAACACAATTGAAGAGCTTGGCATCTTTATTTTCAGATTCAGAGGCATAGAGTGTTGGATAAAACACTTTGTACCTGTGAGGAATTTCAACAAACACCTTGTAAGCAAAACCACACAACTGACATGTGTCTATAAACAAGAATGAAAATTAATACAAAACAAAAAGCAATTACTTCTTGCGAGCTTTGCCGACATGAAAGGTCATGTAGAAATTGAGAAAGCAATAGATAACAAGAACGATAGCCACAAAGCCATATTCTTTTGGCAACAAATCTACAAGTGCCACCATTTTCGGATGTTCGGTTTGTTGTTTTTTTGAAAGAACGAAGGATTCGATGAGATGAGCAATGTGTTGTTTCGTTGTGCCACAAGTATATATAACTTTTAATTTTATAATAATATTTTTACGATAACTTTTCATGTTGAAATATATTTTTAACAAAAGAAATCGTAATTTAGAAAATTTTCTAAAGTGGAAGTAATATATTAAACTGAATTATTATATTTCTTTTTTTGAATTATAGTTGATTTACATTACTTTTTTAAAATATTATTGTATTTATAATTATGTGTAACAATAAATACAATTTATTTTAATTCTTGTTTTGTACGATGTAAATTTATAATTTAACTGCATATATTGGATCTGCAAGTAATTATAAATTTTGAATGGTTGAGAGTAAAAAGTATTCGAGAATTTAACACAGACATTCATCAAATTAAATATGGTATTTCTTAATTTTAAAATTTTAAAATTATTTTTGGTGAGAGATAAAGAAAATTTAGGATGGAATTTTGGGCAGAAGTATTTGAATCTCTGATACTTGGAAAACTTCTGGTAGACTCATTCAAAATTTACAATTAGTTTAAATTTTCTGTAGTATATTTGAAATTTTTGGTATTTCGGAAGTTTCAGATTTACCAGACCGTACCTTAAAATTTGAGAAATATTGAAACTTGGTAGTTCGTGTATTCAAACTTTTTTAATGGTGAGATTTTTGCCGACATCTTTGAAGGATTCTGATTGCACTAGTAAATTTGTGCGGTTTAGAAAGCATTGTCATTTGTATAAGGACATATGCTATAAAGAAAGACATTAAAAAAATGTCTCTTCCTTATTGTCTGATTAAAGCGGAAGTGTATTACAACGGAAATAACCCTCACGTTGAATTCAAGCTTCTAGATGACACTATATCTCTTATCAACTTGAAAGAAAAGTTGAATGAAGTTGATAAAGACGGTAATCCAAAATATTATCCAAATACAATTCAAAAATCGATAAACAAAATATTATCCAGACTTTTAATAAAGATATTACCTCAGACTTCAAACCCTGGTCGATATTGGCGCTGATATATGTCGGTCTTTTGTCTTCATTTTCGCCAAGATCTACTTCTTCCAAAGGGTCTTGTGGCTGCATCTTTTATGGCGCCATTGGATCCTTCTCGAAGCCTAAGGGCTCATCGTCATATATGCAGTCCAAACGCTTCTTATCGAGGTTTTCAGCAAATATCGTTGACTTATCTGGTGGTTTTGGCTTAATAGCCAAAATAACCTCTTCTGAGATTTGAATTTTACTGGCTTCAACAACCATATTTTCTTTAGCTTCCAAATCCGAATTTAACTTATTTTTGGCAATATATGCTAAAATCTTATTTAGAGCTTCTAGCTCATCAACGATGTCTCCCCAGCCTGTCGGTCAGACTCCTTAATAGTATGGATCCTCAAGAGGTTCCACATACCACACAAAATCATGGGTCTCATGTAGCTTTAAAGAAACAAATGCCTCATCCAGATTTGAATAGACATCCTCAGTAGGTTGACAAAGGGAAATGTTGGCTAATTTCCTATCAAACAGTTTCTTGCCGACATTATTAACATCAACCATGAAATACCCCTGGTCAACCTCAATATTTTCTACTATTCCATCTTCCCTCCAAATCACCAAGCGTTGTTGCATGGAAGATGGCACAACCCCCACGCCATGAAGCCATTTCCTTCCTATTAGAAGGTTATAACTTGGTCTGACATTAATCACCATAAAGATTGTCGGCCTAGTGATTATGCCGACTGTTATATCCACTTGGATAACACTCGTTGTGCTTATAGTTTTCCCCCTGTAGTCTGACAAGACTACGTTGTGAGATCTTATGTCAGTATCATATTTACCGATTTTCTTGAGCAGATGATGTGGCATAATATTCACAGTAGCGCCACAGTCTACCAACACCTTGTTGATAGATATTGTAACGCCCGTTTTATTTAATATTATATTATATTAATATTTTTGAATTATCGTTTGACGATTGTTTTAGCGACGAAAATAATTATATTAATCTGTATATCTATTAATATATTTGGCGACGTTTAGTTCAGTTCGGTAAAATGTTATTCGGACCGATATTTAATTTCCCGGAATTTTATTAACAAATTAAGTTAATAATATAATTAGATGTTATATTTAGTGTATTAAGAATAGATGAGGGGTATGTGAGCAATTTATTTAAGTTGGCTAGTAAGACTTATGTTATATAAAACCATTTCCTCCACCCATTTCCAAACGCAACACAAAAACACAAGTTGAGAAGTTTGGAGAAAAAGCTAGGGTTTTGGTTGAAGAAGAAGAAGAGAGCAAGAAGAAGAGCAAGGCTTGGTTGCTTGGTTGAGGAATCATCAAGAATACTCAGAGCTTGCTAGGTAAGGGGTTTGAGTTCCATTTCATTTAGTTAGGGTTTGATGGATTTAGTTTGAATTAGGAGAAAAATTGATAGATAGTTTATAGAGTTGTGTTGGGTGATTGTTGAAGGGTTTAGAAGATTTGAATTTGGTGTAGAAAATATGAGTGTTGTTGTTAGTAGGATGGTATAGTATGTAATGAAATAGGAATAGAAATGATAAAGAAAAACTATCTGCAAAACCAGAAAACAAAAAAAATATAAAACTGTATGAACAGCAAAACGCATGGTATTTTGAAACGAAGCATAATGGATGGAACAAGGAGGGGGAGGCGCCCACCTCCACGTGGTGGGGCGACCGTCCCCCTATGAGGCACCTGTAATACGGTGATTTGACTTTGAGATTTTTGTATCGCAAATGTGCGGATAGCAAGAGTCGCCACCGACTTTTCTTTTATCCAATTAAGGGGAGGTAAAAAGTACAGAAAAAGACCTTCGTTAGATTCTGAGTAAGGGAGAAGGTTATGAAAAGGGAAGGTATCAGCACCCCTTTTCATCCGTAGTTATCTGCGGGCTCTTAGTTGCTCTTAGATCACTTTAAGATTGTGCTTTCTGTGTGTTTGACAAAATTGTTTTGAAAAGGCATTTCGCTTTGACTTTGTAATGATTCATGTAGGAATGTATACAAAGTGTTCGGAAATGTTTTTGTTTTGAAAAGAGTTTGAACTTTGACAAAAGTGTGAGGTGTGAAAAGTATTTTGTTTTGAGCAAGCAACTAAAAGTCTTATTACCTACTCAGAATTGGTCGTTTTCGTGTTGTTTTACGTTCCTTTAGAATAGCGCTATCCATACCATTAGTTGGAAGGTAACCCTATTCGTTGGATGTAAGCGGGACATTCGAAGGGACATCAGATGGTCATAGAAGGCAACTTGTAGGAAGTATCCTAGAACATTCGAAGGACTATCATCATTTTCGCAGCGCAATCGAGGTCAAGATCATGTATTCGTAGGCGACATCGTGGGTCTATGATCTTTGTATCGAAGGGACTATGATGATTTGTTTTGAAGGCAACGCTAGAATACCTCTACGTTTGAGGACTTGACCATTTGTATTCGTAAAGGCAACGAGAGAATTACCCTAAGGGTGCATGTGAAAGAGTGTGTTGGTTTCAGGTATTTTATCTTGGAATTATGAGTGATCTATGTCCAATTTTATCTTGCCATACACGCCTAATTACTAGCAGTTTATAGGGTGCAGAAAGTAAATTGCGGAAAGGTAAAATCCTACGCTATTACATGGCTTTGGGGCAGATACATAATAAGAGTGCGGAAAATAAAAGTCCTAATTAAACTATTACATCCCATAGGCAGTTACATAATTGAAAAGAAAAGCAAGAAAAATCGTCTGAAACGTTACAACCTGTGAACAGATACATAATCGGAAAACGGAAGAAAATTGCATAAGAGGAAAATGTTAGTAAAAAACAAATATTTTTGAATGAGGAAAAAGGTTTTGTGTTAGTAATGATATTAATATGATAAGATAAATTTTTGGTAATTTTTGGAATTGATTTGATAATTAAAAAACAATTAAAAGTCATTTAAACGTTTAATTAGTAATTAAATTAAATATGCATGCAAAAATAATAATTTTTATATTAAAAATTAAATAAACATTTTTCTGATGATTATGCAAAAAATAAATATTTTTGCAGTTTTTTAGATGCATGATAGAAATATTTGAAGATAAATTAAAATGCATGAAAAATATTATGGAAAATAGAAAAGAAATAAGTTAGTTTTCAAACTTGCAAAAATATATGGTCCTGGTCAGGCTCGAACCGGTGACCTCCTGGCAACACGTCACACTCCCTCTGCCTTAACCACTGGGCCAACGCGCGTTTGGTGTTTAGAAAATGAAACGAATTCGTTTTAAGCAAAAACACTTCCTGGGAACCAAGAACACGCGCGAAGATCTTCATCTTCTTCATTTGAAATTTTGAAAAGTTAGCGTCGGCTGAGCTCGACGCTAAGGCCCCTGCAAACATCAAAAATACAATACAAGCAATATAAATGCAATTCAAAACCATGGTTCGATTCCTTTTTGTCCACTGATCATCCTGGTAGCCTTGGTTTGGTCCAATTTTACCTATTTCATGAGATCCCAATTCGAACCATGGAACCCTAACTATGGTGGATTTCGATTCAGGCCACTAAAATGCAATTAAACTATGCAGAAAGTTTCCAAACTTCGTTCTAAACACAAAACAAACATCAAAACACGTTAACAATGCATGAATGATAGAAATCGAAATTTGAAAAAGTGTGACAAACCGAAATCGTGTTCTCTCAATTCTTGATGTTTTTGAGAGTTGTAAAGGTCTGGATCGACTCCAGGGACTCCAAGGAATGAAATGGAAGGCTTAGAATCAATTGAAACGAACTAAAACCAAGGCTGCAAGTTGCTTCAAGAGCACGATTTTTTGACTTTAGGTTAGGGTTCTTTTGAGCAATTTTTCTGTTCTTGTTCATGTGGTATGCATTGTACATTTATATTGGATGGATTTTGGGCTGAATTGAAGAGCAAATATTGATCAATCAATGCAAAAATCATTTGATTTTGTACAAAATTAAATCTTCCTTATTTGATCCAATTTCATCAATTTCTCGCCAAATCAATGCAAATTTCGAAATTTGCCAGCTTGTGTGAGTTACTTGGATCTCAAGTATGAGTGAAAAATCAATTTTGCATTTAATTTTGATTTTATACCTTATTTTTTAATTTAATTTGTTTTTAAATGAATAAAATCCAAATTAAATAGAAAAATAAAGACAAAAATCGTGGCATTGGGCTTGAAGGTTCCAAATAGTATAAGGAACAAGTTTAAACCAAGAAAAACTAGGCCCATTTGCAAAATTTTGGATTTTGACAAGTATTTCTCTTTGTGCACCTCTTCAAAAATGCCCAACTTGTGCAAGGTGTATTTTGCTCAATCTTCCACATTTTTGAGTGTTCTTGGACTTTTTAGAAAGCTCTAAGTGTCCTCTAACCAACCTCTTTGGTTTCATCTCAATTGGAGTTTCCATGCTCAATAAAACTTCAAAACAAAAAGTTGACTTTTTGTTGACTTTGAAAAGGTTCTGTAATGTTTTGATCCATACCTTCCAAATGAAGCATTTTTTGAACATTCTTGTGAGACATGAAGTTGTAGAGAATTGAATTTTCTTCAAAATGAGAGGTGGTGGAAAAATTTATGAGAAAGTATGAAGAAGTTATGCTCAGTCAAAGTTCAGTTGACTTTTCACTAAAAAAACCCTAATTTGGAAAGTTTGACTTTTGAGCAAATCTTGAGTTTTCTTGATGAATCATGATCAACCCTTGATCAAATGATGAATGTGACTTCAAAATGAGGGTGTTGACCAAAAATCAGGAAGTTTGACTGTATGTTGACCACAATTGACTTTTTGTCCAATAGAACTGATTTTCAACCATCTGAGCAATTGTCTGAGGAAACCTGACTTGTGAGGCTTGAAATTTGACATGAAGATTCTTTGAGGAATATGAGGAGGCATGATGATCACTGGAGATGTTGGAAGTCCATCTGGATATGAGGATAGCCAAACCCTAGTTTGGGTTGATTGACTAGGAGAGGGTTTGTCTGATCAATCCTTGAGGAAACCTTGAGTATAGATGTATGGAATGTCTTGAGAAGTAGGAGGGAAAATTTTGGGGTATGACAACACCCACCTCTAATTGGTTTAAGGAAATGGGGACGTGTGTCCCCTTAAGTGTATGAGGAGTTTCGGTTTTGCTGTTTTCCAGTTTTCTGTAAACTTGGTTTTCTGTTTTCTGTCAAATGAATTTCCTGCATAATTTTCCTGTAAATAGCTTCTGTTTTCTTTCAAAGATGCCAATTCCATCTAGTAGAATTTGGTAACCATAAAATATAATTAGGGGATAAGATAGCCGATTAAATTTAGAACCCGATTATGTTCCGATTTTCCGATTTCGGTAAATTCGACGACGGAGCAAATTGCTCCGAATTCAACGAAAATTGACGTGCTAGCTAAGTTTAACGTGTAGAACGTAGTGGTGAAGTTAGTTTTTCGAAATGACGAGTTTTTACGAAACGACCCGAAATAGGCTAATTTACGGTAAATTGACCCGGATTGTGTTTTAGTCAATTTAAGGCATATATGAACTATCCGATTTTGAAGTTGATGTTTATAAATTATGCCGGTAATTAAGAATGGCTTTCACGACGATTATTGATGTTTTTACTATTTTTTCCGTTTTTGGAAATTGGCGGATTAATTGACAATGATGTTTGTGACGGTGTCTATAATTATGAATACTTGTTGTTTATGCGATGCGATGACATGTTTATTTGACGTGAATAAATATGGCGATGTGGACTTCATGTCAATTGTGATGAGCGATGATGATATGTTGTTGTGTGGTCTTTATTATTGAGTCGCATACATTTCATAAGCGAAGAGGGCTTTCATGCCAAGCGATGATGACTTTTATGCCGAGCGAAGATGGGCTTTATGCCAAGTGTCCCTAATTACGGACAAAGCGATGGGTACCACATGCATAACATAGTCGTGTCTCATGGAGTCCATTATGTTTATTTTGGAGTCGGTTATGTTTATGTTCGAGTTGTTTATCATTGAGTCTTTAATTGATGAATGATGATTGAATTGCGACGATACATGATGTTTTGTGTTGATGTGAATATAATGATTATGTAAACTTTTAATGCGTGTCGGCATACTTTATTTAACTTATATCAATGTATTTCCAAAAAACTATCCATATATGCTATCATGCTTTTAATTATATGTTTTGGAGTATCTCACCCCTTTACTTGTTTCGCCGTTTCCTATATATTGGTAACGTGCAGGTGATCCCCGAGGATGAGGAGGATTAGCTCGAGTCACTTTATTTTGCGTCGTTCTGCTCTGGTCGTAGTAACACTCGGGATTTGGGCGACGTCATTATTTTGTTAGGATAGTTTGTGTATACTATCTTATGATGCTATAACCATATGTATTGATGAAAACATGATGTGCTGTATATTTTGTGAACATATCCACTGTACTGTGATTATTCATATGTGTATATGATGAATTATGAATGAGTCGGTATATCCGACTTTTGATGTGCATTATAATGCTAATTGTTGGAAATGCGAAGATGTAATACCTCAATTTTATTTAATGGAATTTTGAAACTCTGATTTTATTATTAATTACGCGGGGTAGAATTGGGGTGTTACAGATACTCCTTTGACTTTAGCCCTTATTAGAAGAAGCTCCAAGTGGTTCTTCATAGCCATAGGTGGCCTTTAAAGAAAGCATCTTGGTTCTCAACAGAACCATTATTCATCACAAAATAACATGTTGGCTTATGTAAAGCCATCTCCTTAGCATCAGCATCTTGCGACTCTTCTACCTCAGTGAGGCAATCATACTCAGCATGTAAAATTGATACCACATTGACCAAAATGTCGAGACTAGCCTCAAAATATTTCTGGAAATCATCATTGAATTTCTTAGATGTTTTGACCGTTTCTTTCGCAGCCGTATCAACCTTCACCTTATATTCTTTCTTAAAACCTGCCTTATTTGCAGCAATTTGCTCAGCAACAGCAACGACTTTCCTTTCAGCCTACTTATGGCATTGGAAACACCTCCATTGAGTTCTGGTCATGAGATTCTTACCCATGTAGTTTTCAGAGATATGGCTTTTCCTCTCCGTCTTGAACTCATGTCGGTAACTAATAGTCGACTTTCCTTTGTCTTTATCCATGATGCCACCATTTGGGGCCTCCATTTTCCTTGAGGATGGATCCAAGTGCCTCTAGGAGCTTTTGCTGATGGAATATAACTCTTTGGCCTTGCTTGAGAGTTTCCTACAGTCTTTTTGAATCTCCCTCTCTTGGAGTGGGGAAACTTTGATTATAACATTAACCCTTAGCTTTATCCAACTGCATCTTCTGGAAATTCTTAGCAGCTATTTTGTCGGTCAAAGCGCCACATCTAGGACACAAGCAAGCTTGTGAACCCTTGTTCTTGCAGCGGTAGAGAAAGTCCAACAAGTCTTCCTCAGGCCTTGGGTATACATCATCCAAGTCGACATCATGGCTTTCGCCAATGCCCTCAACCATGTCGTCATCAAGAAACTCAGTAATTTCCACCATATGAATGTCGACAGGGTCGAGAAACAAGGTCTCTTCTTGCCTAAGAGGGTCAGCATCAATCTTCATCTTTTTTGCAGCAAATTTCAACCTACCCTCTTGCAATGACTTATGCACAAGATCCCTGAAAAGAAAACATTGAGAGGTTGTGTGACCAAGATAATTATGAAATTTACAAAAACCTCTTTTCTGTCGTTGCTCTAATGGTGGTAACTTAGCACATGTAGGTACTAAAATTTGACCATCTTTAAATAACAAATCAAAAATTTCTTCACACTTAGTGACATCAAAGGTATAAGTTTCCGCAGGAAACTTTGAATTGTTTTCCACAATATATTTTCCCTTTAGCAGGAAATAGTGATTTACATTCATATGAAGGCCCTGGCTTCATTTCAGCCACGTCGATTTCTATCTCTGTTGGTGAGATATAGTCGGCCTTACAAATGAGATATGTGTCATCATAATCTATGAAGGCTACTTTTTCTTTCTTAGTCTTAGTATGTCTGACCTTTTCTAATCTCAGACGCTCAAGATGTCGAACTGTATCAACTAACTGTGATATACTTTTCATAAAGGTCAGATCTATTTTATTCCTAATGGAATAATCTAAACCCCCAGCTACCATTTGAACAAGCTCATGTTCTGGAACTTGAGTAAAAGATCTTGCTTTCAATGACCTAAATCTATTCAGATAGTCATTAATGCTTTCAAAAAACCTTCTTTTAATGTTCGATAATTCGACCAAACTAATTTTCGAATGCCCCTCATAAAATTGTTCATGAAAAGTTTTTCTAACTTAGTCCATGAGTCAATTGAATTTGGAGGCAAAGTAGTAAACCATGTGAAGGCTGCCTTAGTATGGGATGAGGGGAAATTTTTTACCCTTAAGTTTTCATTATTCTCCATATCCCCCGACTCAGTTAAGTATCTTGCAATGTGTTATACTGTCGACTCACCAGATTCACCCCCAAATTTTGTATACTTAGGAATTTTCCATCCTCTAGGGGTTTCAGTCTGTAAGATATACTAAGACAAAGGGTAGGAATATGTTGGCCTCTGAAGTGTGGTATTCATACCATTCCTAGCCATAATTCTTTCAACAATTGTGGTTAAATTATTTTCTACGGCTAAATCTTCCTGTCAAATTTGATCGATAATTTGATCAAGCTCTTGTTGTCGATTTACCAATAACCTATGTGGGTCGCCTACAAGATTTCTCGGAGGCACTATCACTTGTCTCTGATGGACAGTTTCATCCTCTATTGCCCCCATGTCTGGTGTAATAGGTGCAGCTAATCGAACAGCACGTGGCGCCTGTCGAACAGGCGCTAAGGAAGCACCCAAGAAGTTACACAAACATGTTAATTGGGCAATCACCTGTCGATTTGTTTCGGCAGATTGCCTATTAGTCTCAGTCAACTCTTGTACTATAGGGTAAATATATTAACCATTTGATTAGTTAACATATTAACTAACTCATGGTTACTATCATCCATTTGTTGCCTTAACACCGCTACTGACGTGTTAGTGAGAGGCGATACTACTGGCTGAGATGACATTCCTCTATTTTGGTTGCCTCTATTTCCTCCTGGTGTAGATCCTTGTAGGGAAAAATTCAGATTTTTAACATTATCTGACACTACCGCTACGTTTGATGTCGAATGAAATCTTGTCATCATAGAATACGACATTCCATAAATAGGATTTACAACGCCAAAATGAGGCACATTAGGTATTTCAATCGTAGTCATCATAGGCCCTGGACTCGCCGACGGAGCCTGGGAAATGGATGCAGAGACTACAATCGACACTGGGGCAATTGGATTATTTAGAGGAGGCAAAAGTGCAACCTGAGATATTACTGGATCTGTAGTACTTAAAGTTTGTGACGGTACTTCGTCTATGTTTGGGGTAGGATTAGTCATCCTTGGTGTATGTCTCATAGTTGGTGGTTTATTGTACTCTTTTGTTAAATTCTCACTCCTAAGTCTCATACATTTGTAACATTTAACAAAAAACACTTAGCACTGGTCCCACCAGGTGTGTCAATTTGTTTACTGTGGAAAATGGTAAACAACCGCTGGTCCTCCCAAAGCCCTAAAAACTAAGGGTTACTCACAAGATCGACCAGTTGATCTTAAGACATGTGCTAAGAGTTTAGTTCTAGTAGGTCTGATTTGTGTGTCAGGTTCAGGTTCAATTTCATTTGTATTTTCTTCTATGTCAATTTGATCATAAACAAAATGGTCTACATCTGTATAAGAATGTTCCTTATTTAATTGGTCAAGAGATTCATGGCTCTGGTTATTTTTACCTATATCTCCAGAATTTGTATCATGTGGAGCTTGATCACATTCAGGATCATTATTGGATGAGACGTGTTTTATTGAATGTGTGGTTTTAGAATCATTGTGAGAATGGCATTCCCAAGTGATGGAGCTCTCACTTGAGTAAGGAAAGATATGCTCATGGTGAGTGACATTTCTAGATATTATAATTTCATGATTATTAATGTCATAAAGGACTGGCCCCTTCATCCCAGTTTTATACCCCAAAAATATGCATTTTCTGCGTCGTGGTTCAAGTTTAGTTCTATGCATATGCAATGTGGATGCATATGCCAAGGATCCAAAAACTTTAAGGCTATGCATGTCAGGGACTTCTTTGTGCAACAAAATATGGGGTGACATATTATTAGGACTCGTGTAGGAGGTTTGTTTATGATGAAAGTAGCATGAAGCACAACATAGGACCAAAATTTCTTAGGGAGTTTGGACTGAAACATAAGAGCTCTCCCTACATTTAGTAAGTGTTGATGTTTCCTCTCCACTCTCCCATTTTATTGTGGAATGTCAACACAACTAGTTTGATGTTGAATGCCTTTGGAAGCATAAAATTCAGGCATAATAAACTCTAGACCATTGTCAAACCTAATGACTTTAATAGACATCCCATGCTGATTTTCTATAAATTTGACAAAGTTAACTACATGCTGTCTAGTTTCAGATTTTGATTTCATGAGAGTTATCCATATGTACCTACTGTAATCATCAACAACAATTAAGAAATAAGAGTGCCCATATATAGACTTAATAGCCAAAGGACCCCAAATGTCAAGGTGTATTAATTCATAGGGGTTAAGAGCTCTATTATTGCTAATAATGTAAGGTAATTTTCTTTGTCTAGCAAAACAACATACATCACAAACATCTTTATTATTGGAAGTAATGAAAGGAAATTGAGAGTGTAGGTACATCAATCTATTTTGTGATAAATGCCCTAGTCTAAAATGCCACAAGGCTTTTTTCTGGTAGTGAAACATTAGCAGCTATAGCAGGTAAAGGAGGAGTGTGTGTATGTGAAGCTTTGTTGTGTGTTTGGCTATCTCTCAGTGTCATGTAATACAATCTATCTCCCAGCTCAGCAAAACCAATCATCTTCATGGATGTTTTGCCCTGTATGATGCATTGTGTATCAAGAAACTTGACATTGCAATTAGAATATGCACATAGTTTTGAAACTGATAATAAATTCAAACATAATTCAAGTATAAACAGGATATTATGCACAATGAACTCAGGTGAAAATCTGATTGTGCCACAATATTTTTCTATCAGACATTGGCCATTAGGTAACTTGACACTAAGAGGATTAATTTTTTTATAAGAATGAAACCATAATAAGGAACTGCAGATATGATCAGAAGCTCCTGAATCAATGATCCAAGAGTTAGCAATTTCATGATGCATGCGATAATTTGTGTTACCTTCTGAAGTATGCCCAACTGTAACCTGATTTGAGGGACTATCTGCTGAACTCTGGCCAAGTGTGGATTTCTGAAGCAGCTCCATTAGTGCATTGAATTTCCCTTGAGTCATAGGCGAATTATCATCTCTTATTTCAGCACTTTGGCTGCAGATTGATATTGCTTCTGCATAAGAGGTGGTATTCCATGCTTCTTGAAGCAGTTTTCGACTATATGATTGGTTTTGCCACAGAATGTGCAAACACGAGCACCATGCCTGGAAGAACGTTGCTTTCCACCAAACTTCTTGGAATCAACATCATTTATCAGAGTTTGTGATTCATCAGTTGGTGTGTGGACTTGAAGTTGGCGCTCATGTTGGATAACCATTGAAAAGATCTTGTTAATGTGTGGTAGAGGATCCATTAGCAAGATTTGAGATTTAACTACAACAAATTGGTCATTCGGACTAGTCAAGAAACATATAATTTGTAAAACCTGATGATTAGATCTTGTGCTACGCATGGCTTCGCAAGAACACTTTATACGGCATGTGCACATTGGTAATGGAAGATAAAGATTCAATTCATCCTAGAGTATCTTGAGATCAGAAAAATATTCTGTCACTGACTTCGTTTCTTGCTTGAGGTTATAGATTTCTTGCTGCATCTCAGAAATTCTGATCAAATCACCTTGGGAGAACCTTTCTTTCAAATCGTTCCATACGTCGAGAGAGTTTTCCATGAACACAATTGACTGCGTGATTGAATCTGGAACCGAATTCATGATCCATGAATGAACCAACATATTGCACCTGTTCCAAGCTCGAACGGAGGGATCAAAGAGATCTTCAGGGACTGGTAGCTATCCATCGATGAACTCAATCTTGATCTTGCCACCAAGTGCCCTTTTCAATGATCGAGCCCAAGAATGATAATTAGATCCATCACTGGGATGAACGAAGTATGGTGAGGTTTGGTCTAGCCCTGGGTCGACGGGACGCGAAGGAGCCATGGAAACGACGAGGATTAACAGCAGAAGAATGAAATTTGGAACGGAATGACGATTAATACCATATTGTAATGAAGCAATTTCTAGAGAGGAAAAAATAAGAGAATGAAAACTCAAGAATCTATTATGCTTTCATGATCAACTAGAGATACAGAAGTGAGTATTTATGCTCACTAAATTCAAATACAAGTGCTGGAGGAAAAATACATCTTGCCACCTAATCACTACATTTCAACATAAAATATAGCCATTAGGATTATGACAGCTGTAAGCTACTATCTTGATCTCTAATTCAACTTATACTTCAATAGCCATAATAATAGAGTTAAGCCATGGAAACGAAAAAAGAGTTGTAGAAGTTGAAAAATCATTCACCAATGCATCTTGTCATTTCCAATGAAAGTACTACCTTATTACTATACGTTATTCCTTTAATTAATCATCACTTGTATTAATTACTAACAAATTCCTTTCCTCTTGCGCATGCAACTTCTCATATTCCATTAATATCACATTGTATATCGTATATATACTCTCACACACACATAATAGTATAGTGCTTAGTTTCAACTTGAACTCTACTTTCTGTTAGTGTCTGATTTTCTTCCTTGAGAAAGAAGTGATCAATTATTAAAAGATGTGGAAGAGTAATAGTAGCCATGCAGATGAAGATGATAACGAAAATGCATCTTTTGTATTTTTGGATATTGTCTTCTCATGGAATCTCAAAGATGTTCTCAACGAAAATCTCTACAGGAAACAGGTTCTTTTCTTTTTACCTCTCTTTTTAACACATGCAATGAAAATGTAGTACAAGAATATGTATACTATATACTTAGCTATTTCTCTCTCTCTCTCAGGTGAAGAAAATTCCCGAGACTTTTGATTCACCAACTGATTATAAGAAGTCCTTCATATTACCGTTGCTGGAAGAAACACACTCCGACTTATACTCAAGTATGCAAGGAGTGTCTCATGCTCCTTTTTGCGAAGTCTCGAAAGTTGAAAGAGATGGTAAACAATTCAAACTTCCAAAAGCATTATTCTATCAAATATCTTTGAAGACTACACAAGATAGTAATGGAAAATATGAACCAGAACCCGGTGATCTCATTGCTTTCACTGATGTTAAACCTAAAAGAGTGCATGACTTGAATACACAGAGATGTCCTTACAATGTTGCTTACATTGTTGCGCCGAAAGATGAATTTTCTGGTGAAGTTTCAATACTGTCATCCAAACCCATGTTTGAGTTTGGATTCAGGAAAAATGATAACAAGAAACTCTATGCTGTTAATCTTATGAATATGATCACAAACATTCGTATTTGGAAAGGTTTGAATTCACAATCTGAGGGCGAACACCTCGATATCATTAAAAAAGTGTTGCAGCCTTGTCTCAATGTAAGAATCATTATTTCTTTATTGGCTTCTCCTATTTCAGATATCATACTTTGCAATGTTACAATCAATGCTATTCTTAAATGTAGCACTAGATAACTTTAAATAAGTCAATTTTAATACTGATGTAACATTTTTTGTGTGCTTGATTTGTGTTTCAGAGTGGAGAAAACTGCAAAATTTGCAGTCCACATACTTTCATTAAAGATGGGACTATTTTATCTCAGAATCTGAATCAATCACAAGAAGATGTTGTTTCAAGCTGTGTTAGTATGATAAATTGTTGTCATGCTAATACCAAACTTATATGGGGTCCACCAGGGACTGGAAAAACCAAAACTGTTGCATGTTTGTTATTTTATCTGCTCAAGTTAAAAACCAGGACCTTAACATGTGCTCCTACTAACACTGCAATTTTGCAAGTGGCGACGAGGTTGCATACTTTAGTTATGGAATCTCTTGAGCATGATACTTATGGTTTAGGTGACATTGTTCTCTTTGGGAATGGAAAGAGAATGAAGTTGGATTCTTATCCAGGTCTTGGTGATATCTTTCTTGATTATCGCGTAAAAAGTCTAATGCAGTGTTTTGCTCCATTTACTGGATGGAAGCATACCTTAGAAACCATCACTCAGTTTCTTCATGATCCCAAAAAACAGTACTTATTAGAGTATGATCATAAGACTCTTATAGAATTTGTAAGTGAAAAACATAACCATATCTTATCTGCATATCGTCTACACAAGCGACTTGGTCTAAATGTCAATACTATGAAATTTGAGGAGTTTGTGCAGGAGTTATGGAAGGACATATATGATGAATACCAATCCAATGAGAAGGAAAAAATTGAAGGTTTCATGACTTTGGAGCAGTTTGTGAAAAAAAGATTTCGCGAACTTAGTGAGAAACTCAAGTTCTTGATTCAAACGTTATATACTCACTTGCCTAAATCGTTCATTTCACTTTCAACTGTGAAAATTATGCTTAAGGCTCTTGAATTGCTAAGGTCTATTGGAATTTCCTTGTATCTTGCCAATTTCAATGAAAAACATGTTGCTTGTGAAAATCAAAACATCCCTTCTTGCTTTCTACCATCAAATGTTGAAATTGATGAATTCCTGAAACTAATCAGTTTGCTTACCAGCGCAATATCGCTTCCCGAACTCAATGGGAGAGTTCAAATAGAAAAATTTTGCTTGTCAAATGCATGTCTTATTTTGTGTACAGTTTCTAGTTCTATTAAACTGTACACTGAAGGAATGGCCCAAGTGAAGTTTTTAGTTATGGATGAAGCTGCACAGTTAAAAGAATGTGAATCAACAATTCCATTACAGCTTCCAGGTCTCCAGAATTGTATTCTTATAGGTGATGAGAAACAACTTCCAGCACTGGTTAAAAGCAAGGTACTTGATTATAGTCTTTAATTTTTCTTTCAATTTTGAAGTTTTTGCTATTATTTAAAGTTGTTGTATAATATGTCTAAAATTACTATGCTTTTAGATTGCTGATGATTGTGGATTTGGAAGGAGCATGTTTGAGAGATTAGTGATGTTAGGATACCAGAAGCATATGCTTAATGTTCAGTATCGAATGCATCCGTCAATAAGCTTATTTCTGTTCCAAGAGTTCTACGATCAAAAAATTTCTGATGCTCCTTTTGTCAGGGAAGAACTCTATAATAAGAGTTTCCTTGAAGGAGAATTGTATGCCTCTTATTCTTTTATTAACATCTCTAAGGGTAAAGAGAAATTCGGCCGTGGACACAGCTTGTTAAACATGGTTGAGGTTGCTGTCATTTCTGAGATGATTAACAATCTCAAAAAAGGTTATTCTCTTTACTTTTGTGTTTAATTTGTCTTACATGATAACCTTTAATACGCATTAGTTAATATGTGTAAGGTCTTCATTTTGTAGAGTTTGTGAAGACAAGAAATAAAGTTAGCATTGGAATCATATCCCCTTATAATGCTCAAGTGTTTGAAATTCAAGACAAAATAAAGCAGTACACTTCTGTTTCTGATCCTGATTTCTCTGTAAGTGTTCGTTCAATCGATGGCTTTCAAGGCGGAGAGGAAGATATTATAATAATGTCTACTGTGAGATCAAATGGCAGTGGTAAAGTCGGGTTCCTTTCGAATAGGCAAAGAACAAATGTGGCCATGACTAGAGCCAGGTATGTAACTTATTTCACAAGTTTTCATGTTGTTGTACAGAGAAAACTAAGTTTGTTTTTTGTGTGCAGATATTGTCTTTGGATATTAGGAAATGCATCTACTTTAGCCAACAGTGACTCTATTTGGAGTAAGTTAATTGTTGATGCTAAGAAAAGAAACTGTTACCATAATGCTGAAGAAGACCAGAAATTGGCCAGGGTTATTGAGAATGTTGTGTTCGAACTTGAGATACTTGGAGAATCTGAGTCGAAGTTTAAGAAACTCAGTCTTTGTGAAAATCCAGAAACTGATTCTACTTCCTCAAGGTACTTAGATTTGATCTCTTCAAATACTCATGCAAGATGTGATAAATAATTACTAAATTGAACCATATCCCTGCAAATAATCATAAAAAAAAAAGAAATTTATGTTAGTACAAATTGCTGCTACTTCAAATATTCAACTAAGATATACTAGTATCTGTGATCTACTATCATTTATTCAATTTGTAAATTTTTTGTGGCAGGGCAAGGAAACCTAGGGGGGCCAAGTGTTAAGCTTGCGGATCAATTGCGGGGTGTTCGGTCACTAAGGAAGGACATTGAATCCCTGTTGTGAATGACAATATCATGGAGTCTTTTCTAAGTTTCAATCATGTGCACAAGGAACATACATTTGTGTTGCTTTTTAGTTTTGGCAATTTTGTAACTTGTTTGAAACATAATTCCTCTTCTTGATGTTTACTTTTCCCTATTTACTATGTGTAAGCATTGACCAGTAGATGAATTAATGTGTTTTTAAAATTTCAAATGTTCTCAAATTTTAGTAATAGTTGATAGAAGGGTATTTCACTCTCGACTTTAAATCATGACAATATTATTGTTTGATGGGAAAATGAGGCCTATTGGTGGATTCTTTGTTTTGAGAAATTTTTCAAGGAGAATGACACAGCTGAGTCATTGAAGGTGTTGAAAGCTGTTGGAGCTATGAGAGGTTCTGCTCTCAAATGGTGGCTATGGTGGTCCCGTGTTCATTGCAAATATAGTTGGGATACATTTACAACAGCTTTATTATGGAGATTTAAACCGGAATGGAGAGAAATTTTACCAGAACAAGAGGATGAGCCAGATCTGAAATTATCTTTTGTATCAATGGAGTCCATAAATCTACAAGCTGTTGAAGACGATGCAGCAGAAGAACCAAATCTGAGGCTACCTCAGGATGAAGAAATAGGCGGTGATTTCAGCATTGCTTATAACTCCAATTCCTGCAAAACTATGGTCTATGACACCACAACCTTTCCCATATATTCTTCACACTCTGCTTTCAAAAGACTTGTTGTAGCACCCATTGTATCGTTACCAAAGAAGAAGATTGTGAAAAGCTTCTCGACACATCCGCCAGCGACAACGGATAAACCTCCTGTACTGTCGCCACCCTTGAAACCACCGGACATAGCTTCATCTCATTCACCACCGCTGAAACCCATTCCAAAACCTTCCAAGTCCGGCATCAACACTTCTTCGATCGCTGCACAATCCAACAATCTCAGAAACAGCAAGCTAACAACTCAACCTCTCAGGTTGAATTCGTTTCTCTCCCACCGCCGGCAAAACCCAACGACGGGAAGGCCCCACCAAATATGTGGCTCCATGATGATGTCGATTTTACGATTCCGCCAATAGATGCGAATGATGAATTTGATGAGAAATCCTATAGTGCAAGAAACATGTTTGACCAAATGCCTAAGAGGGACTGCAGTTTCCCCTTTCTTCCTAGCAAAGTTGCTATCACATTAAATACTGGTGTGATGCATACTGGTGTGATATCGATGGATGATGTTGTCTCAGTGAAAGGTCCAAAAGCAACACGTCATCATGAACTTTTTGATTCACTACAAGTACTTCCAGCAAACACTGAGGCAAAATTTCAAGAGACATTCCCGACCATTTCATCTACGTCTCGGCAACATATTCCAGAGAGGTACCGCAATATATTTCTTCGGCTCTTGGATCATCTTGAAACATGAAAACAACCAATGGTACTCTTTGTATCTACCTTGTCTCCACATGATTCGAAAATCCCATTAATTCATCATTCCTTGCAGTTGAAGGAAACATAATGGCAAACTGCAATGTGCCTTTCAGATATCTTAAAACTCTCTTAGATGCAATAGGATGTGACTTAGTCTCATTCATATACCTACTCAGAAGGCCAACTTCATAATTAATATGATGTTTTTTTGTTGCATAAATATCTTAGCGGTCCAATCAATTGCTTATACATAGTAGGATTCGTTTTGTTCTTCATTTGCTTGTTCTTCAAGATTTTTATCTGTATAAGCATGTGCACTAGATGATTCAAGTTTCCTTGACAAACCTTTCTCACTCTTTAATAGATGATTCAAGTTTGTCATTAATCGTCTTAAACTTTTCTTTATATCTTGAAGAACCCTTTCTTTTATATTCAAATTCATCTTTTCTTGAAGTGAGCATACAAAGTTTGTTTAGACTCTTTTTTTAGTTTTTCTTTGACTTACTCTCAGTTCCATAATGTTATCATGTCATATTGAGGAGTTAGAGAGCACACCACTTCTTGATTATAAATTGTTTAGACATTGTACCTCCTGAATTCTTCATTTGATTAGTTAGTGTTACTAATCTAGAAAACTACTACTTATTCAACATTCTTTTATTTGCAGTATTTCATATTACTTATTGATTAGAGACGAATCTTTTTTACCTTAGCATCTCAATCATAGTATTTTACTAGCATGCATATCCCATGCAACTTTGGATGTGGTTTCTCTATTGATTTTTTTCAATACATTCTCTTTAACGCCTTTGTAAAATAGTGTCATCTGATCTTTCGTCTTTAATTTTTTGTGAGGTGTTTATTGTGCCTCGACGGGACTCATTGCTAACAGTTTAAGACTATCATCCACAAATCCAATTACATCTTGTACATTGAATATGACTCACATTTGTTTATCCATACATTTCAATTATGGTCATCTTAGAACGACAGATTTGTTTGTTTCCAACCATGTCTTAAAGTCTTAAAAAAATATATTAAAACTAGTGTTTAGACCATGCGAGGCACAGGTAAAAACGTGTATAAGAATAATAAATTTATTAAAATTATTAATAATTTACAAAAATAATTTACAATAAAATGAAAATATATTTAAAGATATTTTTAATTGTTAATAATAAAGATATGAAGAAATATATTTGTACCTCTTAAAATTTAAGTAATCTATTTAAAATTAATATTTAAAATAATCATAAATTATATAGATTTAAATAATTTTATAATTTACATATATAATAAATTGTTAGTAATAAAATTATTACTTAAATTATTATGTTAAAATTTTCTGATAAAGTATTAGCTAAAAAATTAATTACGTAAGTGAATTATGTCAAAAATTATTAGTCATAAAAATATTAACTATAAAAATTGATAGTAATAATAAAAAATTATATGACAATAAAATTAATCAGATTAAATGACGTATAATAGTTATAATAGTTAGCATAAAATAATATAATAAAAATAAGAATATGAATAGAATTAGAAAGATCTAATGTCATCATCACTTATTAACAATTAAAACAAATAAAATTTAATTTGATATCAGAAATTATTAATTAGTGACTATTAAACATATCTATTTTAATTTAATTTAAATAATATACTCTTTAATATGAAGTAATATATTTGTACATGTTGAAATTTTTAATTTAACCAAAATAATAGAATTAATGAAAGATAAAGATAATTTAATAAGAATATAATAATTTTTAGAGTAAAAGAATAAATGTGTAAGTTGTATCATTTATCATTTTTTTTAATCATTATTACCATTATAAAATTAATTTGACAATATTTCGTTTTGTTTTAGTAATTTTATAATTTTAAAAAATATAATTGTAATTAAGAAATTAAACATAGTATAAAAAATATTAAACTCAGTTTTATAATTGGGCCGTACAAAATGATGATTAATCGTTAGAAAGAATAAGGTGCATAATTATATAAAACTGAGTTTAATAGATATATAATTGGGCCGTACAAAATGATGATTAATCGTTAGAAAGAATAAAGAAAAAAGAATAAAATTTAAACATAAATTAAAAATAACAATTATAGTAAGATTTTCTTTTATAGATAAAATAAAAATAAAAGAAACATGAGAGAGTGACATTTGACGAATATATTAAAATTACTAATATATTAAATCAAATGTTTTGAGTTAATTTAATAAATATATTTAAATTACTAATATTAAATGATTTTATTGTTAATTTTACTAATATTTTAGGAAATTGAATTCATGTTTGAAAGAAACATTTTTGAAATAGATTTATTATCACGTAATAGTACTCGTTAGCATTTGTTTTATTACATTAATTTTATTAATATCCACTACCATAAACCTTGAAAACAAGTACATTAAGTCAATTCATACATATGGAAACGAAAAGCCGTTAAAGAACTCGAGAAAACAATGCACATCATCCATCATGCATAATGTAATTTCCTATGGAAGCACACTAATTGTGTGCCGTTTCAAGTATCATCCCTCTAATTGAATGGAAAACACCGCTTTCATCAATTATAGTACAAATAAATTTCACTCTCATTCACTTATCATTAAAACTATCCAACATTGCATGAAACTAACTTCTCACCATTGTTTAAGAGTGATAATAATAAAGTAAGTACTATTTTTTAGTCATTACTTGTACATGAAGTTGCTTTTTCTCTCCTTTCAACAACATAAACTAGTCTATTCTGTTTAGGACTATGTCCTTGTGTTTAGGTACTGATTTTGGTTTTCTTAATGGTTTCTTTAGGTGTATTTAAGGAGCAAATGATGGAGAAGACTAATAATGCAACTGAAAAGGAAACTAATGAAATTGTTGGGCTTTTAGATCAAGTATTCTCATGGACTCTCCAAGACGTTTTCAACGAAAATCTTTACAAATACAAGGTGATATAGTTTTCAGTCCAAAATGTTTTCCTTACTATCTTGTGTCTTTGTATAAAGTTATTGATCAGTTGTTTTCTCTCAGGTGAATAAAATTTCAGAGACATTTCATTCACCCAAAGATTACAAGGAAGCCTTTATTCCTCTGTTGCTAGAGGAAACACACAGTGATTTATCTTCAAGTTTGTTAGGTGTTGCTCGAGCGCCTTTCTGTGAAATCTTGAAACTGAAAAGAGACAGCAAGCTATTCGAGCTTCCCAAACATTTGATCTATAATATAGAGTTTGAAAAAGATGTTGGAAAGTATGAACCTGAGTATGGTGATCTCATTTTGTTCACAGATATTAGGCCTAAAAGTGTAGATGACTTGAAGTTGAACACAGCTAAGAGTCCCTACCATATTGCTTTTGTTCAAGGTCCAAAATCTGAAATTGACAAGGAAATCCAAGTTATTTCATCCAAATGCGTTAACACAGATTTTGAATCTGTCACGAGGGATAAAGAAACTCAGAAGTTGTATGCTGTTTACCTTATGAACATGACGACTAATGTTCGGATTTGGAAAGCATTGAACTCTGAGACACATGGAAGCATTATTGAAAATGTATTGCAACATGAGCTAAATGTAAGAGTCACTAAACTGTTTATTGTGAATGAGTTTCTCTGTGTAATATCTTACTGTGTAGTGCAACCTACACAACTGGAATTCAACATATGATTATGATGGTAACCTGTAAATGCTTGCTTTGTATTTCAGGGTGGATTAAACTGTCAAAATTGTCTATCAGAAGCAAGTAGTCATGCTTCATTCATCAAGGAAGACGTGATAATTCGTTCTCAGAAATTGAATGAATCTCAACATGATGCTGTTTTAAGCAGTGTTGATATGACAAATTGTCGTCATTCTGAAGTGAAAATTATATGGGGACCCCCGGGAACCGGGAAAACAAAAACGGTTGCTTGCTTATTATTTTCTCTGCTCAAGTTGAGAACCAGGACATTGACTTGTGCTCCAACTAATACTGCAGTTTTGCAGGTGGCAATTCGGTTGCATAGTTTAGTAATGGATTCACTTGACTATGACACATATGGTTTTGGTGAAATTGTGCTTTTTGGCAATAGTAAGAGAATGAAACTTGACTCTTATCCGGGTCTTGAAATTGTTTTTCTTGATAACCGGGTTAAAAGTCTTATGAAATGCTTCAATCCCATTACTGGATGGAGGGAAGTCTTGGAATTCATGAAACGGTTGCTTAGGGATCCTCAAGAGCAGTATTTACTAGAGATATGTGCATACCGTGCATATCGTGCATACAGGAAAAATATGGGGAATGAGGCATGGAAAGTTTTTGCAGTGATAAACCAAATGGTTGAGCAAGATAAAAAGAAAAGAATCATCACAATGGAGGAATTTGTGCAGCAGCAATTCATGGAATCATCAGATGAAAAGGAAAGAGTCATGGAATTAAGAGAGCAACTCAGGTTTTGTTCGCGAACCTTATATACGCGCTTTACCGAGATTCTTGAAGGCTATAGAGAACATCATTTCTCAGAGAAAGATGATTTATCCCCACATGAACTGGAAAAGGGAAAAAATAGAGATGCCTATCCTATGACATTCCAGAGATATGTGGAGAAGGCTTGGAAAGAGATTGCACAGATATATGAATTGGATGAGGATGACAATAATGCATGTGTGATGTCACTAGAAAAATTTGTAAAGCAGAGATTTGGGAACTTAAGAGATATCCTCGAGGTCTTAAATCATGCCTTATACACTCATTTACCAAAATCTTTTGTTTCACTTGAAACCGTCAAAGTCATGTTAGAGGCTCCTAAACTGTTTGAGTCTTTTGAAAATGGCTTGAGTCAAGCCATATTCAAGCCAACTCTTTTTGACCTTGAAGAAAAAGTTGTGTCCGATTGCTTTGGACCGCTAAGCGACAAAAGGGATGAGATACTAAGCATTCTAAATTTGCTATCTAATTCGATTTCTCTACCTGATATTTATAAGAGACGTGATGTAGAAAATTTTTGTTTGTCAAGCGCATGTCTAATTTTATGTACAGCTTCCAGTTCTGGTAAACTGTACTCAGCAGGAATGACTCCTGTGGAATTTTTAGTAATTGATGAAGCTGCACAGCTAAAAGAATGCGAGTCAACAATTCCTTTGCAGCTGCCTGGTCTTAGTCATTGCATTCTTATAGGTGATGAGAGACAGCTTCCTGCATTGGTCAAAAGCAAGGTACTTAATATTTCATTTTTATTGTTATTCCAACTCTGAAACTTTTGCATTAGTAAAAGATTGTTGGGTGATATTATGAAATTACTATACTTGTAGATTGCGGACAAGTGTGAATTCGGAAGAAGTATGTTTGAGAGGCTGGTAAGATTGGGATACAAAAGAAAAATGCTTAATGTTCAGTACAGAATGCATCCATCCATTAGCTTATTTCCATGCAAGGAATTCTATGATGAAAAACTTTCTAATGCGGTCATTGTAATGGAAGAAAGCTATAATAAAAGTTTCCTGGAAGGAGATATGTATGCATCTTATTCTTTTATAAACATAGCCGAGGGTAAAGAGAAATCCGGCCGCGGACATAGTTTGAAGAACATGGTTGAGGTTGCTGCCATTTCTGAGATAATTAAAAGTCTTAAAAGAGGTTATTTTATCTTTCTCGCGTGTTTGAAAACATTATTTTTATATGAATTTGTAATTCACATCATGTTCATGTGTAACTTGGTTTTCTTTTCAGAGTTCACGAGGAAAAAGAAGAAAGTTAGCATTGGAATCATATCTCCATATAACGCTCAAGTTAATGAAATCAAGGAGAAAGTTAAGAAGTACACTTGGAATTGTACCTCAGAG
The DNA here is from genome assembly GCA_021764765.1 of Vicia sativa. NCBI lineage: Eukaryota > Viridiplantae > Streptophyta > Magnoliopsida > Fabales > Fabaceae > Vicia > Vicia sativa. The sequence goes on along the minus strand of CM038795.1, from coordinate 169,476,174 downwards.
TTTTCTGTTAGTGTGCGTTCTGTGGATGGTTTTCAAGGCGGAGAGGAAGATATCATAATAATATCGACAGTGAGATCTAACGGGAGTGGTAATATCGGGTTTCTTTCAAACAGACAAAGAGCAAATGTGGCTATGACTAGGGCTAGGTAAGACATATACTATATTTTCAATCTTGCTATGACATATATGGTATATATGTTTAGAGAAAACTGAGTTCGTTTTTTGTTCAGATATTGTCTTTGGATATTGGGGAATGCAACTACTTTAATCAACAGCGACTCTGTTTGGAGAAAGGTAGTTCTTGATGCTATGGGGAGAAATTGTTTCTATAATGCTAATGATGACAAGAAATTGGCCGGGGCGATTGAGGATGTATTGTTTGAGATTAAACTACTTGAAGAAACCGAGTCGCCATTTAAGAAACTAAGTATAGGTGGGAAACCAACTACTTCCTACAGATGACTGGAAGAAATTTAACCTATAGATCATCTCTAGTACTGGATTATTTTTGTTCTTATAATGACCATATTCAATGTTATACTTATTAAGAGCTCTATTGCATCTGATTCTTTAGATTTCAATTTAAAACCTATACTGCACATTCTAAAGTTTACATTAAGTTGAAATTGCAGAGCATTATAATAATCAGTACTGAGAGATACAAACCATAACAAACTTAATAAGGGGGAATATAGGGTAAAAGAACTAACTTTGGATTTTGGATCTTGATACCTTTATACCTTTCCCTCCATCTTTCTAATGTCATCATCACTTATATGCCTGAGCGAGTGATGCATCATTTAGGATTTACCCAGACCATTCCTCGGGATCCTGCTGGATGTGCTCCTCCGACAGTTAAGAGGAGGGACATGGATGCTATGTTTGATGATTTCAACGACTAGAGTTACGAGTACGGTTACATGATATGGTTCTTAAGAGTGTCTCATTCATACATGGTGGAGGATGCTCCAAGGAACCCACCCAGTTCATCAGGAGATCCTAGAGGAGGAGTAAGCGAGGAGGGATCATGCTCATGACGTGCTACCTAGGTGTCGCCGTATCATGGAGCTTGCAAGGGATGACATTGACAGAGGGATGTTGCTTGACGGATCTGATGCCAGAAGAGTTTTGTAGGCCATCATGGCGGAGGCTCAGGGTGCCCTGTGATAAGTGCCAAAATGTAGTTATTTTGTATATACATTTTGTGGCACTTATCCGTTCTTTTGTTGATATTTAGTTGAATAATCCCCGCTTTTTGTATAAATGTGTACATAATAGAATAATTGAGTTTTTGTGTAAATATTGTATCATTTGATAGATTTTCATCTCTTTTATAGGTATTCATTCATAATTGGAGCATTGAGTAATAAAGTGCCAAAGGCTAGGCTTCAAATGCACGATTTGGGCATCTCAACATCGAATAAAGCTCAAATTCAACACAATAAAAATCATCAATTTGGTTGATATTTCTTCATGGTTGGATAGAGCATTGAATAAGCTTTCCAACGCTTCAAACCGGGCTCAATTCCGAGTTACGGTTCTCAAGATATGGCAAAAACAAAATGCTGAAAATAGCAGACCGTGCTTAGCGCGAATAGCGCGCTGAGCGCGCCCTGCGACTTCAGAATTCTTTAAAAGGGGCTCAAAACACATTTTTAGGTTATGGGTTGGGTATTTTTGAGTCCCAACACCATCACCTTCATTTCTTTGGTAGATTAGCTTGGAAAACAACGTTGGAGCTTGCATTTGGAGGATCCGGAGTCGAATCCCTCGTCGATTGGTGTTGACAAACCAAGAAATGTTTGGTTCCTCTTCTTCTCTTCTCTTTGTAATCTCTTTTGTTGGGTTTGTATGTATTTCTACTCATAACTCTTGTATATTTATCGCCTTTAGCTTGTATAAAGTTTGCTTTACGAATTTGTGTCGGTGATTATCTTGGGTTTTTACTTTATGTTAGGGATTTGAGCTTTGCTAGGAATAAATTGCTTAGATTCTTACCTAGGATGATTATCTGTTAGTTTCTGAATGCTAGAAATGGGTTTAGAGCTAACATTCACTATAGAGTACCCGAACTTAATGCCTCTGCGTCGGTGAAGTATGCCAGGAATGGGTATGGAGGTGACGTAGTTGATTCCTATGTTGTTGAGATATGCCAGGAATGGATATTGAGATGATTTAGGAGGATTCTCAATTTGGGTTAGAAATAGCTTAGATTGTGAGAGGTATGTGATGACACGGACGAGTATCGTAGGCCGAGTATAACATGGGTGGTAGATTTAAGTCTGTGACGGGTAGTTTACATTCGTTCCAGATAAGCTGTCTATCCTTTATACTTTTTGTTCATTTACTTTTTGTCTTTTATTTTCATTTCTTTTAATCTCGAACTCATTAACGGTAGAATTGTCGAACGACGAATCAATAACCAATCTCTGTGGACACGATACGATATAACCTAACCGGTATATATCACCCGGTAAAAATAATACCAACTCTTTGTTTGCCGCTATACCGCAGCAACAAAATGGCGCCGTTGCCGGGGATTGGTTTTATTGGTTTTGTATTGCGATAATTGCGTTGTTTTTGAGTTTTGTAATTATGTATATGTTGTATAGACTTTGTATATGAACTTGTATATTGTTACTTGTACATGTTTTGTTTACTTTCCATACTTGTACATATGTGTGTTTTCCTTGTTTTCAAGTGATGTTCTGAATTGTCTCGTACTCGTAACGTTTGTTGTGTGGTTGTTAGGACACTTTCTTTAGGTTTACGCGGTGTGGATATACCATGGCATGACGAGAGGAGGTTACTAGTGCTCGCACAATAAAGGCGTCGAGCTTACGACGTAAAACAAACATGTTTTTGTTTGTTTATGTTTATGTTGTTTGGTGGATTATGTTTTAACAAGTTGAAATAGGACTTGCTCTTAATTTCAAATTTTCACTTTTCAACTTGTTAATTCCTTTTCACCAATTGTGTGTATTGTTATTTGCTTTTGTTTTGTTATGTCAATTTGTTATTTTCCACAAGTTTGTAGTGTTTTAGCTTGTGGAAGTGTGTATGTATTGTAAATATTGTTTAGATGTGTAAATGAGATTGTATAGGTGTGTAAGTGGAGCTTGCATAGCAGTTGCAGTTGCAACTGTTGCTATCATTTTTCTGCAACTGGTGTAGCGCGCTTAGCGCGCTCTGCTATGCAGGACCAGTGAATTCTTTTAAAATTTCACTTGGTTTTCCTTTTTCCCACTTTCACCAAGGCTTTTTGTATTGAATAAAATTAGTATTGTTTTTCTAATTCTTTTGTTGTTGTTTGGACTCAAATTTTGATCCGGTAACTTGAAGACTTTTGAGGTGATTTTCCGAGTTTGATCATTTCAACTCGCGGATGTATGGTAATGATAGTTTTCAAAGTTGGTACACGTCAGGTACTCGTTTATCGCTTTCTATAGCATAACATGTTTAGGAAATTTATCATTTGTATAATTACCATGCTATTCATTCTTTTTGCATTACTTGCTCATGAATTGAATCACTTTAGTCCCCTTTTTACCCATAAATGTGAGGAAGCTTTCCATTGTTTACATATAAGAGTCCACATTCTTGTTTTAACTAGATTTTATTATGCTTAATCTTTTATTTTGTGTTGATTGTATGATTGCAAGAAAATGATCAAGACATTTTTTTGATTTTGAGCATAACTACCTTGGCCAAATATTCAATTCACCTTGTGAGTGTGTGATCCTTTGTTACCTCCTTTGAGCTTTTATCAACATCCATTTTTATTTGAACTTAATGCTTGTCTATGAGTGTTGAATTCACCTTTTTTTATGGATGTTGATTTCTTTGTTTCTTGAACCCTCAACTATATGTTGTTGTATGGATTTTTACCTTGCCTTAGAAAGTAGAGAGTATTCACACATTAATGTTGGTTGAATTCAAGTTGGGGAGAGGAATGTTTATGTACTTATGTTGTGATTGATATGAGGTTGAGAAAAGAAAAGAAAAAAAAAATAAAAAAGAAAGATTAGAAAAAGAAAGAAAGAAGAGAAAAGCTTTGAAAAAGAAAAACAAAAAGAGTAGGAATAATGTTATGTTAATAAGTGAGGTGTGTTTGGTGTGAAATTTGTGATGAAGAAGAAGTTTGATTGAAATTATATTGTTTGGAACTTTGTGAGTTGATCACTCCCTTAGGTTTAGGCAAGTTTTTGTTTCGATTAACTTTAGGACTTATCACTTGTTTGTTAACCAAGCCACATTACAACCTTGAAAAGTCCTTGTGATTCTTGCAAATGTATTTTCAATACATTTTTGGATGAATGCATAATTTAGTCTTTTGTTTGCAAGATTGTGGAGGAGTGTTTTTTATCCCTCACCTTTGTGTGTTCTTCATCTACCGATGAATTTTTGCTAGGTGTGATTCATGATTGAGCTTGTGTTGTTTTAGAATGTTTTGCATGATTTTTGTACTTAGGATTTGTTTCGTTTATATGTTATGGTTGTAGTATAATGGTAAGTTTGTATTTGTCGTGTACATTTTTCGTTTGAACCATAAATTTGTTTTTCGTTTTCAAAACTTGTTGATTCGTGATTCTTTGATTATCATTCTTTGTTTCTTTGAGTTATTGGACTTTGTTTGACGACAAACAATGTGTCAAGTTGGGGAGAGTTGATAAGTGCCAAAATGTAGTTATTTTGTATATACATTTTGTGGCACTTATCCGTTCTTTTGTTGATATTTAGTTGAATAATCCCCGCTTTTTGTATAAATGTGTACATAATAGAATAATTGAGTTTTTGTGTAAATATTGTATCATTTGATAGATTTTCATCTCTTTTATAGGTATTCATTCATAATTGGAGCATTGAGTAATAAAGTGCCAAAGGCTAGGCTTCAAATGCACGATTTGGGCATCTCAACATCGAATAAAGCTCAAATTCAACACAATAAAAATCATCAATTTGGTTGATATTTCTTCATGGTTGGATAGAGCATTGAATAAGCTTTCCAACGCTTCAAACCGGGCTCAATTCCGAGTTACGGTTCTCAAGATATGGCAAAAACAAAATGCTGAAAATAGCAGACCGCGCTTAGCGCGAATAGCGCGCTGAGCGCGCTGAGCGCGCCCTGCGACTTCAGAATTCTTTAAAAGGGGTTCAAAACACATTTTTAGGTTATGGGTTGGGTATTTTTGAGTCCCAACACCATCACCTTCATTTCTTTGGTAGATTAGCTTGGAAAACAACGTTGGAGCTTGCATTTGGAGGATCCGGAGTCGAATCCCTCGTCGATTGGTGTTGACAAACCAAGAAATGTTTGGTTCCTCTTCTTCTCTTCTCTTTGTAATCTCTTTTGTTGGGTTTGTATGTATTTCTACTCATAACTCTTGTATATTTATCGCCTTTAGCTTGTATAAAGTTTGCTTTACGAATTTGTGTCGGTGATTATCTTGGGTTTTTACTTTATGTTAGGGATTTGAGCTTTGCTAGGAATAGATTGCTTAGATTCTTACCTAGGATGATTATCTGTTAGTTTTCGAATGCTCGAAATGGGTTTAGAGCTAACATTCACTATAGAGTACCCGAACTTAATGCCTCTGCGTCGGTGAAGTATGCCAGGAATCGGTATGGAGGTGACGTAGTTGATTCCTATGTTGTTGAGATATGCCAGGAATGGATATTGAGATGATTTAGGAAGATTCTCAATTTGGGTTAGAAATAGCTTAGATTGTGAGAGGTATGTGATGACACGGACGAGTATCGTAGGCCGAGTATAACATGGGTGGTAGATTTAAGTCTGTGACGGGTAGTTTACATTCGTTCCGGATAAGCTGTCTATCCTTTATACTTTTTGTTCATTTACTTTTTGTCTTTTATTTTCATTTCTTTTAATCTCGAACTCATTAACGGTAGAATTGTCGAACGACGAATCAATAACCAATCTCTGTGGACACGATAGATATAACCTAACCGGTATATATCACCCGGTAAAAATAATACCAACTCTTTGCTTGCCGCTTATACCGCCGCAACACCCTGTCATACAGAAGGCAGTGGAGGGACGCCTCAAGGGTGACGGGTCGACTCATCATTCGCCATACCCAGTAGTTTAGGTTGGTCATCCACTTGTATTTTGATTTTAGATATTTGATTTTGTATTATATCGAATTTGTATTTTGGATAACATTACTTGGATTATATTGAAATGCATTTTGGATAATATTTTTGGTATTTTGTTCAATTTATAATTTGTTAAGTTTCTAATTTGTATAATTTTTCCAATTATTATTTGTGTTCAATTTTCTGCTACTGTCATGCACAGAAACAGAAACATACATCCGGTATGGAACTGAAACTATACTTCCGATTTTAACACAAATATTTCAGAAAATGGTACGTATCGGAAGTATACTTCCGGTTTTAGAAAAATATTTTGAAAAATGCATAGGGTTTAATTTCCCACCATTGGGTAGGTTAAGAAATTCTCAAAAGTTTTTGTGGAAATTTATATGCATTTGTAGTTATGGATGAATATTATCGTTATACATTACAATGCTCTCATCTTAAAAAAGACATGTCTTTGTTTCCTTTTGAAAACTAGTCAAGATTATCGAGAACAAAAAAGAATTAAGCATTGCATCAATCTCAACTGATCATGGTGGAGAATTCTAAAATACTAACCTATTAGAAACTTTTTATAATGAGAATGGTATTCGTCTATTCGACACACTTTTCACTCCACGAACTCCTCCAACCAAGTGGGATAGTGAAAACTGAAAAGTAAAAATATATCTCTCGAAGAACTAGAAGGACGATACTCAATGAGACAAATCTTCGTAAATACTTTTGGGATGATGCAATAAATATTAGTTGATATGTAATGAATTGTGTCTTGATAAGACTGATTTTAAAGAAGACAGACCATGACTTATACAAAATAAGATAACTAAATATTTATCACTTACTTGTCTTCAAAAGCAAATGCTTTATACTTAGCAATGAGAAAAATAATCTTAAAAAATTTAAAACAAAAGCCGATGAAGACATATTCGTAGGATATTCCACTTCTAGTAAAGTTTTTAAAGTTTTCAAAAAAAGTTTTGATGAGTCTAACATCAAGTCTGTTGAGCTAGAAGTTGTTAATTATGGATATATCCTAGAAAAAACATCTCTGGAAGATAAAGAGTAAGAGGAGGATCAAGAAAAAATCAAGAGAGAGATTAAAGTAAAACTGAAAGCATTCAAAATGAAGAAACAGATGTAGACTTTCAGGATCTTCCCAAGGAGTGGATGACTACTAAAAACCATCCAATCCAAAATGTCATTGGAGATATTCCAAAGGAAGTTATAACTCGAAATTCCCTTAGCAAAGTTTCCATAAATCTCGATTTTCTAATAACACAATTCACCATCTCTTGTGTTTAGAGTCAATTGGTCAACAAGTTCAACCAAATAAACTTCCTAAGATTAAGACTTTAACTAGAAAGCTTGTCTGCACAAACATTTACTTGTTTGTATATTTATATAGTGAGATAAACACAATTTTCATGTAGTCCTTAACTATCAAGGCACCGATGACTTGTTTGAGAAAGCTTGCACCAACGACATGAAGCCAGCATCGAGTCAAATGTTCTTACAACACTTCAAGTTAGCTACCCAATAACTATCATATACCTTACCAACTCTGCATATAAGACATTGGACTTGTCTATATAAGAGACAAAACCGTTAGTGTGAGAATTGCAAGTGTTCCTAAAGATTCCACTACACGCACCAATTGATGGAGTGCTAATTGTAATGCAATACGTATTGCATTTCAGCCAATGAACTATGGGAGGATGCCAAATGATTTCAACAGGTCCTTTAGGCCAGGGGCTGATTTTTATGTCAAAAGCTTTTATGATAGAGAAGTCATAAATGGAAGGTTTAGAGATTCTGTTAGAGCTTCTGAATGAAAGAGTCACTTTAGAGGAGGTATATTTGATGCAAGCCTTCCCATATAAGTTGATATCTCTAAACTTAGATTGATTTCGAGCAAACTAAATTCCATTTAAGAGAATGAATGGTGCCATATATAATTACAAATTGATACTATGGAGACAATGTTCTTATGATATTGTTATGGCAACAAATATGATCAAGAACAAATGATTCAACACTACAAAGGTGATTTCACTCGCCTTGATTTTTATGATTTTACACCTAAACTTAGTTTCTGAAACTGTGACCCAGAATCTTCTAGTTCAACCTCAAACAAAGCATCCTCAATAGCTTGATCCAACTTCTTGTCCTCATCCGCATTATGGAAACAATCTCTTATTTTAGCATCAATAACTACTTTTCTCCAAATAGAGTAACTGTCAATTAAAGTATTTGCATTCCCTAATATCCAAAGACAATACCTAGCCCTAGTGATTGCCACATTAACTCTTTGTTCAATGGAAAGAAACCCAACTTTTCTACTATCATTCGACCTCACAGTAGATAGTATTATAATATCTTCCTCGCCACCTTGAAAACCATCAACAGTACCAACATTAACTGAGAAGTCTGCATCAGAAACTGCGAGGCACTGCTTAACTTTCTCCTGGATTTCATAAACTTGAGCATTATATGGAGATATTATTCCTATGCTAACTTTCTTCTTTCTCCTCGTGAACTCTGAAAGAAAACAAATGGTTACAAGTATGAATGCATATTACATATTACATTTAAGTCAATACAGTACACTACACAATGGAAATGCATAGTACAAGATAGAGAAACTAACGTTGTTTAAGGCTTTCAAGTATCTTTGAAATAACAGCAACCTCAACCATGTTCTTCAAACTGCGTCCACGACCAAATTGCTCTTTACCCTTGGTTATGTTAATAAAAGAATAAGGACCATACATTTCTCCGTCAAGGAAACGCTTGTTATATCTTTCATCCCTAACAACTAATGCATCAGAAAGTTTTCCATCATAGAACTCTTTGCATGGAAATAAGCTAATGGATGGATGCATTCTATATTGAACATTAAGCATGTGCCTCTTGTAGCCTAAATTAACCAGCCTCTCGAACATACTTCTCCCAAACTCATACTTGTCAGCAATCTACAAATATGATCATTTCAAATATGATAATGAAAAAACTCCACAAGACCACAAGTTAAATAACAATAATAGGGCGTTTATTAATTACCTTGCTTTTAACCAATGCAGGAAGCTGTCTCTCGTCGCCTATAAGGATGCAATGGCTAAGACCTGGCAGCTGCAAAGGAATTGTAGATTCACATTCTTTTAGCTGAGCTGCTTCATCAATGACTAAAAACTGCACTGGTCTCATCTCTTCTGTGTAAAATTTAATAGAACTTGATGCAGTACACAGAATTAGACTAGCATTCGATAAGCAAAACTTTTCTACTTGATCTTTCAATTTAAATTCAGGAAGTTTAATTGAGCTAGAAAGATAACTTAGTATGCGAATGCACTCGTTTCTTTCCAAACTTGATGGTCCAAAGCAAGCAGGAATGATTTCTTCTTCACAGTTATTGACAGTTTGCTTAAACTTGGCTCGACTCAAGGAAATTTCTAGTGATTCTAACAAGTCAAGAGCTTGGAGCATTTTGTTCAATGGAATGAAAGATTTTGGCATGTGAGTGCATAAGGTATGTAGCAAGAATTTGAGCTTCTCTCTTAATTCACCAAATCTGCGCTTTACAAATTGCTCCATAGTCATTTTACTTTGGTATAGCTCTAAAATGTCTTTCCTTGCACTCTTCACATAATCCTCAAACGTCACAGAATCATCATATTTGTTTCCCCCTTTATTTTGCTGCTTGTATGCACTATATGTAGATCCTAAAATATTATACGTTTCAAAATCATCAAAGGACTTATAACCCATCTTTGAGAAAATTTGATCTCTAGGGTCCTCAAAGAGCTGCAATAATTTTGTGCAAAAGGTTTGCACGATGAACTTGAGGCCGCTCATTCTCAATTTCTCAATTTTCTGTTTCACAAATTGCTCAGTTATCAACATACATTCCTTTTTATTATGCTCATCTAATTGGTATAGCTTTGTGATGTCTCCCCATGCCTGTTGAACAAATACCTCAAACTTCACATCAAAACTTTGCTTCTGGTTGTATGCATGATATGCATATGCAATAACACTATCTTTTTTCATAACAAGATCCTTTTGGGACATCTCCAAAAAATACTGCTCTTTAGGACCCCTGAGCAACTTGATCATTGATTCAAAGTTATGGTTCCATTCAGCATAGCACTGCATAAGATTTTTTACACGATATTCCAGAAAGATATCTTCAAGACCCGGATAGCATTCTAATTTCATTCTCTTACTATTTCCAAATAGAACAATGTCACCCAAGCCATATGAATCATGCCCCAGTGAATCCGCAACTAGACTATGCAACCTTGTTGCCACTTGCAACACCGCAGTATTAGTTGGAGCACAAGTCAGTGTTCTGGTTTTTAACTTGAGTAGAGAAAATAACAAGCATGCAACTGTTTTTGTTTTTCCTGTCCCTGGAGGTCCCCAAATAAGCTTTGTATTTGCATGTGAACAATTTATCATACTAACACAGCTTGAAACAGCATCTTCTTGTGATTCATTCAGATTCTGCGAACAAATTATTTCTTTTGTAATAAAAGAAGCTTGATTATTTGATCTAGACATGCAAATCTTGCAATTATCTCCACTCTGAAATACAAAGCATTATATAAGTACATCAATATTTAGCTGCAAAAAGAGGTACCGAATAATACAATAGTATCTATAGTTCCATACTAGAAAGAAGTGAAACTTATAAAGAATTGATTTTGTGCATCTGCTGTTAACATAAAAGCAATGCAACAAGTACATTTCAAAGAAGTTTTCCATGCAAGAAAAGTAACTTTCCTTGCAAGAAAGGTAAGCATGTAGTAATTGTGCTAGTGATCATTTGAAGTACAGACATGAACCTTCTGCACTACACCGACATGTCAACACTAGTAAATAATTCGAGAGAATATAATTATTGAATGTAACCTCATGAGTAACGTGTTAGTGCTGTCTCATTGTCAGACACCAACATGTGTCGGAAACATTATGCTACATAGCTAATGATCATAAGTTGTACACAATGATATTAAATAAAATGTGCTACTCATCAGAAACAGTGATAAGTAATTCTTACATTGAGGCTTGGTTGCAGTACTTTTTCAATAATGTTGAGGTGATCACCCTTTGACTGTGAGGTCAAGGCTTTCCAGATACGAACATTTGTTGTCATGTTCATAAGATAAACTGCATACATTTTCTGTGTGTTGTTTTTGCTGAAGTCAAATCCGATCATGCATTTGGATGACATAACTGAGATTTTATTAGAAGATTGATTGTTCCCCCAATTAACATAGGCAATGTGGTATGGATTTCTGAGTGTATTCAAGTCATTTAAGCTTTTAGGCCTAATGTGTGTGATAGCAATAAGATCTCCTGATCCAGGTTCATAATTCCCACCGTTTTCAACTCTATCAAACTCAGTTGTCATCTTCAACATCAAGATAAGATTGAACTGTGCCGATTGCTTTTGATCGTTCGGTTTTCTTTCTTGAATGTTGATGATTTCACAAAAAGGAGCTCTCGACACACCATGCAAGCTTGAAGATAAATCAGAGTGTGTTTCCTCAAACAACAAAGGAATAAAAGAGCTCTTGTAATCTATTGCTGAGTTAAACGTTTCTGGAATTTTTTGAACCTGAAAGAGAACAATCTCCACAATGAATAAACTGTCTTACAAGTGTTAAAAAGTGTGTAAAAATATACCTTGTCTTTGTAAAGATTTTCGTTGAGAACATCATGAAAGGTCCATGAGAGTACAACATCTATAAGCCTTTTAGGTTTAAGATCCTCTTCACTTGCTCTATTAGTCCTCTTCATCCTTTGATCTTTCTCAACTCTAAAGCAATCATTAAGAAAAAAGTTTTAGTATCAATGCACCTAGATGAAAATGCACCGTATGATATAGACTATAGAGAATGGAACTAGTTTAAATTTAACTATACTCACAGTGTTGCCACATAGAGGAAAGAAAAAAAATACAATGAAAGGTAAATATTTGATGTAACCTATATAATGTTGCTGATGTGTTATGGGGAGTTTCATATCATAGGAATCTCAGTTGTAGTGTTTAATTAATGAAAGTTATGTTAATTGTGGGAATGGGAATACCAGTATTTGTAATTAACTGCGCATGAATGAGGGTAGTTTCATAGGAAATGACAAGATGCGTCTTTTCAACTAACTCATTTTCATGCATGAACTGAATTATGGCGCTTAACGGCTTAAGATACTAAAGAAGATATTGTATACTATGTTTGAACTGGAGAATGATGAAAAGAAAATGTAGAGGATAGATTTTTTAACTTCTTTATAAGTCTCACAATAAACCTTTTGTATCACACATGATAAAAAAATGTACAAGAAATAAAGATATTAACTTTGTTTACTTCTTTTTTATTTTGAGACCCAACTTTTACTCGGCATATACTTTTTCTTGAATTTCTTAATCTATCCCATAGCCTTTTAGCATACCACGTAAAATTTCACTACTGCTCCTAAAAATCAGAAATATATTTTCGGTTCGCACCCTATACCATACAAATCTATTTAAAAATGGTTTGGTATAAACCAGAAGTATACCTTCGGTTCCAGACCGTAAGTATATTTTTGGTTCCTGGATGCACTTAAAGGGCGCTAGAACTTTTCCCCTCCCCATAACACAAAACTTTTGAAAAAACAAACTCAAACCCTCTCAATCACTATCTTCTACCCTTTCTCACAAAATTCAATTTTTCCTCAAACAATCAACACAAATCATCAACCATTGCATAAATACAACAACTAACGGAATCAAACAAGCAATAACCATCTTCAATCAATCAAGTAGGTGATTTAACACATTTTTATATGTAATTTCTATTGAAATTAGTGAAATAGGGTTTTAAATATGTTGTTTTTTGCAATTTATATCATTAGGAATCATTATATAACTATTTGTAAACTGTTTTTGACGATCAATCCGTGTTTTTTGACACATTTGGGATGTTGGGGTGAGAATGTACGAGGCTCTGTTTCGCAGAAGAAACCAGAAGTTTATTTCCAGTTTCATGGCATGAACAAAACCAGAAGTTTATTTCCGGTTTCTTTCTGCATTGTTTTTTTTCTTCATTTTTTTCCCTATAAGTCATATGCTAATGTTTCGTTCTTACTTCTACAAGAGATATGTTTGAGAGACCGTCGCGTTTGAGGCATGGTCGGGTTGCATGACATGCTTCTGTGCGGAGAGAAAGGACTCAGGCCACACAAGTTCCTTTGACATTCGAATAGGCTATGTCTGAGGAACATTCTGCTGATTCTAATTCTACATCTTCTACTTCTTCCTCCCGTAGCAGACGGGAGTCTCTAGTCCATCCCTCTCCGCCTCCGTCTACCGCAGACACACATCCTCACCACCGCAGACTTTTAAGACGGGATCCTCATCTGCTTCACAGGCGGGGCCATCTGAGGTGAGACCTGATCCTGCACCCCCAGTACCTGAGGTACTAGTGCCACCCGAGGACCGGTGGCACCAGAGACATCGGCGGCACCGGAGGCACCACAGGTCCCTCATGTCTTCGGAGGGGGACCTTCTGACTTATCTGTGGTCCCTCTTTATCACACCCATGTGGCTAGATATATATGAGATATAGAGGTATGAAATTTACATTTATATTACAGTTATTAATTATGTTATGAATAATATTATGAATTCTAACAGTGAATTTTTTCTTGCAGGATCGCGATACATTAAAGATCATAAGCTGTGGGAGGAAGATCAACAAGCTAACTCCCCCTCTCGAGCCATGGTTTGATGATATACTACACATTACAGGGTTGAGAGATTTGACCCTCTATGAATATAGCTTGGTTAATTGGGGGATGACCAACGCTTTTGTAGAGAGGTGGCACGAGGAGACGTCTTCGTTTCATCTACCACATGGAGAGATGACGATCACACTTGACGACGTCGCTTGTCTGCTTCACCTTCCGATCAGAGGACGGTTTCTGGATCACCGGAAGTTGGAGAAAGACGAGGCCATTACTTTATTGGTTGATAGACTTGGAGTTACCGTGGAGAAGGCGCTGACGGAGGTTGATAAGACATGTGGTTGCCACGTGAGATATAGTTGATTGAAGGGTGCTTTTGATGAGGAGGTTGCGCGTGCTACTGCTGGTGATGGTGATCCCGATCAAGTTACCCTTCACAGGGGTATGCCATGAGAGCATACCTCTTGTATCTTGTTGGCACCCAGATCTTTGTGGAACCTAATGCCACCTACACTAACATCATGTACCTTATGTTATTTGCTGATTTAGAGCAGGTCAGTGGGTGGAACTGAGGGGATGTCTACTTGGTTTACTTGTATACCAAGTTGACTGAGGCGACTAAGTGAAAGACGAGGGAGATGACCGACAACGTATCTCTTATGATAGTATAAAATATTTCTCTTAGCTTCCTTTTTTAATTATTTTGATTTTGAAACTAACTAGTTTAATTTTGATATTTCAGGGATGAACCGTACAACACTTCCCATAAATTTCACGATGATCATTTGTTAAGGGTTATACTGAGCAGATGCCTCGTGCATGTGCATACGAGTCGCTCAGAAACACTGTCGTATCAAGTTTACCTGGATCGGATAGTGCATGAGGACATCCACTTTAGTGCCTACATCGACCACCGTGAGACGATACCATTTGATGATGTTTCTCTATTTACATGTTGGTTGGCATGCGGTACTCGGAAGATTGTTGCTTATATGGCCGAGTGAGTGAAGAGGAGTGAGATGGATGAGATTTTTGATGATTTTGAGAATCATCTCGTACTTGAGGAGGCCATGAGTATCGTAGCTCCAAACGACTAGAGTTACGAGTACGGTTACATGTTGTGTTTCTTCAGGGTATCTCATCCATACATGATACGGGAGGCTCTAGGGGACCCACCTAGGCCGGTTCATCAGGAGATCCTGGAGGAGGAGCATGCGAGGAGGGATCTTGCCCAGGATGTGCTGCCTAGGTGCCGCCGTATCATGGAGCTTGCTAAGGATGACATTGACAGAGGGGTGTTTCCTAACGGATCCGACGTCAGAGGATTTTTTTAGGCCATCATGGCATAGGCTCAGGGTGCCCTGGTATATAGGAGACAGCGGAGGGACGCCTCGAGGGTGATAGGCCGCCTATGCCATACACAGTAGTTTAGTTTGATTGTATTTTAACTTTAGTTTTTTTTATTTCGTATTGTATCGAATCTTTATTTTGAATACCATTATTATGAAATGCATTTTGGATAACACTTTTTCGGCTTTTATTCGATTTAAAAATTGCAGGTATTTAATTTGAATTATAAATTAAATACTTTGTTAAATTGCTTATATTTCTGTTTTTCTGCTAACTCTTATGCCTATAACCGGATGTATACTTTCGGTAAGGAACCGAAAATATACTTCCAATTTTCACTCAAATATTTCAGAAAGTGGTACGAACCAAAAATAAACTTCCAATTTTATAAAAAACATTTTCGAGTTTTCATGAGGTGTGCTCCACATCTATAAGGTGGATTAAAAAATTCACTACTTTTTTTAATATCTATTCAAGTCCGACCATCTAACCTTTTTTTTTCTTCATATTAACTAACTATAACTGCCAGATTTTTGTTATAAGAAACAGTTAGAAGTTAGTTACTAGTCAGTTCCTTTTCTCTAGATTTTATATTGTACAGCTTGTGTATGGTGCTCTCTCACCCTTGTATATATTTGGCACAATGTTGTACATTCAACCCTTAATGAGAATTCATCTTCTACCATGTTTACCACTGCTTCATAATATGGTATCAGAGTGCAATCTTTGATTCTCATTCTCTCTTTACTCATCTTTTTTCTTCAGCTTCTTCTTCATCGAAGCTTCATCCTCTTCGTTTTCTGTTTCTGTTCCTTCCTGAAGCTTCTTCTTCAGCTTTTCTTGAATCTGTTTCTTTCGCTCACTCTGATTTTCATCATCTTCCTCATCGATTCAGTATGCCTCCGCGTCTTGCTCCCAATTCACATCTTGATCTCGATTCCATTTATTACATTCATCCCAGTGAAGGTCCAAATTCGGTTATTGTTACTCCAAAACTCGATGGTTCCAACTACCTCTCATGGAGTCGATTGATGCAGCGTGCCCTTGGTGCCAAGAACAAATTGGCGTTTATTGATGGTTCTACTGAAGTTCTTGAGGAGAGTCACCTCAACTTCCATCAATGGCAGCGTTGCAATCATCTCATCCTTTCTTGGATCATTAATTCGGTTAGTGAACAAATCGCTTCTGCAATTCTTTTTCATGAATCTTCTGTTGATGCTTGGAGAGACTTGCATGAACGTTTTTCAAAAGCTGATCGCATTCGAATCTTAACCCTAAGATCTGCTATTAACAACTTAAAGCAAAATTCTCGAACAGTTATGGAGTATTTTCTTGAGATTAAAGGATTATAGAAAGAGCTCAATTCCCATAGACCTTTGCTTGTTTGCACGTGTGTTCTTCGATGTCGTTGCAATGCTGTTCACAAAGCTCAAGAAAACAGACTTGAGGAACAAGCTATCCAATTTCTCACTGGTTTAAACGATAGTTTTTCTGCTGTCAGAACTCAAATCTTGGTCATGGAACCTCTACCCTCCATGAATCGCATTTATTCTCTTGTTGTGCAAGAAGAAAGCCATCACAAGAATCTTGCACCTGTTGATGATGCTTCTACACTTGTTAATGCTACTCAAAGATTTGATAGCAAATACAAAGGGAAGAATTCTCCCCGTGTCTGCACTTTTTGCAATAGAACTGGTCACACGGTTGATTTATGTTACCAAAAGCATGGACATCCCAATTTCAATAAGAACAAAGCCTCTGTGAATGCGAGCCAAGTGGATACTCCTTCTAATGACACTGCCACAGATACTGTAGCTTCTACCACCAATCCACTTCCAATCACACAGGCTCAGTATGACCAGTTAATCACCTTGCTGCAAAACTCCCACACTACTTCATCTGCTAGCAGTTCCACATCTAACCAAGTCTCTGCAAATCATGCTACACCTGCTCAAACTTCAGGTACTGTTTGTAATACAAGCTATCACACAAACAATTTTTCAAGTTCATGGATCCTTGACTCTGGTGCCAATGACCATGTGTGCTCATCTTTGAATTTATTTCATTCCTATTACAAAATTGCTCCTGTTAGAATTACTTTTCCTAATGGAAATTGTACAGTTGTCGAATATGCTGGCAATATTGTATTCACTCCTTTCCTCTATCTCAATCATGTATTGTATGCACCAGATTTCAAGTCGAGTCTGATTTCTATCTCTAAACTGTGTCATAACTTGCAGTGTACTACAATTTTTTCTGTTGATCAATGTATTTTGCAGGAGAAGAATTCTTTGAGGATGATTGGTTTGGGTAGAAAAGAGAACGGATTGTACATTCTGCAGATAAAGGACACTCATACTGAAGCCTCACCATCACTTCACCACCTCAAACTTCCTCCTCCAACCACTGCCTGCAACACCACAGAAACTTTTCCTTTGCCAAATATTCAAAACATTGTTATCACTAAGTCTGCTTTGTGGCATTTTAGGTTAGGTCGTGTATCTCCAAAAAGAATAGCTCAAGTTTCTAAGTTGTATTCCTATTTTCCTTTTGATAATCATGCTACTTGTGACATCTGCCACTTAGCTAAGCAAAGAAAATTGCCTTACCATTTAAGTTCTTCGACTGCTTCCACTAAATTCGAACTTTTACACTTTGATATATGGGGTCCTCTAGCTATCTCATCCATACATCTAAATGTTGAAACAAAAGAAACTTTATGCTAAGTTGTCTAAATGTGAGTTTTGGTTAAGCGAAGTGAGTTTTCTTGGTCATGTGATTTCCGAGAATGGTATTGCTGTTGATCCTACAAAAGTAGAAGCCGTATGTCAGTCGGAAGCGCCGAAGAATGCTTCAGAGATTCGTAGCTTTCTTGGTCTGGCAGGTTATTACAGGAAATTCATTGAGGGATTTTCGAAGTTAGTATTACCGTTGACTAAGATGACGAGGAAGGGTCAAGCATTTGTTTGGGATATAGATTGTGAAAAAGGATTCCAAGAATTGAAGAGGAGATTGACTAGTGCTCCGATTTTAATTTTGCCGAATCCGGAAGAATCCTTCGTGGTGTATTGTGATGCGTCTTTGATGGGTTTAGGAGGTGTTTTGATGCAAGATAAGCAGGTTGTGGATTATGCTTCAAGACAGTTAAAGACTCATGAAAGGAATTATCCGACTCATGATTTAGAGTTGGCGGCTGTTGTGTTTGTGTTGAAATTATGGAGGCATTATCTGTATGGTTCACGGTTTGAAGTGTTCAGTGATCATAAGAGCCTGAAGTATCTCTTTGATCAGAAAGAGTCGAATATGAGGCAGAGGAGATGGTTAGAGTTTCTCAAGGATTATGATTTTGGTTTGAATTACCATCCTGGTAAGGCAAACGTGGTAGCAGATGCATTGAGCAGGAAGTCCTTGCATATGTCAATGTTAATGGTTCGTGAATTGGAATTGGTGGAACAATTCAGAGACTTGAGTTTGGTTTGTGAAACTACTCAGAATAGTGTGAAGTTGGGCATGTTGAAGCTGACTAGTGGTATTTTGGAAAAGATTCGAGATGGACAGAAGTCTGATGTTGGTTTAGTGGACAAGCTGACATTGATTAACCAAGGTCAAGGAGGTGAATTCTGAATTGACGAGAATGGCGTTATGAGATTTGGTGATAGAGTGTGTGTCCCGGACGTTGCTGAGATCAGGAAGCGTATCTTAGAAGAAGGACATCGTAGTGGATTGAGTATTCATCCTGGTGCTACTAAGATGTATCATGATTTGAAGAAGTTATTTTGGTGGCCTGGAATGAAAAAGGAAATTGCTGAGTTTGTACGCATGTTTGGTGTGTCAGAAATCGAAGATTGAACATCAGAGGCCGTCAGGATTGATGGAACCGTTGTTTGTACCGGAATGGAAATGGGATGGAATTTCGATGGATTTCGTGGCTGGGTTGCCGAGGACGACGAAGAACTGTGATTCTATTTGGGTTATTGTCGATCGATTGACAAAGTCTGCTCACTTCATTCCGATAAGAATGGATTATCCGATGGAGAGGTTGGCAGAGTTGTATGTCGAAAAGGTTGTAAGTTTGCATGGTATTCCGTCTAGCATTGTGTCGGATAGAGATCCGAGGTTTACTTCTAAGTTCTGGACAGGATTGCAGGAGGCTCTAGGTACTAAGTTGCGATTGAGTTCTGCATATCATCCACATGTATGGTCGACGGAGAGGATGATTCATCGTTAGAATTTTTTGAGAGCTTGTGTGTTAGAAAAGGTGGAGCTTGGGATAGCTATTTGTCGTTGATAGAGTTTACCTACAACAATAGTTTTCATTCGAGCATCGGTATGGCTCCGCTTGAGGCATTGTATGGTAGGAGATGTCGGACACCGTTGTGTTGGTATGAATCGAGAAAGTCGTGATTGGACCGAGATTGTTCAACAAACTCGAAAGGATTAAGATGATTCGAAGAAGATGAGAACTTCTCGAGCCGTCGAAAAGTTATCATGATAAGAGGAGGAAAGATCTTGAGTTTAATGAAGGAGACCATGTGTTTATGAGAGTTACTCCGATGACGGTATTGGTCGAGCCTGAAGTCAAAGAAGTTGACTCGCGCTTTATTGGTCCGCTTTGATTGCCAAAAGAGTTGGGAAAGTTGCTTATTTACCGCCACTTGCTAATTTGCATGATGTTTTCCATGTATCTCATTGAGGAGGTACATGGATCCATCTCATGAGATTCAAATAGATGATGTTCAAAAGGGATAACTTGATTGAGCAAAGGCTGCGAGAATTGAGGATCGGAAAGTGAAGCAATTGCGAGGTAAAGAGATAGCACTGGTAAGAGTAGCTTGGGGAGGACCAGCTGAAGGAGATGTAACTTGGGAGCTGGAGAGTCAGATGAAGGACTCGTATCCCGAACTGTTCGTCTAAGGTATGTTTTCGAGGACGAAAACTCTTTTAGTGGGGGAGAGTTGTGACACCCCGATATAATTTAAATATTAATTAAGTGAGGATTTAATTATTTAATTAAATGAAGTCTCGAGTATTAATTTTAGTGGATTAATTGGGTCATTAAATGAGGAAATGGTTTGAGGTGTGCAGAGCAAACGGTGGGTGTAAGAGAGTAAATCACTCTACTAATTATTAAGTTTTAATTATTTTATTTTATTGGAATAATTAAAGGAACATTAAAAGGAATATAAAAAGGGAAAAGAAAGAAAGAATAGGTTTTTTTGGAGAAACTGTTTTCACGTGGAATTGGAGAGAAGAGGAAAAGAGAGGAAAAGCCGACGTCAAGAGAATCGAAGAATCATCGCGAGGTAAGGGGTGGTTTCGATCGATTAATATGCCTTATGGGTTTTTGGGAATCATAGGGATAATTGGGTATGTTAGAGAATTTGAATTATGATGATTATGAGTTATAGGAAATAAACCCTATTTGTGTCAGTGTTGGAATTAGGGATCATAAGTATGTCAGGTAATTGATAAGAGTGAATAAACCATGTTGATTGATGTTAGAATGGTGTGAAATGACGATGAAATGATGTTCCTAATGTGCCAAATCGCATTAGTAAGTTTGGGAATGAGTAAGAATGGAAAATGCTGTCAAAAAGTAGCCAAACTGCATCACAGTCGTGGAACCGGTTCCTGTGGGAGGAACCGAGTTCCAGTTAAATTGCGGCGGAAAATAGACTCGTGAACGGTTCCTGATATGTCGAACCGTTCCCCATTCAAAAATCGGGCGAGGTATTTTAACTCACAGAACGGTTCCGATAGGTAGGAACCGGTTCCATGTGCATTTTTCCAATTTTTCTAAAACTTCAAAATTCATATTTTCTAAACCGTAACTCCGATTCGAGTGCCGTTTCCGGTGTTATTTCCTAAATTTCGAATACTACCTTTTGAAAAGAGAAAAACATTATTTTGCTAAATTATTTTTAAAATGGTCGCGCTCCCGATTTTGAAAAGGATGAGTAATTAAGAATAATGAGAACTATTATGAATGGTATGAGTTACCGATGAGGTATTGATGCTATGTTATATAATTGTTATTCATTTTGATTGAATGAGATACACCGTGAATTGATATGATGTGATTTGTATTAATATCATGATATGTGAAATGATGATGGCATGCTTTTATGATGCATGCATATACATTTAGTGATTTGGTTCATTCCCATTGTGCGGAATGGTTGAGCCAATATACTTACCGGAGGTCGAGGTAGTGAGGCTGGATTCTTGACCCAATAGCTATGGGCGAATCATGAATTTGCAATCTATCCACATGTAAACGGAGCGGTGTGTGTGAACTTGGTTCACGTTTGGTACCACATGCATAGAGTGCATTGCATATGGGATTGTAACATGCTAGGATGGATTCGGTGTTGCAATTTCCATTGTTTGAATTATGTACATGTTCATTGTGTGAGTTGTGTTGTGAATTGATTATGACTTGTGCTTGATTAATGGATTAATGTATCTTTTATTCTATTGTATTCTAAAAACGTATAATGCATGTTATATTGAATTGAGATCTCACCCTTACTCAACATTTTCGATCCGAAGTGATTAGGCTTGGAGTTGGTGAGGATAGCTCTAGTATTGAGTCACCGCTTAGTCCGCGTGTCGTGTCGTGCTCGTAGATGTAACACTGGGGAACGGTTGTTTGAATCCTTTAATGGATATTTTTGAATAACTTTGAATTATGTTGACTTATTACCCTGGAATTCTTTAATGTTTTGATTCAGGATTTCGTTTATTATTCTGGAATACTGTGAATGTTGTATTCAGAAGTTTTGGTTATGTTACATTTCCGCTGTTAAACATAACTGTTGCATTAATTATTTGATAAGTCTTCTTCAGTGAAAGCATGACACAAGTTTGGGAAATTTTTATGTTTTAAAATTGTGACGCCTTCTTGGTTATGATTAAATACTCTGATTATTATTATAAAACGCGGGTAAATAGAAGGGGGTGTTACAGTTGACATATGTGATGTATGTCAATTCGAAAAACAAAGTAGATTATCATTCCCTATTGAGTCAACCTAGAGAGCTTCTGAAAAGTTACAACTCATACACACAAATGTGTGTGATCCGATGCCAACGACATCTTTAAATGGCAACAGGTATTTTTTGCTATTTATTGATGATTTTACAAGGGTGAGTTGAGTATTTTTTTCTAAGGCAGAAGTCAGATGTGTTTGCTGCATTTCAGAGTTTCAAACTTATGGTTGAAAAAGAGGCTGATTGTCAAATTAAAAAACTCAGATTTGATAATGGAACTGAGTATACAACGGGAGAATTTAAAACTTTTTGTGAACAAGCTGGAATCCAACATCAATATATTGTTCCTTTCACTACTCAACATAATGGAATAAGTGAAAGGAAGAACATGACAATCATGGAGATGGCCGATGTTTGCTTTTTGAGAAAGATATTCCAAAAACTTTTTGGGCTGAGGTTGTCAACACCTTGGTATACATGCTGAATTTGTTGTCTACCAAAGCCTTGAAGGGTAAAACACCCTTTGAAGCATGGTATAAAAGAAAGTCGTTTGTTCAACATTTAAAAATATTTTAATATGTGTGTTATGTCCATGTTCCAAATGTCAAAAGAGATAAATTGGAAACAAAGTCTGTGGTTGATATATTTTTGGGGTACAACAGTAACTCTAAAGGGTATAAAATTTATAATTTGGAGACTACAAAAATTCTTATTAGCAGAGATGTGAAGTTTGATGAGTTCTCAAAATGGAATTGGGAGAAAAGTCAAGCTGAAGGTTCAAGTAAGGTATTGTCTATGGAAGATAGCTTGGAAGATCAAAATTCAGACGATGAAGGAGAAAATTCTGATAGTGATGTTGATTTTCCAACCCGAGGTACTATAACCTTGGATGATATTTATGTCGGGTGCAATATAGATACATTAGAGCCTACACAGTATGTTGAAGCTTCTAATATTGAGGGATGGAAAATTGCTATTCATAAAGAGATAAAGATGATAGAGAAAAATCAAATATGGCATCTTGTAGACCAAGGAAATTAGTTTGGAGTATTGCAATTCATAAAATCATATTGCAAATATAATGACCAAAGATCTTTCCAAGAGAAAGTTTAAAGAATTGTGTTCAATGCTTGGAGTATTCAAGAAAAATCTCAAGGAGGAGTGTTAGAAATTGATATTTTTCTAGCATGTTACTTTACTTGTGTGTTACTTTACTTGTTGTGTCACTTTGCTTGTTGTTGTTACTTTACTTTATTTGTTGTGTCACTTTACTTGTTGTTATTATAATAATTAGATTTTTGCTTGTCAAGTAAAAGTAGACTAAACTTTATGATATCTACTATTTAAAATAATGTTGTTTTAGATTTCATTTTCACTCCAACAAGCAAGCTTATTGCTTGCTCTATATATTTTGTAGTATTTTTCATCTTTATGCAATGTAAAACAACATATCATTTTCCTCCCAAAAATTATCTTTATTACTTTGTGTTTTTTATCATTATCTTCTACACCACTTTCCATCACTTCTATTTTTTTTAAAAAAAAATAAATTTTTTTTATAAAATATAGATATTACAAATTGCGTTTAGTTCATTAATAGCACGGATTTAAAACCAATTTGGTTGTTCTTGACTCAACTCATCTATTCATAGAATTTCACTCCTCCCTTTCTCATATAATCTCTACATATACAACAATTAAAGCCTCAATTTTAAATGGCTTAAATGCAGTTTTCAATCCAAATTTCTCGTTTGATTTTGTTCTTTAAATTTCAATTATTTAATTTTTTTCTTCCAAAATTTTTAATTGTTTAATTCTAGCCTTTCAAATTTCAATTATTTGATTTTGACCCCTCAATTTTGTTCTCTTTTATTCTAATTATATGTATACTAATTTCTTTTTTTTTTTAAATCTTTTCTAAAATTCTATTGTTCTTTTTTCTAGTTAACTTTGAATTTAATATCTTAAAAATTTTAAATATTTCATTTAACACAAGTCTAATGACAAATTATTTTTGACAACAAAAAATATAGATCATTGACTAATTAAAATAACAAGTTTTTTGACCAATAACTCTCATATTTAAGCATCGTCATGAAGCCTAATAATATTATTGGTTATATAGAATTTTAATTTTTTTATAAGTGATATTGTAGGCTTGTTTCTAAATTCTAAAATAACTTTGTAAAAAGGGTCACACATATAATTGGTTAAAGAATTTATTATTTTTAATTAGTTAGTGTTTTTTTTTTGTTAAAATGATAATTATTTGCAAAAACTAACTATTACTACATAACTACATAACTTCTTTAAATCTTTGCAACAACTTCGAATTATTGTGAAAAAATATATCAATATTAGTTATGACAAAAATTTATAACATTTATATAAAGAATAAGTAAGATGTGAATTATTTTATTGTATTATGTTGGTGATTTTAGTATCACCAATGTATTTTAGTAGTAATGTGATTTACTAAAGGCCAATGCGATTATACGTTAAGTTCGGAAACGAGTTAGGGAAGTGCGGAGTGCACGCTCGGTGAGCCAATGTATAATCGAATACGAATAACTGAAACGGGGTTCCAAGGGGCGGAGCCCCTGGCGGGGTGCGGGGCAGCGCCCCGTTGGGGTCCAAGGGGCGAAGCCCCTTTTTCGCCAACCGACACAACCGTTTTCCGAAATGGTGTGTCCTTTCGTTTCAGTTTTGATCTCCTATATAAGGAGTTCTTTGGCCTTATTTTCGCACACAGAAAAACCGAATTTGAAATCTATACATTCGAATTGAATTCTATTGCCAGAAACCGATTGATCTTCGAGAATTATCCCCGCAAAGATTTCGTGAACCCAGGCAAGAATAGGGTCGAAATACTTTGTTCGGAAAGTGAACAAACACGATTTTCGAAGTAATCCAGGATTATCTTACCCTAATTTCTAACATATTACTAGTAAGTAACCCGTGCTGTCGCACGGGTCCGGTCGAGATTTCATATAACATGGAACTAACTTTGTCATGTAATAGAATATTCCTATATTTTTTAAGTATGACAGCGTATTTTCAATTATATAAGACAACAATTTAAAAAATAGTTAACAGATAGATATTAAAATGACCAGTCAATAGTTGGTTGTCATACGTTCACATTTTACCCGTGAATCTCGATGAGTTAACAAACCCCAATTGAATCCAAATAATTAATTGTAAAAATGTATTAAACCAATTTTAGATATTAGCATATTTTCCAAATATAAAATGTATGACAACTTCCCGTCGTGATTCACACTACATGTCTACCAAATTATCTTTTGTAAAGTTTGAATTCATTCTCCAATCAATTAACATTCTTATAATTATAAATATAAGTTAATAATATACATAATTTTTTAAGCATTCATATGTATTTATAATAAATAGTACATTCGATTCTCTAACTTCAATTATATAAAACAATAGCAATATAAATTTTTAAAATATGAACATTAAAATGAACAGTCTACAGCTGCTATCTCATAGATACATTCACATCTACCCGTAAATTCAGATGAGTTAACAAACCCAGTTGAATCCAAATGAGTTAATTCTAAAACTATATTACATCCTACAATGTATGACAACTTCTCGTTACATTTCAATTTTATTATCTTCTTATTAGATGATATTTATAAATTTTACATAATTTATTAATTTTTGACTGTACCCCGTCAAAAATTAATAAACTATGTAAATATGTAACTTATTCTAACTATACAAAATATTAATTACTTCCAATATATGTAGCTTATTCTCATTTATACATGTCTACTAAATCATTATTTGTAAAGTTTGAATTCATTTTTCAATCGGTCAACATTATTATAATTTTTAATATAAATTAATAATATACACAAACTTTTAAGTATTGATCTGTACTTATAATAAATCGTACATTCGACAGTACGGTTGATATCCCATAAATACGTTCACATTTACCCGTGAATCTAGATGAGTTAACAAAGTACAATTGATATCTCATAGAAACATTCACATCTACCCGTGAATTTAGATGAGTTAACACTATCAGTACAATTGCTATCTCATAGATACGTTCACATCTACCCGTGAATCCATATGAGTTAACAAACCAGTATGAATCCAAAAATTATATCCTACAATGTATGACAATTTCTCGTTACATTTCAATTTTAAAACCTTCTTATTAGATCATATTTACAAATTTTACATACTTTTAAAACCTTCTCACTGATACTTTAGTCCTTATGTTTAATCCTATAACTTATTTCCGTTAATAAAATAATTATATAAATATAGACTTTTAAAACCTTCTCACTGATACTTTAGTCCTTATGTTTAATACTATAACTTATTTCCGTTAATAAAATAATTATATAAATATAAACTTTTTTTTGTTTATAAGTGTCATTAACCTGTGTAACGTTTTACGAAATTATTTTTAACTTATTCATGTTAAAAACAATTGCATCAATAGTTGAATTTTTTTATTATAAAAATATTTGTAACTTATTCCCGTTTATAAAAATTATTATAACTTTTTTTTGTTTATAAAAAAAATAATTTTTTATCATATTATAAAATTTTATGGATAAAAATATAATTTATTTTTTTATTATGTTATAAATATGGAAATAAAAGAAAATAATAATTTTAATAATATAATCATTTTTGTTTTAGTATAAATCTATTATTGATAATTAAAAAAATTACAACTATAAATAATAATATAACATTTATTATTATAGATATCCGTAGGGAAAGAAATAAAAAATTAGATATAAGAATATCGAAAAATCGCTTAAAATATTAAATAATAATTTAACATTTATTATTGTTGATATAAGTAGAAAAATAAAAAATTATCAAAAGAGAGAAAGAAAAGATATCTTCTTTATTTAAATAAATCATAATTTTTATTTTAATTGGTTCGTTTGCATAGTTGATTTTAGAATTAATGAAAATGATAATGTATAACCACTTTTAAATTTTTTTTTTATATATCATATTTACGATTTTTCCAAACCTATAATATATAACAACCCCTCTTCAAATTGTAGTCTTTTCAAATGGTAGTCTTTTAACATTAGCTAAATTGTGAATATTGTAAGCTCTAACAACAACCTTGATTAGAGAAATTCTTCTCAAAACACATATTCAACTAAATCAAGAGAAATCGATATAGTAAAAGATCTTATAGAAATGTTTGTGGATATGACATGACTTTCATTTTTTTAAAATATATCAATAACATTCAAAATCATATAGTTTTTTCTTAAACTACTTTCTAAATACTATTTAAAATTATACCAATATTATATATTTTATTTCTATTATTTACATTAAATTGATTTTTAATGGATCAACTAATATTTTGAAAATAATTTAATTGAATTAATTGATCAATTAACTCTTTAATAAAGTTACTATACATATAATCGAGTAAATGATTAGTTAAATAAATATTTCTTTAAAATACATGATTTTTATTAATATTTCATAAAAATATATGATTTTAAATATTTTTAGTAACAAAATATTATTTAAACTATAACAAAGTGTAACTTATTCAATTTATAAAAAGGATTGTATGAATAAATTTATACCTTTTATTATTAATTTTTATGATTATCATTTTTCATTAAATTTTCATGACTACAATTTAACTTTTTTTTTTATCATGATTACAATTTTAAAGTTAATTTAAAAAGATTGTGATATGCTTTAAATATTTAAGATAAACATTAGAGTTCTTATTCACTTTACCTTTTATATATTTATAATATATTTTTTTATTAATTTTATTAACAATATATTTATAGTTAGCAATACATCGTTTAAACTACGTTAATTTTTTCAAGAATATAAATATAACCTTTCAAAAAATATACACAAATATATTTAGAAGTCGGTAGAAAATTTTATTGATTAAATTATAATTCCATTCAAAATTTATTGATCATAAATTTTTCAAATCAAATCATGCATAAAAATAAAATACCATTCAAAATAATTTCTATATATAATAAAATTAAATAATATTAATACCTCCATTCAAAAGATATATTTGTAAAGTTTTGATTTAATTTTTTTCATATTTCTATATATTCTAATGTATAAAATTTTGCTACAATATGAAACAATATCAAACTTATAATATTAAAAGAGAATTCAAATTTGATTGATCATAATATTTTACAGAATCAAATCATACATAAAAATTAAATATATTTCTGTCACCATTCAAAATAATTTCCATATAAGTATAATAAAAATAAATGATAATAATGTCTCCATTCAAAAGATATATTAGTAAAGTATCGAATTAAATGGTACTCAAATATTTGATTAAAAAATTGTAATATTTGTTTCTAATATTTTATAAAAATATATTAATTAGTCGTACTTTAAAAAAATAAATCATAAATATTTTATTAAAAATTATAATATTTGTTTCTAAAATTATAGCAATTAAAAATAAAAAAAAAATATCAATATAAAATAGTATTTTTATTCAAATTTCACGTTTCATCTTGGAAAAAACGATTTTTTTGGTTGTATAGATTTACCGTTTCAAAACGTGTTGTCTTATAGAAATATTACACTAAATGTTTTAAGTTTTGTCTTATAGAAAAAAAAAAATCATAAAATTAAATCCACTTAAAATATACAAAAGCTAATTCTAATGATTGAATGCATTTATTTAAAATTAAATTATAATGTCTATATCTATTTCATTTAATTATATTAGAAATAATTATTTCATTTAATTACTTTAAAAATAAATATTTCATTTAACTTAACACACATTTTAGACACTTGAAATAAACTTGTTGAATTTAAAGTTAGAACATGTATTTAACCACAAACTCAATATAAGACAAAATGCATACTAAATTGCTATTGAGCGCAAGGCAAAAAGAGAGTGAACATGTTGTTCAAAGACATAATAAATGTATGACGCCTTCAAGGTCTCTCCTTTATCAGCTTTATAAAAACAATAATTTACTGTTATATGAAAGATAATACTCTATCAAAGCAGATAAACAACATCAACACCCATAGATATATTTTGCTTCCAATTGTAGCTGAAAGCTCCAATTGAGGGGTTGGGTTCAAGCAAATTCTGAAATCAATAGATGTGTGAGGATGAAGATATTGCACATCCAACTGATATAATATTTCACAGTCAGATGCATCATAAGAATGCTAAAGTAGATACATTGCAGAAGCAAATTTATAGTGATGTTCAACAAACTATACAAAGTTTTGTTGACATTAGCATAGGTTCTGTTGTTTTCTATAACAAATCTTTTTGCCTTTGCTTCCCGAATAGATTAAGAGAAAAATAATCCGTTTATAATAATTTCAGTTTTCTCAAATTTGTAGTGTTTTACAAAATGCAACATACCTCGAGGGATACTTCCGAAATGTTGGCTCGGAACGACTCTGGCAAGTAGTACTTGTGCTCCTTTAATTCTCGACTTGCAATTGTGCTCTTATTATTACTGAAAGCTAACTTGTAAAGCTGCAGAGTTGTGTTGCTTCCATTGCGGACCAAGAGCAATTTCATTGAATACAGGTGCCCATTGCCTTGTGTCACACCCCAAAATTTGCCCTCCTAACTTCAAATCATCTGACTCAGGCATCATATTCATCTGCATACGCTTCCATTAAGTCATGGTCATTAAATGGTCATTCATTCGTCACATCCGCATCATTAGTCGTCTTTAAGTTGACCAAAAGTCAATTTAAATCGACATTTGCATCGTTTAGTAATTGTAAAATACCCGTTATTTTACTTCCTGCATTTTTATCTCTCTACATGTTTTTTGCATCGTGTTAAGTTGATTATATGTCAATAATATTGAATATTCAGTTTTATAGACAGACCGTTAAAAGCGATTCAGAATTGTGCAGAAAATTAGCAGAGAAATATTTCAACTTTTTGCCTTTAACTCACTGCTTTATGAATCTACGTGTCGCGTAGATTCTAAAAATATGCTCTCTCTAATTTTTTGGTACATTTCAATTCTTATTATCATTTTTATTTCGATTTTAACCATTTAACAATTTTTCTTTAATCTATGAGACTCGTAGTTTATTCTAAATGTAATCATTTTATTTTTTTGGATAATTTATTGTCCGAACTTTTACCATTTTTGACAATTTTAAGTGTCTAATTTTTAACTCAAAAAAATCACACAAAAATACTATTGGACTTACTAATTTTTACCAGACCCATTTTTGTGGTCCATTTAATCAGAAGAGCATTTTTGGTATTGTGAAAAATTGCATTAACCTAATTATTTGGGTATATATATATATATATATATATATATATATATATATATGCTATGAGTAACGGTTAAGAAAGGAGGAAAAAAGGGTGAGGCGGATCTGAAAAATAGATAACAAAAACATTCCTCTTCAGCTTCACGCATCTCACCACTATTCCATTCATCTTTCATCTCCACCCATAACCCATACATCACCGTCTTCTCACATCAACCTTCACACTCCAAACCTCACTGTTACGAACTTCCTCCGTAAACCACCTCTATACTTCCCTTCATCTTCTCATCGCTCACTGCCGTCCCTTCTGTCTCGTCCCCTTCAACCTTTCCTTCACTCACTACTTCGCCAAAATCATACCACCATCACCTTCCAAACGCCGCCGAACCATATCCGTTCCCACCTCCGTTCGGAACCTCCACAGGTCTCCTTCCATATCATCACCTCCGACCTTTTTCCATACTCCAACCGTTAAACATCCATAACCTTCACTTCTGCCTCATCTCCATCCGTAAAACCCCATCCGCGACCTCCAGTAATCTCAGATTCATCCAACCGTTACTTCACTGCTGCCGCCATTCTTCTTCTATTTCCATTTGTTCCTCGCCGTCACTTGCTGTCAATAACTCAACAAACTCTCACTGCTAACACCCTTGTCGTACTTCAATCTCAACCTCCAACATCCCTTTCTTATCTTCCTCAGCCATCTCTGCCGCTCCTACTTCAAAGCTCTTTGTCAAGTCCAAACGTGGTTTCCTGTTATCTTCATTCTCCGACATCTCAAGCTCGCAACAACAGATCTGTTCATCCTCCGCCAATGCAAACATCAGCCTCAACCAAACTTCAGTATCCATTGTTATGAGTAAATCGATGTTCGGTTAAGATGATTTTGTTTTCGCTTGTGCTTGTGCTGTCGTCATTATTGAATTCAAGTGATGAGATGATGCTAAAACCATGACAAAAACCTGAAATAGTTTGTTGATATTTGGATTGACTTGTGATGCTGGAAAATATCTTTTAGAAGAGTGATAGAATTCTGCATAATAATGCATAATAATGTCAATACAGGGTGAAAGGTTGTTTCTTTATGTCATTATTTTTTACTCTATATATACACTTATTTGGTTAATAAGTTATGTGGTGAAGAAATTGACTTTATAAATACATTACTAAACTAACAAATAGAAATGGTAATTCGAAATTAAAATGCCAATGAGAGAGTATAGATGTGAATTGAAAGTGAATGCTTTTGAACGAGATTCTTTGGATATCTTTACAAGTAGCAAATATGTTAGTAGCATGAGATAATAAAAATAGAAAAAAAGAAATATACATTATCTTAATAGTTTGACAAAGTCCATTTAGACAATTGATGCAGAACTTTTCAAATGTTTCTATCAATCCTATGTTGACATCACTATGCAGAATTCTATCACTCTTCTCAAAGATATTTCCAAATATCAACAAACTATTTCAGGTTTTTGTCAGCATCATCTCATCACTTGAATTCAATAATGACGACAGCACAAGCGAAAACAAAATCTTAACAGAACATACATGACGATTTACTCATAACAAATTGATTTAATCATAAATCCAGAATATGAGCAAAATAAGTGAGATAAATTATTTACGTGGATACTGAATTACACTTAGTATTATTTTATTTTTTTATTTATTCTTATATTTAGTATGGTAAATATAATTATGTACATATTATCTTTGATTTTTATACCTTACTATATTCTTCTGTAAATAAATTCGAATTATACTGTAATATATCGGTTGCACTTCTTAGAATTAATTTCATAAGTTTATTTTAAAGTTGATTAATATAATAAAAATACAAATGGTCAATAATCGACACTTAAGTTTCTCCGCATTTAACTTTTGTTAATATTCCGTTAAGATACAATTAATTTATAGTTTCTTTTTAATTTATTGTTATCCCCATTCGAAATAATGTATCTCAATCCCCTTGTTGCATTGTAAATAATTTACCGCTTTCTATTTTATGTTACCGTTTAATCCCCATTTGTAATTGATGTATCTCTCTCCCCAAAAAAACTTGTAATAGTAATTTAGTTCGTGTTTATTTTATGTTAATCATCACTTACACAAAACAAAATAATCATTTTTAAACTAATAATTGTGAATCATTTTAAACCCGTAAGTCGACAAAGCTTAGAAGCGTCGCGATAACCACACATGCACACATGTACGCTTGATCCTGGGCCTTCTTACAATGAGCCTATTTCAATCAATTGTTCAAATTGATCGTCTTAGTAGACTAGTCCACTTTGCTAGTACACATGTAATTTAATCGCTTTTTGCTTGTGTTGGCCACCATGAATGGGCTTTTCTTGATTTATTAATTTGCTTACAATTATTTGTTTCTCCTCCATTTCTCATTCCCTCGTGTATCAAACTTCAAAATACTTTCATAATTAACTTACAAACCTCAATCCAATGTCGAGTGCATTTTCAAAACTCTTTCACAATAAAAACCCAAGTATTTAAATCGTTGGTTGCTAGACCAATTGTTTAAATACTTGTGCAAAATAAACTTCTAGTCTTTAAATCGTTGGATACTAGTCCAATTGTTTAAAGGCTCTTAAAACGTGAACTTTGTTTCACTTCACTCTTTCATAAGAAAACTTTTGGGATGATAGACGACTCGTTGAGCATTGAGCTCCTCTTGTTTCTAGTATTTGAATCGTAGGATGCTAGTCCTATTGTTCGGTACTTTTCACCCACCTAAAATCAATTCAACTCACTCAAGATCCTTTTTTCGCTCATATGCGATCATCAAACTCTTTTCCGACAAAGAGTGTGCAATAGCCATTTCAAACATGAATAAAGACTTAGGCTTTTCAAACAAACTAAACAAGTCTAAGTTCAAGCATTTGAAATGTCTAATGCACGATTTTTCTTATAAAATAAACACAACCAATTTAAAACCTTTTCAAGAGGAACTACGGAGTTTTGACTTTCCCATTGCACAAGGGAATACGTAGGCACACGGTTTCGAAACCGTGCCAAACTCAAAATAATAATAAACAAATCCTTTTTTTCTTTTTATTCATAACTTAGCAATAAACACACACAAACACTTAGAACTAAATGGGTCCCATCGAGTACGATGGATGTAAGGGGTGCTAATACCTTCCCCTTACATAACCGACTCCCGATTCCATTTTTTGGTCACGTAGACCGCCTTATCCGCATTTATGGGGTTTTATCAATATTTTCATGTTCTTTTTAGAACAAATAAAATTAGGTGGCGACTTCATTGTTTTTAAAACAACTGATGAAAAAACCAGTCATCACACCTTGGCAGCTTCAATTCCAAGATTTGGTGGAGTTCTTCAATTGTGGCTTATTTGCAAGTATCTGCAGAATGATGAAACATTTCAAATTGGTTCATATAATTTGCATACAATCAGAAACCAATGAAGAAAGACAAATTAAAAACTTACATGGTAGGGTAAGGAGAATGAGAACTGAAAATAGATCTAAACATCAATCATCTAATTCATTTGCAACATAGAAACTTGTTTATCTAAAGCCCTAACATCCAAGAAATCAAAACACCAAATAATTCAAACAAGAAATTCTTCAATTGCAATATGCAAAAAGGAAAGAGATTCAATTCAAGTAACCACTCACTGAATAACTTCATGGGTTTTATACAATTTATTCATTTCATCCTTAGGCTTTTCCCGCTTCTGTTGTTCCAAAAGTTGTAGGGATTATAATTATTTACTTTACCAAAAAGAAAAAAAATGAGAAATCTGAGAATATATCATCAACCATACCTTTTTGTTAGAACAATCTTCTAAGATCAATTGAAGTTCTTGTTGATCACGCTGATGCTTAGAAAGTATCAAACTATTTGATTCAGGCTACTCCCACACCCTGCCATAAAAAACCCAAAAAACTTCAAAACCAGATAATAAAAAGTTCAAATTTTGAAATAGAAATCTCACAACCCATGATTCAAATTTCAAACCAAAACCATTCACACCTCATTGAAACATAAAATAGACAAAATAAATAAATAATATGGTATCTGTAAAGAATATGTGAAAAACAAGTTAGACAGATTGAAGAAAGATGAATGGATAAAGAATAACAACAGATCGATTGTTCCGTCCAGCTGCGTCTTGGAACAAATCAAACAGGGATGTATGAAGCAATTTAGGATTAGGTTTGATGCAAGGTTTGAGATTATAGGGAAGTAGACAGTGGGGACGGATTGAAGGAAGAGAGAAAAACGTTTGGGTTCCCATTGCAATTTCAAACTGGATTCAGAGAAAGATAATGTCAAGGCATGGGGAAGAGAAGAACGTTTGGCTTTCCCAGAATTTTCCATTGCCTTACAACATTGCAATGTAATTACGTTGCAATTAGGTTTAATAAGTATATTACATTAACAACAGGATTTGTTTAGTGTAAAAAAAAATTAATAAAATGGGAAAAAAATATGAGAGTGACACATCAGCTCCAAATGAATGTGGTGCAAGCAATTGTCAAAGTTACATGAATACCCTTAAAATAGACCAAATTGTAATTTTCCAGAAAGGGTGTTGTGGTAAATTAATGGTACTTTCATTTTTATAGATTTATAATAGATATGATATAACAACAGTAAATCAATTATACTCATACCATTACAAAATGCATATATATTATGTGAATTAAATCTACTATATTTTAATATAATAAAATAAATTACTACCAAATTTACTTGATTATTTAACAAACATTTCACACACCCCTAAATATCATTTTATCTTTCTAATTATTATTTACTATAATAAAATATTATAATTAATTTTCACAGTTCTAAAACAATTAAATAGGCTGCATTCCGAAGGATGTTTTAGAATTTTCAATGGTGTGGAAGAAGTCATTAGATGAGAATAGAAATTCTCTTTCAAAGATTGTTGAGCACTCTTCATTTGAAAATTTCTCCCCCCACCTAGTGGGGTTCTTCTTCACCCCTGATGGAAATTCAAAAATACTCCCAAATTTCATAAGTGCACTTACGAATTCCATCTCAGAGGTGAATTCGTAAGTGCACTTACGAAATAATCCAAGATTTTCCAAAAATAAGGTGAATTTGCAAGTGCACTTACGAATTCACCTTATTTTCTAAAAATAAGGTGAATTCACAGGTGCACTTGCGAAATCACCTTAATGAGTGAATTCGTAAGTGCACTTACGAATTATTGTCTGGGAAGAATTCATAAATATTTAACACAATTCATATCATTCATTCAACTTAATTCATTAAAAGAAATTAGATAATGGATCCAGAAAATTAAATTACATATTATTATAAACGAGAAGTTGTGGACGTTGCAACATCTTGATAACATCTTCTACCGATCTACGAAGCGACGCATCCATCTCTATCGGACCTTTTGTCGAGTATTGTTGAAAGGTCTCCCACATAACCTTTAAGTCCTCGTCGTTATTCAGTAGAAACCGGGTGAACTTGACTTTTCCTTGAGCATCAAGTGAAGGTGAACGATACTCAAGCTTGACCACCTTGCGATTATCTAGATACCGCAACAGAGAATGCAGTGTCGTAATGAGCTCGTCGTATGGGGCGTCCTCAAGAGCCTGAATTAAACTAGCGCACATGCAATGGTGAAGTAGACAAACGCAAGGTGTGGATAGGTTTGTGTCATTTTTCTGGTTTTGGTTTGTGATGGAGAATGAAATGGGATGTAGACTCAATTTATAGGCAAGTTGGAGTAATATGGACCAAAGAAATCTTATCAGGTCACATTTCGCAAGTGCACTTACGAATTACACTAAATCAGATTAATTCCTAAGTGCACTTACGAATTGTTCCCTGTGTTGTTTTTTTTTAAAAACCAGGAAAAATTCGCAAGTGTACTTGCAAATTCTGCAGGAACAAAATAAAACTCAGTTTTCCCGTCTTAGCCTTTCTTCTTTTTGGTGCCAACTACGGGTTTCAAGAAGCGGAAGCCTATAATTATTGGTCTTGTACGTCGAATCAATCATTAGAACGGTTGGAAATGTGTTGAATAAATCAATACTTGACAGATGCGTCCAAAATATATCATAGACACTTACATTGTCATTACAAACTCTATGTCTTGAAACATAGTTGTTATCTTCCAGACATTTCAATAGATGTTGCATTTCGGACCTCGGACCCCT
This sequence comes from Vicia sativa, assembly GCA_021764765.1. Classification (NCBI taxonomy): domain Eukaryota; kingdom Viridiplantae; phylum Streptophyta; class Magnoliopsida; order Fabales; family Fabaceae; genus Vicia; species Vicia sativa. The sequence continues at coordinate 169,439,479 of CM038795.1, read as the reverse complement.
TTGAGCAACATGCTATTTATATCGATAATTGTAAACCGATTTTATATTTGACGCACATCCCGCTCTATTGCGTTTCAAATCGAAAAGTATATTCCTAGGCGCAACTTTGATCAACGATAATTCATAAACATATTTCTTCTCTTCCGTCTTAACTCGACAAAAAATAGGATCCTCGTGTAACTTGGTCTCCAACTCATGATTATGCATTCCAGACATCACAGTCAACCACCATAAATTATCCACCCTACAATAACTACACAACTTGAATGGACACCCACATTTCCTAGAACCCATGTCTCCGTGTTTTAACTTGCGGATTTTGGATCGCATGTCAAAATAACAAATAGTTGTCGATTACTACTACCATTGTTGGACCTCGCAATCACAACACCAAAACCAAGTTTGCTAGCTTCCATTTTAACATAATCAAACATTTGTTGACGAGTATTGAAAGTTTTGACATTTGGAAATTAATTTTCATTATCGATCACAACAACAATCGTTTTATCTACTTCTTTGACCATAATCGACTTATCTTTTTTGCTAACTTTGTCCGAAATCGGAACCTTCACAATAGCCTTGACAATATTGTCGGGGTGCACCATACTTAAAATATATAAAACATAGGAATTCTGTTAAAACAAAATTCTATTTCTGCATCAGGGAACATTTAGCAAGCACACTTGCGAATTATTTCTGGTGGACTTCGCAAGTGTACTTGCAAAGTGACGCTGTTTTCTACAACATTTTAACAGTTACAATGCAACAAATGTAGGTTGAGGAGAATAAAGTTTACCTGAAATTGCAGCTTCCAATGCTCACTTTTCTAGGATCACACACTTGAAACTTGATTTGGAGAAGAGATATGTAATAGTGTGAAGAGGTGACCATGCAACATTTTAGTATACAAAGAGACATTTCGTAAGTCTAGTTACGAACTCACCTTTTTGGGTGAATTCGTACGTGCACTTACGAACTAAGTTTATTTTTTCAAATGTCAACGTTTAAAATAAAAAAACGTACAAAATACGGTAAATTCGTAAGTGCACTTACGAAGGATATTTTTGGTTTTTCAAGAGTGCACTTACGAATTCACTCAGAAAGGTCAATTCGTAGTGTAATTACAAATTCATCCAATAAGGTGAATTCGTAGTGCACTTACGAAGGATATTTTTGGTTTTTCAAGAGTGTGAGAAAAAACCACTAGTTGTGTGAAGAAATTGCTCTTCATTTTCATTTTTAAAGAATAACAACAATAAGAGTAAACCATGCCTGACATATCTCTTTTTACACGACATGAATAAAAAAGAAAATAAAAATATTTGCAACCAGTAGCAGAAAAAGGAGACGAAATGAAAGGAATGTTAGGTTTTGTTCATAAACCTTATAAATTATATCAATATAGAATTCAAGAACAAGACCATAAATAAAACTCTTAAACTCACAACTGAATACAATTATGAGAATGAAAGCGGAAGCGTACCTGGATTTGTCATTGAGAATTATCGAATGTTTGCGGGTATTTGATCTTCCAATTTGTAGAGTTCTTTATGGATCCTTGATTCTCCTCTGATGGGGATGAAGAGAGAATTCCTAATAAGTCCATTTCTCGTTGTTTACAAATGGGGACCATAACCCCTATAAATAACCTTAGGATTATTTCTTAGTATTCAATATTATAATTTGGTCGCTCATCAAATTAGATATTGACTTATGGTATCTACACAATTGAAGGAACTAGACAAACTCATCTGATAGAATATCAATGAAGTCGTCATTGAACGTTTTTTATCTCGCCTAAGGAGAAGGATAAACATATCGAGAAAACCTTAAAGGGAGAAATCACGATCTTACGACCAAGAGATCGGGTAAGGAAGTCTGTTACGCGAGGGGAATGTATTAGCACGCCACACATATATAGTACTCTATAGGATCCACTTCTATTTTCTATCTAATGGGTATGAGTATCTATTTACTACTTAATCGCTACAATGCTATGCTAAGGGAAATTTACGTGAAAGAAAAGACAATAATGAAAACACGGGGAAAAAAAGGAAGTATTTATGAAGTTTTCTCGATCGAGCCCCGTGACAAGATGCCTACGTATTCATTCCCTCGTGCAATAGGAAAGTCAAAGCTCTGTAGTTCGGCTCATATGTTTTGGTGGGTTGCAATGTTTTTTATGGGAAGTTCGATTCCGTATCCTCACAATTGCAACTCGTGCTTGGCGTTGCAGCTATAAGAAGTCTTATGCTCGACCACTCGCACACTTAGAAATTTGTTTGGACTTAAAAAAGAATGCCCTTTTTGAAATGGTTTTCAAACAAAAGAAGTTTGAAGACAAAAAGATTTGAAGTGAGGTTGGTTGCTTTTACCTTTACAAAAGGAGTTTGAACTATTATTAAGTGTTTTGATTTTCAAAAAAAAAAAGAAAACAAGTTTTAGTTTTATTTCATGCAAGGATTCAAAAGAAAGAAGAAAACAAGAGGGGAAACTAACTGATTCTACCCTAATGTTATCATACAAAGTTGGACCTACGGTTGAGGATGAAGGGAATCTCTACCTATGTTGACATGTAAAGGATGAAGATCCTAATGTCCAGGCTCGAGAACTATCCTAACCGAGCGAGCCTAAGGGGAGATATCCTGATATCCACCTTGGTTGAAGAACCAAGGGATGCAAGGGGATTAAGCAATCAAGTGCTTTGGCAGAAACAAACACACAATGCAATGCACAAATAAATGATACACACATGCGCGAGAAAGAAGAAAGAAGTCCCATAGCCTTAACGGTAACGAGTATACCGGAGTTAACCAGGAGCCTCCTTTCGGAGGAAAACCATAGCCACGAATGAAAGTAAACGTGTCAACCAGGAGTTTCCTATGGGAGAAAGGTATCATAACATGATATAAATTATCAAGTGTGAAGAGCATATGAGTGCGGGTATCAAAGCATATGAATGTGAACCCCGTGACAAAGCATGGAGTGTCAGAATATGGGACTCTTTCCACCTTTTTATTGAATCGATAAAAGGAAGCATCGCGATTTGCGTGAGCTAAGCTGACTCAAATTGAACTGTGCGGGGGTCCATTGTGAACCCTTTTTGCGTGCCCTTCATGTCATTATATATCAATGTAATCATCATCATAAACGGGACTTTGTTAGGTGGTTCCATATTAGGTTGTCTAACCACTCATGACCTATGCGAGCACAAATCTAAACACAACTGAAAGTCACCTCCCTATGCATGGAAAAGGAATTTAAACAAACCACACAAAGTTAGTACACAGAATTTCCCTAAACGAGTCTTTAAATAAACTAGAGGGGTTCCTGAACATGCTCCAACTACGGAAGTCGCTTCATGCATTTCTAATCCTGCTTCTCATGGCAAAAGAAAGTAGTAAAACCCTAATTCTCATGCTCTCTAAAAAAGCGGTAAAAGAATGCGGTAAAAAGAGTAAGAAAATACCAAACGGGTAACAATCCGTAAGCAAAAGTAGGCTAGAAAATACTCCGGAAAACTTCAAGTTCTGCTGACACGCAATAAAGAAATCCGATGAAAAATGCGCGGAGGCATCAAAAGCATAATCAGAATGTGCGTCAATACATCCGAAGCAAATACACCTGCAAGAAATTGCAACCCAAACAAACAGACAAAGGACGTGCATCTCAAATGCATGGTCAAGAACGTGTGTCAATACACATTCGACGTGGATCCAATGAACCTGCAAGAGATTATAATCTAGACAAAAAAATGCGCACACATGTGTGCAAGATCAAAATATGGATACTACACATCCAAATCTCAAGTATAACCTGCAAGAAGGTGGTGAAAAGCAAGCAATACAGACAATGTAATGCGCACACATGTGTGCAAGATCAAGATATGGATACTACACATCCAAATTAATCTGATAACCTGCAAGAAATGGTGAAAATCAAGCAAGCAGACAATAGAATGCACACACAGGTGTGCAAGAATGAGATATGGATACTACGCATCCAAATCGATCCGATAACCTGCAAGAAAGGTGAAAACCAAACAAGCAGATAAAAGAACGCACACACATGTGTGCAAGATCGAGATATGGATACTTCACATCCAAATCTTAAGAATAATGCTCAATGTACCTCACACATGAAAAAAAGTGTTAGAAATAACAAAGCAAGTGCTTTAAAGAAAGCACCACACGCAAAACCGATTACTCACATGATAATACACTAGTATAAGCATGTAAGAAGTGAAATAAAAACTCAAAAATTGACTTGAGAAAGCACTTATTCGAAATCGGAGCGAAAAAGTCAACTTGTCGAAATTAATTAAAAATCGCATGGTTGCTTGAAAACACGTCAACGGATTCAAAAATATGATCGGTTTTAATTGATTTCGAGTGCAAGTGACGCTTTTCGGACCTTAAAGGAACTGGGCAGCAAGTGTATGTTAGGCATGTTGCAGTCGAAATTTAGTTTTGAAACTATCAAAAACGGTTTTAAAACATGCCAAAACGTTAAGAACAAGTTTTGAATTCAACAAAATAATTGTAAGTAATTCCTCAAATTAATTTCAAGAATAATCACTTTTGGAAAATCACTTAAAATAAGTGATTATGTGAAGAATCACTTACTTGTACTGGAGCTTTAAATCAAGAATTGAAGAAGAATTAGTGAATTGATGAAGAGGAAGCCTTGATTTGATGCTTGGAGAAGGAGAGAAAAATAAGAAAAAGTTTTCTGACGCGGTGGTTTTGGAATTCCGACGGTGGTTGTTGGTGGCTTGAGGTGGTTGTGCCACTTTGAGTTGAGAGAAAAAAGAGAGAGAAAAAGTGATTTTGCCAAATTTTATTTATAGGTGCTAAAATTGGGCTTTGGAGTGCATTGGATCCAAGATTAGGCCTAAATTGCGATTATCCGAATAATTTTCGTCAACAACCCGAAACGTTGAGAATCGTACGAAATTTGAAGTCGGACTTTAAACGAAAAATGTCTGGAACACAAAATTTCTTGAGAGAGTCAAAAGTTCAACTCAATCGGATGAACGGTTGATGAGATAAGAATTTTTGTAAGTCTCAACACACTTTTCAGGCATATGACACATGCAGAATTTATATTGCGCCAATCGGGAAGATTGTTTCGAACGAGGATCTTATGATCAAAATTCAAACTCGGGATGTGAATGAAAATCGAAGCCAACGGAATTTTTGAACTTTTGGCACTGGTCACTCCTCGTTTCGATAAAAATAGAGCGAGATATGATTTTTGACTGATGTGCGTCAGATGAAAAATGCTCGGTTCGTCTCAAAATCAACTCCAAAGAATAAAAGTATGGGATTGATTGGTAAAAAATTAGATCTCAACTTGTGAATGAAAGTCATAGAGGACTTCGATACGGAATTTTAGGCACCAACATCGATCAATTTTGATATTCGAAGCAGTAATTGTGAATTTTTTAGCGCACCGAGAACACGGTTCAGCCATACAATTCAGTTTATCCCACTTGAAAGATCAATTTCTTTGGAGACTTTCTGAATACAATTGGCTTTTCACTTGCGAATGAAAGTTGTAGATAATATGGAGAGGGACTCACCAGTCGAAAATCGTCAGGAAATACCCAACGAGCTGTGAGATAAGCCTTCTAGAGCGCCCGAAACGCACCATAAACCAGAAAATCACTTTATGAAGAAAATGATCGATTAAAGTCTTTCCTTGACGAAACGGCCTCCGATCTGAGCAGATCAACTGGATAACATATTTAAAGGGTTCCAACTCTTATGGAACCAACCTGAGAAGACCTTCTGACCATAAAACCTTGTATCAAGCATACAAATCGAAAAAAATATCGACTTCTGGCTCAAAAATATTCTGAATGGACGAAACGCGCAATTTCTTCCACAAATTGAGATACTCTGAATCTTTTCACTGCATGACTAATGATATGCATGCAATGCACCTATAGATTAAGTGTAAGCCAATTATTTATTAAAAAAATAAAAAAGGCGAATTTTGGGATGCAACAACAATAACCTGACCTTTCATGACATTTATGCTTTTAGCCACAAACTTAATAATATTAATTAGACCCCTTTAAGTCTTGACTAATTAAAATAAGGGTTAATACCTATTTTCACCCCTGACATATGGGGTGTATTTGAAAAATCCCCCTGCCAAAAAAAAAGTTCCAATTGTTACCTTGACAAATTTTAAAAGTTTTATTTTTTACCTTTAGGTTGCCACATCACCTAAAAAGCTGATGTGGCTTATTGTTTTGTTACACTTGTAAGTTTTTGTCATGCCATGTCACACAATACCAGATGAAATGTCCATAATGCCCTTCTATTAAAATCCCTAAATATTTTGCAAATGTTATGTTTCAATTATGACCTTCTACATTATGGCGCAGCCATAGCCATCTTCTTTGTCGTTTGCAAAGCCATCTTCTACGACAACGTTCTTCTACTTCATCTCAGCAACACAACTTTTGCTCTCCTCTTCATCTTTAAGTTTTCTTTGATTTCATAAACATGAGTCAACCAATTTGTTCTGCTTCAAGCTTATCTTCAAATGGTAGAGTAACTCCCAAATGTGGCCACAATGTCTCCATGAAGTTATTTGTTTCAAAATCGGTTGCAAATCCTGGGAGAAAATACTGGAAGTGTAAGTTAAGGGTAAAGGAGATGACGCAACGCATTTGTTTGGGATGATGAATTTTCGTGATTTTGGTGATAACGACCATTCGGATGTAGTTTGATGAGGCGATGAGCAAGCGGAGAGAGATATGACAAGATGGAAGCCATGGATAAAAAAATGGATGAGTTAAAAAAGAATCTGAATTATGTTTTAGTTGGGTTTATTTGTCTTTTGGTTCATTTCTTACTTAGTTCATGTAAAAATTCATGAAGTTGTGGCTTATGTTCTAGGAAGTTGTAACCTATGTAAAATTTAGTTCATGAATTATATTTCTTTGTTATGGAATATGGAATATATTCTTGTCATGAGTTTTGGTTAGTTGAGTTATGGAATATGGAATATATTTCTTTCTTATGGTTTGTTATGGAATATATTTGCTTAAGTCATTACGATATATTGTTAGTGGTTCTTAAGCAATTCATTGAGTAATTATGTTCTTAAGCAAAATGTTGTACAAAATGACAATAACATAGTTAAGCCAATCATTGTGATACATAGTCAAGCAATTACATTGTACAAAATGACTTTCACATTGTTAAGCAAATCTGTTGTGATACATAGTCAAGAAAATGTGATACAAAATGACTTTAACATTGTCAAGCAATTACATTGTGATACATAGTCAAGTACATCTGTGATACAAAATGACTTTAACATTATCAAGCAATTCTGTTGTGATACATAGTCAAGTACATCCGTGATACAAAATGACAATAACATGATACATAACTTAAGCCGTTCGATAATAAGTCAAAGTAACAAAATGACACAGAAACTTTCAAATTGAATTTTACAAAATAGCACACTATGTGCACAACACCGATCAATGCCCTTCCTCTTCTTCCTTGATATCTTCTTTGAGGTACTACCACCAGTTTCTTTACCTATGGTCAAAGGTGCATCAGGTGTTGATCCAGGCCCACCATGTCTTTTGGCATTCCTCACTTCCTTCAATCTTTCACGACTCTCTTTCTTGATCGCTTCAAGGCACGACCACAACCTTTTCCTAGTGAAGGTTTTTGACATTAGTAGCAGGTTGTGATTCATGTGTTGGGGAGGTTACATTGCATCATGTTGTGATTCATGTGTTGAGGAGGTTGCATTGCATCATGTTGTGATTCATGTGTTGGAGGAGGTTGCATAGCGATGGGTTGTGTGGGATTGTCAACTTGTGATTGTTGTTCTTCATAAAGATCCATCATATTATTCAGAATGCATCCATCTCCGGCCTTCATCCATAGTTCCACCTCCAGTTGCGCTTGTATCAACATTTGCATCCATCTCGTGCCTTCATCCATAGTTCCACCTCCGATTGCGTTGTATCAACATTTGCATCCATCTCGGGCCTTCATCCACGGTTCCATCAGATTTTTTGACACTTTGGTCTGGGTGTCTTTCTGCATTATTGAAGGATATAAATATGCTAAACAAGGCAAATAAAGACATATCGATATTCGAACACAATATTATTCGAATGATTCATGAACACAATACCTTTCTCTTTAGTGCATTTGGATCTTGCTCCTTAGCTTGACACTTTCTAGAATTATGGCCAATTTGTCACAATGTGTGCATCTATATGCTACACCTACCCTCCTCATCCTTGAACCATTCTCATCCAATTCTCTAAACCTCGGTTTCTTAGGCCTTGTCCCTTCTTGTATTGAGGTGGCAACAATTCTTGACATCCACATTGGCCACATGTCCATGCCATTTATTGGACTAACATTGTTTTCATAACATGCCAAGCTTCTCTCATGTAACAAGGGTCAACATATTTCTCGGGATCTAAGTTTTGATCTGTAATGCGAAACAACATGCCTACAAGGTATGCTCACAAGATCCCAAAACAACAAGAGCGGTTTTTCCCAAGATCAACAACAACTGCAATCCATTATATGGGTGATGGACTTGCCACAAATCACCACTGCTCCATGTAGGCAACCATTCCCCACTGAGATATGTTTCCTTATCAAGCCTTTTCCTAGGATTAGGCATGACATTGTGCTTCCACTTATCAAGCTTAACAACACTATTAGCAATCCTATTCATCACGTAGTTCTAATCCATTCTACCATAGTGAGTATTGGCTTATCCCTAGCTTGTAATATTGTACTATTGAAAGATTCACTCAAGTTATTCATCAAAACATCACACTTAGGGTAAAATGAAAATGAATGCTTACACCATAGTTTTGTTGGCACACCCATCAGCCATTCCCATGCCTTCTTATTAATTTGTTTAAGCCTGATTCATCTTCTTCTCCCAAGCCTGGAAGTAAGTAGCCTTTGCAGCCCCCAGTAATAGGTCTCTAATGGCAGCTCCCCCTCCAAATTTCTTCTTGAAATTTGCATACAGGTGTCTGAGGCAGACCCTGTGTTCAACTTGCTATTGCATTTTCTCAAATGCACTGACCAGCCCCTAAAAACAGCAAGACAACAGCAAGAAAACATGTAACATCAGCATAAACCAGATAAACCAGCTTAAACCAGCAAGAAAACATGTAACAACAGCAACTGATATATTCAGTTCTATGATACTTCAGCATATTTGTATAAACCAGATAAACCAGCTTAAACCAGCAAGAAAACCAGCAAGAAAACATGTAAACCAGAACTATCCACTTATACCAGATTAGTGCACTTTGTATAAAGGTAAGATATTTCATGAAGTATGCAAATAAACCAGATTAGTGCACTTTTTAGTGATTCAATGACATGAAAACATTAGATACCTCTAAATTGTTAAGTGATAATGTATGCAAGGAAAAACATTAGTATTATCATCTATTATTTTGCTTACATTTTAAACTTTTAAAACATGTTGTACAAAGCAAGTTAATTTGCTCAGAAAGTTCTTGTAAGGAGAACAAATAATTGTGGAATATGGGATTCCTTGTCTATGCCATTACCCTAAAGATATTTCCATGTCATCCTGAGTCAGATTGAACACTTTACCTTCTTTTTATTAGGATGATTGTGTCATCAAGAGGGTCCGACCTTCACAAAGGAAAATCTCCAAAAGTGTTTCATGAGTTTTAAATTTTTAGAGGTTCTTTTCTTCTCATGAATTCACATAGAGGTGTTAAACTACAACTAATGGGACCAACTAAGAGCTTGTTGGTGATCGAAAGAAAGTACACTCAGTAATTAGTGGAATGTTTTTCATGAATAAGAGTGCATAAACCAGACCTATGGCACAAAACCAGAACTATGGCACAAAACCAGATCTATGGCACAAAACCAGAACTATGATACTTCTACTGCATAAACCAGAATTAGTGCATAAACTATATTTCATGATACTTCCACCAGAACTATGCACTTTGTATAATACGATATTTCATGAAATACTACAGTACCAGAACTATGCATATTTGTATACTAATGTGAATAACAAAGTCACTTTGTACCTTTTGTTGGTCTGAAATAAAAACATACTTTCTCTCTTCTCCAATGTCTTCCATTAGCAATTGCATAAACCATCTCCACTTTCTTTTGTCTCGGTCCACCACACCAAATGCCAAAGGATAATATTGGTCATTCGGGTCCCTTGCTACAGCAATTAACAACTGACCTCCATATTGTGTCTTAAGATGACACCCATCTACTCCTATAAATGGTCTACAACCCTTGGTAAACCCTTTCTTGCATCCATCAAAACAGAAGTAAAATCTACCAAATCTTGGTGGTAGTGTTGGATGTGGTCTCTCAGTGTTTACTTTGACGGTGTTCCCAGCACAATGTTTTCTCAACTCAGCTGCATATCTCCATAACATGTTATATTGTTCCTTTGCATCACCTTCAATTATTTCTTCAGCCATAGATTTGGCTCTCCAAGCTTTCCCTTTGGTAATGCCCACTGAATATTTTTGTCTAAGCTCAGACATAATTTCAGACAGTTTAACTTTCCCTTGTGACTTCCTCTTTTCAACCACTAACTTAGAGATCCACTTGGAATTGGCAGACTTGTTATTTAATACCCTTGCACATGTGTGGGTCCCACCCAAGTCTTTATCGGTAAGTGAGGCTGCCTCCCACTTTGCTACACAATGCCAAAACCCACATTTACTCTTACACTCAACCCTAACCCTACTCTCATTCTTAACAAACCTTATTTCTACCATTTAATACTGACCAATCCCTGATAGCATCTTTAAATTCAGAAAGAGAAATGAACTCCATACCTAATTTGAATTGAAAGTCTTTGTTAAGCAGCTCTGATCTGAACTTCTCATACTTTGGCTTGGAAGGTTTGTCATCCATGTCACTTTCATCAGCATCTGAACTTTCAAGTTCCTCACTAGCATAATCCACATCTTCACATTTCCTTGTAGCCCTCTTTGAAGAAGATCCTAAGACACTTTTGGGCACCAAAACACTGACCTTGTCCCTTTTGCTCTTTTCTTTCATCTTTTTGGGATCCTTGGATGCCAACGCTTGAATCTCAATGATTTCCTTGATCTCCACCCTATTCCCACTAATGGAACAGCTACCTCCACTTGTTCAAATTGCTCTTCTTCTCGTCAATTACTCTTTCCTCTTCACATCATTGAAACATTGGCTTGCATCAACATAGTCACCATTACTATCATCTCCACTAGAGGTGCTGAAGTCATCAACATTAGGTACGAGAACCTTGGTCATCATGTCTTCTACACCGTGCTCTACCCAAAGATCGCCGTGAACCCTACAAGACATACAATGCTTAGCAACTTCTCTGCATCATCAACAACATTTGTAAACCCTTCATCCGTTTGCGAATCTTTCTCCATAGCCTAAAACCTTCATAACCCCAATCTTTAACGGACTATGACTTCAAAAAGCTCCATTTATCTTCGTCCTGACCTTCAACAACAGTCTCACTACCTCCTCTATAATATGTATGGCCGTCTTGCACGAAACTTCCCCCATGATAAAACACTAAATTAAACACACCCATTTGCTAGGATGAAGAACCCTAATCGCAGGGTCTGAATTGAAACTGGCTTATTTTGTAAAATGGCTTTACAAACGAGAAAGAAGATGGCTATGGCTGCGCCCTAATTTAGAGGGTCTGAAATGAAACATAACATTTGCAAAATATTTAGGGATTTTAATAAAAGGGCATTGTGGACATTTCATCTGGTATTGTGTGACATGGCATGACAAAAACTTACAAGTGTAACAAAACAATAAGCCACATCAGCTTTTTAGGTGATGTGGCAACCTAAAGGTAAAAAATAAAACTTTTAAAATTTGTCAAGGTAACAATTGGAACTTTTTTTTTTGCAGGGGGTTTTTCAAATACACCCCATATGTCAGGGGTGAAAATAGGTATTAACCCTTAAAATAATGACCCTAACACCTTAAATATTACATTTGTGACCCAAAATTTTAACAATCTCCCACTAGTCACATATGTAATCATATACATGTGTTAGAGTTTATGAACTCAAATTCACCATTATATTCCTTAAGCATATCCAAATTATCTCGTCCATTAATCATGTCACTATTCAGAACCAAAGTGATTTTTGTTATAGAAATCATAACTAAACCCATCAATGATCACCAATAATGACACAACTAAATGACATAGATCCATCATGAAATGTGTAGCCTGGAAATCACAAAAAATTGATCTGTATATGTCAATTTTCAACTGGTCCAACTTTACTTTAGTGAGATCATTCAACAACTTTATTGTACAAAATGTAAACTGTTGAATATCAAACCTTATTATTTTGGAAAATATTCAAAACCATAGTATGCATACATAATACCAAAATATTGAACATAAAATTCACAATTGGCTATCTCCCACTAAACCAAAGACTCATATAAAGGTGTAACACCCATGTGAGCAGTGTGCTCATGAAAGACCTTGGGGTTTGCTATCATGGAGTTTGTCCATAAGTGTTCTATAGAAATCTTTCCACTTTGTACCCTTTATTTAACAACTAGGAACTTGATGTCAGTATGATTTGACTTAGTCGAGCTCCTATTATTGTTACAGGACGACTGGTTTATTGTCACAGTATAACTTAAGTGGTCTTTCAATTCTTTCCATAATTTTCAGCCCAATGACAATATTCCTCAACATGTATATATCCTGAAGTGGGTTTTTTGCTGTTTTGACATCCAACAAAATCTGAGTCAGATTATCCAGTGATCTCTAACTGATATAACCTCTTATATGTGAGTATATAGTATTTTGTTCTCTTTAAATACCTTATAACCTTTTGGCTGCTATCTAATGATCAATTCCTAGATTGCTCAAATATCTGCCTAACATCTATTGAAGAATTTCATCTTAACATCCATTTTATGGATTTCCATATATCATAATGTGCAACAAGAGCCATGATTGTCCTAAAAGAGTCTTTCGATAAATCCAGAGAGAAAGTATCTTTAAATTCAACCCCTTACTTTTGAGTATAACCCTTAACCATAAGACAAACTTTGTGCCTTTCCACATTACCGTTAGAATCTCGTTTGGTCTTAAAAATTCATTTGCAACCAATGGTTTTCACACCTTCTGGTAATGAGACAAGTTACCAAAACTTTATCGTCTTACATGTACTTTATTTTCCTACTTTATTGCTTTAATCCACTTACTATTATTTTCCTCATGTTTTTGAAGAAATACTATATAATAATCAGGAATAGCATTTCTCCTTTCTTTAATGGATCTTGGCAAAGATATTGGTTCTTGTAACACTTAAACTTAAGGATTTTGAGTTTGTTCTTCATTAATTACCAAATCATATTGAATATGAGGAAAATCAACAATGTATTGTGGAGGTTATATACTTGCTTGATCAAAAGCAATTGTTTGAATAAAGCAACTATATGAATCGGTTTTGGAATTGTTACCGATTCTTCCTCTAAAATAAAGTTTAAAACCTTATTCTTCCCCCCCAAACTCAATATCCTCAAAGAATGTGGTTGTTCCCATTTCAAATTTTGAATTTTGATTTGGGATCATAAAATTTGTAGCCCCTAGATCTTTAAGAATTACAAATAAAGTAGTTTCTTACTGTTCGAGAGTCCAATTTATTTTCATGTGACTTATAAGGTCTTGCCTCAACTATTCAAGAATTTGCCATAGGAAGCTATTGTGCCAAGAAAATATAGATTATCATGACTCATAAGTGAACCAATTCCAACAATATTTAAATTAAAAGACAACTTAAATATATTATTCTCAAATGAACACAAATAACCCGATTTGTCCAAATAAGAAACTAAAATTAAATTTCGTCTAAATGACAGCACAACAAAAATTCTTTTAATCCAAATATAAAAAAATTCAATCCAGAATAATAATAATCTAAAATGCCCTACATCTTTCACCTCCACCGAATTGCCATCTCCAACATAAATGTATCTTTCAACATCATTTGGCTTCTGATAGTTCAAGCAACCCTTCATTGAAACACCGATGTTAGTAGTTGCACCATAGTCTAACTACCAAGCATTTCCAGGCACTTGATCTAAATTGGCCTCAAAACAAACCAAAACATGACTCATGCAATTGGAGTGGTCCAACTTCTCATAATATTTCCTCTGTCCAGAGAAACCATATTCCGAAGGAGAAGGTGGTTGCTTCATCCTTAATGCAAGGTCAAACTTCGCACAACCAAGAACAATTTTCATGTTCTCATTCCATTCCTAAATTTGTCTAATTAAGGACTTGAATCTTACTCTTATTTGCAGATATTGAAGCAGTTGTAACCGAAAAACAAGAACAAAATTAAATATTTTAAATATACTCACATTAAAATAAAATAAAACTGAATTATCAATTTGTTCAAATAAAGACATAACTCATCTCAAGATACCTAGTGCACCATCAATATTGAGTCTTTGGACACTAATATTAACTATTAGTGGTACTCTTGTTGTAACGATCAAACATTGATAATAAAAACATGTCGAATATAAACCCCTCTTTGGATTGATTTATTCTTCACATGTAAGACCTTATAATTATCACATGTTTATCATCACATGCGCGTATGAAAACCGACCAACCATCAACTGTCATTTAGGTCAATTGATACTCGCATGGACAAACATACACACAACCAAAAAATTATTTAACATTTTTCATAAGCAATTTTTATGAAATTGTCACTTTGGCGACTATTTCATTTTAATTACTCGCTCAAAAACATTAAACTTTTGTATAAAATACAAACCTAGTCAAAATTTGAACACAATTTTTACCAAAATTAATGGAAGAAACAATTAATGGACATACGACTACACAAACCGAAATGACATGCTCGTATTCCAATCAGTGTCTGTTTTATTATGGGAAGCATGACAAAACAATAATAAGTAATATAATTCTGAAATTAAAAATAAATTCCCAAAAATTACAATTGAAAGTGGAAATAGCAACACAATGACTGTTGGAAAACTTAGTTGTACATGTTGACTTCTATATTATATTTACTTCTATATTATATTTACTTCCTTCTAGCTTCTAACTAGTGGTGAATTCTTAAATAGTTTCTAACTGGTGGTAGATTCTATATTCAAAAGCTTCCTTTAATATAGAACTATGAAATGGTTATAAGAATCCATCTCTTTTATAGCTTTTAAACGTTGGTACAAGGTGATGAAAATGGAGGAGGAAGAAAGAAATAATAAAGATAGCTGTAACTGATTGATAAAAGGAATGAATTGAATTAATGAAACATAGAAACACCTATTTATACATAAAAGTAGAAATTAATGAAACATAGGAACACCTATTTATACATAAAAGTAGAAATTAATGAAACATAGGAACACCTATTTATACATAAAAGTAGAAATTAATGAAACATAGGAACACCTATTTGTACATAAAAGTAGAAAAAAAATAAGGATGTCAAGTAAGCCCTAAAAAAGATAACTTCATAGCTAAGTTATCTCTAAAAATAGATAATATTAAATTATCCTCCAAAAATTTAATTCCTTCCGAACGCAATATCGGAAGCTTCTGAATCTGATCATCAGAACTTCTAACATTAAAATGGATGGAAGAGCAACCTCTTAAAAAAAAGGTGGAAGAGCTACCTCTTAAAAAAAATGAAAAAATGGGTGGAAGAGCTACCTCTTAAAAAAAAATTGTCTCTATATGAAAGGAAGAGTATTTACACTATATTGAAATTTTCAGCCATACATAAGAAAGAGTCATCGATAATAAGCCATTTCGAAAAAAAATATTAATTGTGAGATTTGATATTTGTGCAATTCAACGTTGCAGCATTTTTTTTTTTGGTAATTCCATTAACAAAAAAAATTCCATAACGATGCTTGGCCCGTTAAAATTTTGTCAAAGAGAAATTGATATTGACTCAGCATGCATAAAAAACCGTTACCGAAATATGATTTATAACATTAAAAAAAATTAATTCTCACATACATGAAAGATCAAATTAGATTCCAAATTTTAAAACCCTGATATCAATAATTTCAAAACTATAAATTACAACACAAAAAAATATTAATTTATACAATTGAAAATAACTTTAAAATCAAATTGAATTATATATAGGTTGAATTATATATAGGTAGCTCTGATACCACTTGTTAGGTTTTTATCTTAAAAATTATATTAATATAGAATTCAAGAATTCCTAAATAAAACTCTTAAACTCATATCTGAATATAATTATGAGAATGAAAGCGGAAACGTACATGAATTTGTCATTGAGAATTATTGAATGTTTGCGCGTATTTGATCTTCTAATTTGTAGAGTTCTTTATGACTTATTGATTCTCCTCTGATAGAGATAAAAAGAGAATTCCTAATTTTTTAGTTATCTATAAATGGGGGACCATAACCCCTATAAATAACCTTAAAATTATTCCTTAGTATTCAATATTATAATTTGACCATTCATCAAATTAGATATTGAATTATGGTATTTATACAATAACCTGACATTTCATGATATTTATGTTTTTAATCATAAATTTAATAATATTAATTAGACTCCTTTAAAGCTTGACTAATTAAAATAATGACCCTAACACCATAGATATTACATTTGTGACTCAAAATTCTAACGAGAAAATGAAAATAGAAAGGTTTGGAGGCGTAGCAGAAAAAGACAAAAAGTAGTTGAAATATTTGAAAAGACTAACTTGTTGGAAAAGAAAAGACACGTGTCTTCATTTGAAAGCCTAGGATCGATCAAATGGCAGAGAATGAACAAAATACAAAAGACTTTCCCGGGCTAAAATAAAAGAAAGAAATTGAAATGCAGTAGCATGATGAGTTTATTGCACTGGACACAAAATCTCTCCAAAGTAAAGAAAAAGAAAAGAAAAAAAAGAGAATAGGGTTTGCGAAAAGAGAAAAAGAACACACTCCAAGAGCACATAGCAATCATAACGAGTAAGTATGTAACGTTCATATTTGCATTATCCTCGCAACCTTCATCTTCTTTACTGTTAAACTTTCCATTTTTTCAACAAACTCAAATTCTAGTGTTTCGTCCCGGGTTTTTACCGCCATTCATTTCGCATTGATAGCAAAAAAATAACTGCAATTAAATTAACATAACTAATATTTCATTTGCCCTATAATAATAATGGCATGAATGAAAAAGATAATTGTGATTCTATCTAATTATTTATGTAAATAATTGATTATTTTTATAATTATTAGAGTTGATTGCTAAAAGTCCAAATATTGGTTTTAAAAGAAACATTTTTCTTGAAAGAGAAGAGAAAGAACCAAACTCCAAGAATTCAAAGCAGTATGTAAATTGCTGCCTTCTTTTATTTTATTTTTTGCAAAGAAACCATGCATGATGATATTGATTATGTGCTACACAGATTGAGTTAGTGTTGAAGAAACAAAGATGGAAAACAGATGTCATACCATGGATGAATGTCTTCATCATGCAAGCTTAATAGACATTGTATTCTCTTGGACTCTCGACGATCTTCTCGATCATAATCTTTTCAAATACCAGGTTCTTTTTTCACTTTTCACTACTCTTATTATAACCTTACAATTCTCCATGCCCTAGTAAAACTTACTTAAATTTCACACAGGTACCAAAGATTCCTATGACATTCTCTTCGATAAACGATTACATGTATTCATTCTTTCCTGCATTGATTGAGGAAACACACAGTGATCTCTCTTCAAGCTTGTTGAGTGTTCCTCAAGCTTCTTTTTGCGAAATTAGGACAATGGAAACTTCGAAGGAGTTCAATCCTCCGTACGAGTTGTTCTATATAATCACATTGAAGAACGTTACTGATGAAGTGTATGGAGTGGCAAAGTATGAACCTGAGGCTGGTGATCTCATAGCATTCACAAATATTAGGCCCAAAAGCGTGGATGACTTGAGCACAATCAAAGGATACTGTGTTATGGCTTATGTTTGTGGATCAAAAGATGAATTTACTGATGAGATTTCTGTACTGTTGTCCAAGGAGATGCATAATAACTTTGATTTGAGGAGGAACAAAACTCAGAAAATCTATGCTGTTTATCTTGTAAACATGATCACAAATGTTCGTATTTGGAAAGCCTTGAACTTGGAGATGGAAGGATCAAGCGTGAATATAATTAAACAAGTGTTGCAGCCTTATTCAAGGGTAAGAATCACCAAATTGTTTATTCATCATATAGTTTTAGATTGCACGTGCAACGTGATTCTTGATATAGCAGCAAATTGCAATCAAATTCAGTTGATGTGGCCTCATGGTTTTTGTTCTTTTTTCGACTCAAATTGTGGCTGCATCAACTATCAACTGTATTTTTCACAACTGTATCGTTACTGCAACCTCTATTTAATACCTTGCTAACAGGACTAATTCTTGTTCTTATTATATGTTATAGATGGAACAAAACTGTCATACTTGCCTATCAGGAATGAATTTCGGTCGATCCTACTCCCCAGTAAAAAGCCTAATTAAAGCTCAGAATCTAAACACATCTCAGGAAGATGCTGTTGCAAGCTGTCTCCATATGAACAATTGTCATCACAATGATCCTATAAAACTCATATGGGGTCCGCCAGGAACTGGAAAAACAAAAACAGTTGCCTCAATGCTATTTTGTCTCCTCAAGTTAAGAATCAGGACAGTAACTTGTGCTCCAACAAATACTGCAGTATTGGCTGTGGCGTTGCACCTTCACAACATAGCGAAGGATTCACTCGAGCACGGTTCATATGGTCTTGGTGACATAGTTCTCTTTGGAAATGATAAAAGGATGAAAATAGATTCTTATAAAGGTCTTAAAGAAGTGTTTTTGGATAATAGAGTGAATGAATTGTTATACTGTTTTTTGCCAATGACTGGATGGAAAGATAGTTTGGAATCGATGATCAAGTTACTCAAGGATCCTGAAGAGCAATATGCTTTGTATAAGCAAAGGGTGAATGTAGATGTTATGTCATTAGAAGAATTTGTATCTGGAAATTTTAGTCATGTGGAAGGTTCGTATTTTTCACACAAGAAACGGTGTAAGGATCATTGTCCTATGACCATGGAGGAGTTTGTGAAGAAGAAATATAGTTATATTGAAGAACAATATGATATTTATAAAGATGATGAAAAGCTAGGTGTTGGTATGACTATGGAACAGTTTTTAAGGCAAACATTCTGTTTCTGTGGAAAGAAGTTAAAGTCATTCTTGGAAACTTTGTCTACTCATTTACCAACATGTTTGCTTCCAATTAAGGTGGCGAAGAAGATTTTTAGAGTTCTTGAGTTGCTAAAATCTCTTGAAGTTTCCATGAATCAAAGCAAACTAAAACAAGCTTCTAGTGGTGTTTTTGGATGGTTAACCTTAGAAATAGAGTTACTTGAGACACTTTGTTTTCTTTCAAAGAATATTAAGCTTCCTAAGCTTACAACAAAATATAGAATATCACAGTTTTGCTTGAAGAATGCATGCATTCTTTTGTGTACAGCTTCAAGTTCTTCTAAATTGTACACGGAAGGAATGGAAAAAGTGGAGTTCTTGGTGATTGATGAAGCTGCTCAATTTAAAGAATGTGAATCAACTATTCCGTTGCAACTGTTTGGCCTTAAACGTTGTATTCTCATTGGTGATGAGAGACAACTTCCTGCAATGGTCAAAAGCAAGGTACTTAGAAAAAATGAGACAGAGAGATTAACTTTTTGCATGTAACATTTTTATCATGGCTTATGAATATGAATGATGTTTTTGTGACAGATTGCTGACAGGGCTGAATTTGGAAGAAGCTTATTTGAGAGGCTAGTAATGTTGGGATACAAGAAGCATATGCTTAATGTTCAATATAGAATGCATCCCTCCATTAGCATGTTCCCAAGCAAAGAGTTCTATGATAAGCAACTTTCTGATGCTGAGATTGTAAGAGAAACAAGCTATAAGAAAGGTTTCCTTGAAGGAAAAATGTATGGCTCCTACTCTTTCATTAACATATCTAAGAGTAAAGAGCAATCTAATCATGATCATAGTTTGAAGAATGTGATTGAAGCTGCTGCTATCTCTGAGATCATTGGAAGACTTCAAAAGGGTTGGTTTCTCTTTTTCTTCTATGAATAAGTTTGTTACTCAAATTTTGTTTAATTGAGTTATAATACAGTAGCTTATACATTATGTAATCTTTTGTTCTTGTGGCAGAGTTTGTAAGGACAAAGAATAGAGTGAGCATAGGCATCATATCTCCATACAAGGCCCAAGTTCATGAAATCCAAAAGAAAGTGAAGCAGTACATGGTTTCAGATCCCAAGTTTTCTGTGAATGTTCGTTCTGTTGATGGCTTTCAGGGCGGTGAAGAAGACATTATAATCATATCCACCGTTAGATCAAATTTGAGTGGAAAAGTTGGTTTTCTTTCCAACAGACAAAGAGCTAATGTTGCAATAACTAGGGCCAGACATTGCCTTTGGATAATAGGAAATGCTTCGACATTGATTAATAGCAACTCTGTGTGGAGAAAAGTTGTTGTTGATGCAAAGGAAAGAAACTGTTTCCATAATGCTGATGATGACAAGAAATTGAATCAAGCTATTGAAGATGCTTTGTTTGAATTTGAACTACTAGACGATTCTGCATCAGCATTTAATACACTAAGCATAAGAGACATTTTGGAAACAAAAACTTTCTCTAGGTAAGTGAAGCCATCACAGATTTTCTTATATTCATAGCAAACCTTTGACATTATATAACTAACATTTTGGATGGTTTTATATTTCACAGCAAACCATTGACATTATGGCGACGATGAGCAGCATTTTTGGAAAAATGAAGCATCTGAAATTTAAACTTTTTGTCGTTTAAGATTGTTGTTCGATTAATCACTTACTTGCTATCCAAGCTTTCTTTTATTTCTTCCTTTTGTTCAATTAGTTTGTTATATTATGATGTGATTAATTATGTGTGATGTTATATTAAATGATTTAACAATGACGCGACAATAAGTAAAAACGAATAAATATTTATATAATTTTTCTTATTACCTTATTTTCTCTTTCATATTTGTATCTCTTTCATATTTGTATTGTTAGGTTGAATTATATTATTATGTTAGGGTTAAAATAAAAATCTAAGTTGTAAAGAAAAATGACATAAAACAAACTTCAAGATTTTCATAATAATCAACTACAACTACATTGAATCAATTAAGTTTTGAATATATGTTATACTTAATATATGTGCCGCTCGCGATAATCAAATAAAAATTTCACCATCTAGATTTATCAAACCCTTGCACTTATCCATAATAACAATGATCATCTACAAAAACACTGTTGGTCATTAACACCGGGTGGAGGCAGTGACATGTCATTGACATGTTCTGTAGCATTGGAAGGTATGTCATCATTCGTATGCCCAACAAGTGGGATGATGCGAGGGTGTGGTACAATAAGGTACCACTCCAGGTAACCATCCATCCTCACACATGACATCGTGTTGAACTGCCATTGCGGTATCTCTAATAGCACTAACTGAGCTGATGATGTAATTTTCAAACCTGTCAATGTCCAAACTGGAACAATAGAAACTGGTCGTGGGGTGCCCTGCATCTACCCATACTGACGCATACACCTCTCAAATAAGGGTCTAGCCTCTAAGACTTCCCGCCGCATATAACCAGAAAGTCGAGAAGACTCGTCAAACATACATGGACTTTGTGATCTATGTAGGATGTCTCGACATCCTATGCTATTAGAACACCAAGCCTCCTCTTGTACTCTGGAACGCCACTTGGATGTGCTTACCTTACCTTTCATCTCTTCGCCCGTGGAGAGTCAGCAGAGACATGATGCACCCTCCAGTCACAAATGATGAGAAATACTCGTATATCCAGCACTAATAAAAGAGCATAGACAAATCAAGGAATATTATACGTAACAATTAAATACGAATTAAATTACAAATATAATTTTTAATATCTTGGAATATACTCAAATAGCCAACAAGTTACCTAATCTCAAAGATAGTCGCAGTTTCAATTCATGCGTATAAGACGGTCAATGCATCACACCCCTAAGTCCAAATAGTATGCTCGAGGCTACTAAACAGCCTCATGTATCGAGTACCAATATAAACATGAGACTTATCCTCAAAGATAATGCATGCTAGTAGATGTAACATGTATACCCTTCCAACAACCTCATACATTTTCCGCTCCACTGGCTTATTATACATGTCCCGAAGACAAGACATCTGAAAGTGAGCTCCCTTATTATGATCAAACTCCTTTAGCACTACCTTTTTAGTAACTCCCAAATCTCGTGTAACACGGATACATGCAAGGTTCTGATTAATAACTGAAGCGATGAAAAATCTATCGGAGATGGGGAGATGGAACGGGGAAGAGACATCATCTAAAGTGATACTCATATCCCCAAATAAAAAATGAAAGGAAGATGTCTCTTTGTGTCATTGCACAACAAAAACAATCAAGAGAGAAGCGTCAAGCATGGTGAGTGAGCAGTCGATCAATGATCAGTCACTGGGCCCTCAAGGGAACACTCAGTTAGTGTGCACAAATGACTCTGTCGAAGCAGGAGTCATAACCTCTATATCACCAAAAGTAGTAGTTTCGACACCACATGTCTCTGCCTCATCAACAATATGGGCCGCATATGTATCGACCACCTCATTGGTAATAGGGGTAGAACTGTCAATTTAAAAGGTCAGTGCCTAATTTTTAAGATCCTCAAAATATAAGGGGCTTAAGTTTTTAAAGATAAATGAGCCCGAAAATAAGTAGGGTCTTTAAAGTAAAGGCCCCTAAATTCTAAGTAAGTCTCAAGGCCCCAAATTTTTCATAAAATATTTTCCATAAATTTTATTTTTAAATATTTTTATCAAAAATCGAATTTTTATATTTTAGGGAAAAAAATCAATTTTCTTTTGAAAAATCGACATTTTTTTTCGCCTAAAAATCCGATTTTTTTTCAAAAAAATCGACTTTTTGTATTTTCGCCAAAAAATTAACTTTTTGTAATTTCGACAAAAGATCGATTTTTTCCAAAAAAGTCGACTTTTTATGTTTTCGACAAAAAAACTAGTTTTTTTTCGAAAAAGTCAACTTTTTTACTTTTTCGACAAAAAAACTATTTTTTCTAAAAAATCGACTTTTTGTGTTTTCGACTAAAAATCGGTATTTTTACCGGAAAATCTGCTTTTTGTATTTTCGACAAAATAACGGTTTTTTCTGAAAAAATTGACTTTTTATATTTTTGATAAAAAATCGGTCTTATTCGGAAAAGTCGACTTTTTATATTGTCGATAAAAAAATTGGTTGTTTACCTAGAAAAGTCGATTTTTTATATTTTTGAAAAAAAAAATCATTTTTTGTAAAAGTCGATTTTTTAAATTTTCGACAAAAAATTAATTTTTTCGATAAAGAATCAGTTTTTTCCTCGAAAATATCGACTTTTTTATATTTTCTACAAAAAATCAATTTTTTTTGGAAAAGTCGACTTTTAATATTTTTGACAAAAAAATCAGTTTGTTTTTGAAAAATTCGACTTTCTTATATTTTTGACAAAAAATATTTTTTTTTCAAAAAAATCAATTTTTTATATTTTTGAAAAAAATGGTTTTTCTAAAAGTAGTTTTTTAAAATTTTCGACAAAAATAAATTTTTTTCGATAAAGAATAAGTTTTTTCTCGAAAATATCAACTTTTTATATTTTCTACAAAAAATCAATTTTTTTTTTTGGAAAATTCGACTTTTTTATATTTTCAACAAAAAAATCGGTTTGTTTTTGAAAAAGTCGACTTTTTATATTTTCGACGAAAGTTCTGTTTTTTTCTGAAAAAATCTAAAATTTTATTTTAAAAAAATTGATTTTTCTTATTTTTGAAAAATGCACCTTTTTATATTTTCAGAAAAAAGTTATTATTGTTTTTTCCGACAAAAACTCATTTTGTATGGAAAAGTGGACTTTCCATATTTTCGAAATAATCAATTTTTTTTCTAATTTTCTAAAAAGATAAAGTGAGTTTTTAATTTTTTAAAAAATATTTTTTATTTTTTAAAATATAATTAATTTTCAAACTATTTAGTTTCTAACAAATCATAATATGGGCCTTCACTTAGGATCCATAAAAAATTAAAATATGAGGGGGCTTAAAAATATGGAGCCCAAAATTTATTTACTTAGTTAGTGGCCTAAAAAAAGTGGGTCATATAGAGGCCAAATTGTTAGGGCTTTGTAATTTTGACTTTTTTACTCCTCTAAATAAGGGTCACATTTGTCTCGGCCACCTCATTAGTAATACGAGACACATCTATCTCGACCACCTCAAAATGAGCTTGTTCATTTGCATCATCTTTGGGCTACACGTCACCTCTAACAGCTTGACGTCGGGTGCTACGAGGTGCGTGGAACAATTATGCAACCAATTGAGAATTAGTTAGAGTTACTCTCCCTGCTTGCGAAGACTTTGCCTCAACTGCCCTAGCACGGCCAACACTGCCTCTCTATCTGTGATCCTGGAAGCAATAGTTTTGTCGTTTCCCTTGGTCCTCACTTAAAAATTGAAGAGAAAAAACAATTAACTATCAACAATTTTAAAATTTCTGGTATTCTGCCGCTATTGACCACAATTTCAAAAATTTCGGAAACATATTTAAAAATTGTACTGCTGTCATTTTCAAAATTTCCGTTTTAAATGTATGAGTTTTTACGTGAAAGTTTGAAACACCGATAAAACTCATACATTTAAATTGGCATTTTTGAAATTCACGATAAAAATAAAATAATTTTTATCAAAAATTTTAACATTTCTAATTAAAACTTATGAAAGTTATGAATTTTTATGGTATATTTTGACATTGCCGATCAAAAATCATATAAAATTGTCGATATGAGTTGCGAATTTCCGATATCACCAAACAACTTTTGATAAATGCAAGAATTTTGAGAATAATTGAAAAAATGACTTTAAAATTGTAAAAAATAATATAATCAATTTACTCCATACGTAGGGATGTCAAACATAAGTTATGGGATGAGAGGTTAAATTCTAGTACTATAATTGTAGTATTATTTTGGAGATAAGCCTCAAATAAAATGACGACACTGTATTTAAGGGTTGTTGAGCGCTCTTTGTTTTAGTTTTTAAAACTATAGTTATAGGAGTAAACCATATCTGACATATCTCTTTTAACACAAAACCAATGAAAATGAGAATGGAAAGATTTGCAGCAGTAGGAGAAAAAGTACTGAAAATGTTTGAATAGAGGAAACTTAACGAGAAAGAAAAGACACGTGGCTTTATTTTAAAGCCTTAGATTGATTGATCTAATGGCTGAGAAGGACTGAAAGGCATGGTGAGGAGAGAAATAACATGATGAGTTGATTGCATTGTAATGATTGTAGTACATAAAATTTGTCCAAAGTAAAAAGAAAAAGTTTCCACAAAAAGAAGAAGAACCAAACTCCAATAATTCAAAGGACCTAACTTAGTGAGCACGTACTATGTACTAAACTTGCTACTTTTTTATTTGATTTTTTATTGTAACATTTTTAATCTTTCATGCGTTCTTAGCTTTTCAACATGTTTTTGTTTTTGTTTTGATGTGTTTTTGTGTGTTCATAGTAAAGGAATCTATGCATGATGATATTGGTTGTGTGGTATGCAGATTGATTCAGTGTTGATCTGAAGGGAGAATTACTAATTAAGGAACAAAGATGGAAAAGAGATGTCATACAATGGACGAATGTGTTCGCCGTGCAAGTTTAATAGATATTGTATTCTCTTGGACTCTTGACGATCTTCTCCATGAAAATCTTTTCAAATTCCAGGTTCTTTTTTCACTTTTCACTACTCTTAAGCTATGAACTACTGACAGTCTAACACTTGGATTTAATATTGGGAAAGCCAAAAGTGATTTCACACATTTAAAATTGATTATGCTTTTAGTAAGATTGATTTTGATTTAGAAGTTAAATTTGTAGTTTTCGAGTTCAACCGCAAACTCTACTCTAAAATTTGTCATTTAACTCATTTTTAATTACTTTACGTTCAAGTCACTTTAACTAAAATCGATATATTCATAATCTTTTTTTTATTACTGCATTTCATATAACTTGTTTTTGTTTTTGTTTTGACAAAAATAGATTAGGTACTTGTATTTTATAGTTTTTGTCATTTCATTTTTTTTTCTGTCAATCTGAGCTTCTCAACCCTATATGATTATAGTGTTTTGTCCTATTAATTGTAACTTGAAATGCTGTTAAATTTTGCACAGGTACCGAAGATTCCAAAGACATTCTCTTCAACAAATGATTACATGAATTCATTCTTTCCTGCATTGATTGAGGAAACACATAGTGATCTATATTCAAGCTTGATGAGTGTTCCTCAAGCCTCTTTTTGCGAAATCAGGACAATGGAAATTTCGAAGGAATTCAAGCCTCCTTACGACTTGTTCTATAAAATTACATTGAAGAACATTGCTGATGAAGTTTACGGTGTAGGAAAATATGAGCCTGAGGTTGGTGATCTCATTGCATTTGCAAATACTAGACCGAAAAGCGTGGATGACTTGAGCAGGATCAAAAGCTACTGTCATATGGCTTATATTTGGAAATCGAAAGATGAATTTACTGATGAGATTTCTATACTGTTGTCCAGAGAGATGCATAATAACATTGATTTGAGGAGTAACAAAGCTCAGAAACTCTATGCTGTTTATCTTGTAAACATGACCACAAATGTTCGTATTTGGAAAGCCTTGAACTCGCAGATGGAAGGATCCAACGTGAATATAATTAAACAAGTGTTGCAGCCTTATTCAAGGGTAAGAATCAACAAAAAATTTATTCGTCATACGCTTTTGTGACCTTCCTTCAGGTCTTATAATCAAAGCTTTAGATATTGATGCGAATCACAATCAAATTCAGTTAATGTGGCCTCAATTGCAGTTGAGTTATAAAAACATAGGAAATCTCTATACCATGATTTATATGTTGTCCTATGGTTTTTGCTGTTTTTTCGATTCCAATTGTGGCTGTATCAACTGCCAACTGATTTTTCACAATTGCATTAATTACTACAAATTCTTTTTAAAATGCATGATGATTTCTTTAATTTATTATATGTTACAGATGGAACAAAACTGTCTTACTTGTCTATCTGAAAAGAATTTTGGCCGATCCTACTCCAGAGTAAAAAACCTAATCAAAGCTCAGAATCTAAACAAATCTCAGGAAGAAGCTGTTGCAAGTTGTCTTCATATGAACAAGTGTCATCACAATGATCCTATAAAACTCATATGGGGTCCGCCAGGGACCGGCAAAACAAAGACAGTTGCTTCAATGCTATTTTGTCTCCTCGAGTTAAGAATTAGGACAGTAACTTGTGCTCCAACAAATACTGCTGTATTGGCTGTGGCGTCGCGCCTTCACAACATAGCTAAGGATTCACTTGAGCATGGTTCATATGGTCTTGGTGACATAGTTCTCTTTGGAAATAGTAAAAGAATGAAAATAGATTCTTCTAAAGGCCTTAAAGAAGTGTTTTTGGATAATAGAGTGGATGAATTGTTATACTGTTTTTCGCCATTGACCGGATGGAAAAATAGTTTGGATTCAATGATCAAGTTACTCAAGGATCCTGAAGGTCAATATTCTTTATATAAGAATAAGGTGAATGCAAATGTTATGTCATTAGAAGACTTTGTATCTGGAAATCATGGTCATGTGAAAAGTTCATATTTTTCATACAAGAAACGTTGTAAGCATCACTGTCATATAACTCTGGAGGATTTTGTGAAGAAGAGATATGGCTTTATTATAGAGCAATATGATATGTATATATATGATGAAAAGTTAAGTGCTGGTATGAGTATGGAACAGTTTTTAAGACAAAGATTCTGTATCTGTGGAAAGAAGTTAAAGTCATTCATGAAAACTTTGTCTACTCATTTACCAACATGTTTGCTTCCAATTAAGATGGCAACGAAGATTTTTAGAGTTCTTGAGTTGCTAAAATCTCTTGAAGTTTTCATGAATCAAAGCAAACTAAAACAAGCTTTTCATGATGTTTTTGAAGATGGAAAAGTCATTTTTAATAGGTTTGGATGGTTAAGCTTAGAAAATGAGTTGCTTGAGACACTTTGTTTTCTTTTAAGGACTATTAAGCTTCCTAAACTTACAACAAAATATGGAATATCACAGTTTTGCTTGAAGAATGCATGCATTATTTTGTGCACAGCTTCAAGTTCTTCTAAATTGTTCACAGAAGGAATGAAAAAGGTGAAGTTCTTAGTGATTGATGAAGCTGCTCAACTCAAAGAATGTGAATCAACTATTCCAATGCAACTGTTTGGTCTCAAACGTTGTATTCTCATTGGTGATGAGAAACAACTTCCTGCAATGGTCAAAAGCAAGGTACTTCGAAAAAAATGAGACAAAGTGATTAACTTTTTGCATGTAACATTTTTATCATGGCTTATGATTATGAATGATGTTTTTGCAACAGATTGCTGACAGGGCTGAATTTGGAAGAAGCTTATTTGAGAGGCTAGTAATGTTGGGATACAAGAAGCATATGCTTAATGTTCAATATAGAATGCATCCCTCCATTAGCATGTTCCCAAGCAAAGAGTTCTATGATAAGCAACTTTCTGATGCTGAGATTGTAAGAGAAACAAGCTATAACAAACGTTTCCTTGAAGGAAAAATGTATGGCTCCTACTCTTTCATTAACATATCTAAGGGTAAAGAGCAGTTTGATCATGACCATAGTTTGAAGAATGTGATTGAAGCAGCTGCTATCTCCGAGATTATTGCAAGACTTAAAAAGGGTTAGTTTCTCTTTCTCTTCTATGAATTAGTTTGTTGCTCAAATTTGGTTTAGTTGAGTATACAATACAGTAGCTTATAATTATATAATCTTTTGTTCTTGTGGCAGAGTTTATAAAGACAGAGAATAGAGTGAGCATAGGCATCATATCTCCATACAAGGCCCAAGTTCATGAAATCCAAAAGAAAGTGAAGCAGTATATGGTTTCAGATCCTAAGTTTTCTATTAATGTTCGTTCTGTTGATGGTTTTCAAGGTGGTGAAGAAGATATTATAATCATATCCACAGTTAGATCAAATTTGAGTGGAAAAGTTGGTTTTCTTTCCAATAGACAAAGAGCTAATGTTGCAATCACTAGGGCTAGGTATTATAAATTATTATTATTTTCTTAACTTAAAGTTATTTCAAGAATTGTTCTAGTCCAGATTGGATTTTGAGTTTGCCAACTACTCGTTTTTATCTGAGCGATTCGTTTCTGTTGCAGATACTGCCTTTGGATAATAGGAAATGCTTCGACATTGACTAATAGCAACTCTGTGTGGAGAAAAGTTGTTGTTGATGCAAAGGAAAGAAACTGTTTCCATAATCCTGATGATGACAAGAAATTGAATCAAGCTATTGAAGATGCTTTGTTTGAATTTGAACTACTGGATGATTCTGCATCAGCATTTAATAAACTAAGCATAAGAGACATTTCAGAAACAAAAGTTTTCTCTAGGTAAGTGAAGCCATCCCACCTTTTCATATATTCATAACAAACCTTTGACATTATATAACTAACATTTTGGATGGTTTTATATTTCACAGCAAACCTTTGACATTATGGCGACGATGAACAGCACTTTGGAAAAATGAAGCAACTGAAATTTAAACTTTTTTGTCATTTAAGATTGTTGTTTGATTAATTAATTACTTGCTATGCAAGCTTTCTTTTATATTTACCTTTTGTTCAAATAGTTTCTAAGTTTCTTAGATAGTTGGTTACTTGGTTGTTAAGTTTGTTGCTAACCAACTGCTTATTGGACTCTATATAAAGAGATCCATTATTGTATTCATTCATGCAAGTTTTACCTTGCTTTTCCATAAGGAGAATGAGTACCTTATATTGCAAGTTACCACGTTAATACGGTATCACAAGCAAATTGCCTGTCTCTTCGCTTTCTTCTCCTTCTTGAGCTCTGATTATTTCTCCTTCTTCCTCTCTTCTTCTCCGGTGACTCTTGTCAATTATGGAGATTTCTCTACAAACTCCTCAAATTCCTATTATCTCCACCCTAATGAAGACCGGTCTCATTCTTGTTTCTCCACCCTTAGATAATAAGAATCATCATTCTTGGGCTAGATCTAAGCATATTGTTTTGATTTTGGAGAAAAATTAAAAATTCATCTATGGTACTCTCCCTAAACCTCACTACAAGAAATCCTTGAATTTGCTAGAAATTTTTGCTAGAGGTAAAATCTCAAACAAAACAAAAATCGCTTGGGGGTAAAGCCCCTCACAACATTTAAATAAAAAAATAGCGTGGGGTTATCCCATGCAGACAAGAAAGAAGAAAATTTTGAATTTTGAAAAAATTATTTGCGAGGGGCAGCCCCTGACAAAGAGAAATGGTGCCAAAGTGTCATGTCATAAGACAGATTTTGCAGGATTTTGCGAAGGGATACCTCAAACAAAATGACACTGTGACATTAGCGAGGGGCTACCCCACGTCAACTAGGCAATTTTGGTCAAGTCACGCCAGTGTGCAAACTGCACGTGTCGTCTGCATTTTCTGATGTACCAATTAGCGAGGGGCAACCCCGCTAGGGGTGGCAATTGGATCCACTAAACAAAAATCCATCCAATCTATCCACTAAAAAAATCCATCCATTAAATTAAAAAGAAATTTAATGGATTGGTCCAATTCATCCACCAAATCAAATGGATTGATCCAATCCATCTATCTCATCAACAAAATCCATTGGATTATATTTTATTATTTATTTATTATAAATATTTTATTATAAAATATATTAAAATTTTAATTAAACAATTTTAAAAAAAAATTAAAACAATCAGGAAGTATCTCTCTCACTCTCAGCAGCACAACTAAATTTTCACTTTTCTTCTCCAAATTCATCTCGTTCTCTCAACAATGGTGGAACCCTAGCTCCAATTTCTTCCCCAAATTCATCTCCTAAATACTAACCCTAATTCCAATTTTTCATTTTTCTTCCTCAAATTCATCTCGTTCTCTCAACAATGGCGGAACCCTAGCTCCAATTTCTTCTCCAAATTCATCTCAAATCAGATCCAAAATCACAAATCGAAAAAACGCAAGAAAAAAGAGAACTTCCTCTTTGTTCTCTTCATCACCTTCAATCATCCCGCCGTAAACCTGCATATCATACTCCCTCCGTTCTCAGGCAGAACCGCCACCCATCTTCCTCCTCGCTGCATCACACCTTTCATACACAACCTTCTTCGTTCCTCTTCACAGAGCCGCTTTCAACCCTCCTCATCTCCATAAACCCCATATCATCACCATCATCGTTCCGCTTAATCTGCCGCCGCTTAACCTTCTCTCTGCAGCCGTTATACTCATCGCTATCTTCATCGTTTGTGAAATTTAATTTTTTTTAATGAAATTTTAAAAATAATTAAGAATATTTAATTTTTGTTGTGAAATTTTAATTTTTTTTATGAAATTTTAAAAATAATTCAGAATATTAAAACTTTCTTTTGTGAAATTTAATTTTTTTAATGAAATTTTAAAAATAATTAAGAATATTTAATTTTTGTTGGGAAATTTTAATTTTTTTTATGAAATTTTAAAAATAATTCAGAATATTAAAAATTTCTTTTGTGAAATTTTTTTTTTTTATGAAATATTAATTTTTTTTTATGAAATTTAAAAATTAATTAATTTTTGTTATTATGGAATTTAAAAAATAATTAAGAATTTAAAATTAATTGTTTGGATGGATGGATATCCATCCATTAGAAATATGACAATAGATAAATTGGATGAATTTTTAGTCTTAATAGATGAATTAGATTGAATTTTTATCAAGGGAGTTTAATGGATTGTCGTGGATCAATGAATTGCTTTAATCCATCTATTAATAATTCAATATCCATCAAATTCATTTATTTTACCACCCTTAAATCCCGCACGCCTTTTTACCATTGCTTTTTTGTGAGGGACATCCCATTGCAAATATTTTTGTACCATAAATTCGTTCCACCCGCTCCACCGCTTCAATTGTATACTTATTAATAATTGTTTCAATAAATTCTCACTCCACCAATTCTCTCTATTCTCTTTATTTCCTCCACACCTCCACCTTCTTCCTCTCAAATACAAAACCAAATTTAGGTAAATATATTAAATAATTTTGTTATGTGTTTAATTTATTTTTTAGAGTTAGTTTGTAATATAATTTTTGTTTTTGTTTTTGTTTTTTTTGTTTTTATGTACCAATTGACATATCTAAAGGGAGCTGGATTTTGGTGGAAAATTTCAAAAAATACAGTAATTTGTTCATCAGTTTCAGGTACGCATAAATAAATTTTTCATTTTTTTTTTGCGTATAATATGTTGAAGCAGTTGATATATTTTGTGTATATATTTGTTTTGTGTGAGTTTTGGTTTGTGTTACAATATAAACTGTAAATAATTTTTGCAATTATTTTTGAAATTAATTACTATATAGAGTATATATATTGATATTTTTTTTAAATAACTGATTATATATATATATATATATATATATATATATATATATTAAAAACAGTATGTATAATTTTAAAAAGAACAATATATATAGTAAACATATTTATAAAAAAAATAGTATATATAAAAAAATACTAAATTACCTTCAGGGTAGTTTAAGTTGTTTAATTGTAATTGGTTAGTCATTTACGTTGTTTTCACTACATATGGATCTTTTATGTTAACTAACGTTTGTATCATTGACTTTTTTTCTCAAACTCTTTTTTTGAAAAGTTGAAGTGACACTAATGATACATATATGTCACTTAACATATGTCAGAGCTCATCATTGTATCATATAATAAAAATTTCAGAATATTTTAGTGCATAAAAGTGTTTTAAACTAATTAAAATGTACAAAAGGAAAAAGATTAAAGAAAAATAATAAAACAGAAAATACAATTCTCAGATAATTACACGAAGTGTAAAATGAGTAGTAATATTTTTTAATAATTTTTTATAATATTTGGACCAAAAATGGATTCAATATAAATTTTAGAAGTTAAAATAAAATAAAGCAACATAAAAATCAACGAAGCAAATGTTAGTTAACATAAAAGACTCACGTGTAACGAAAATAACATAAAAGATCAATTACCATTAAATAACTTAAATCTCTCGAGGTAATGTAACCTAAAAAAACAGTATGTGTAGTTTTCAAAACAGATAGTTTTTTTTTTAAACAATATGTAGAGTATATGTATAATTTTTTTGAAATATGAATAGTTTTTTTTATAGAACAAATATAATTTTCAATTTTATAATTTTTTTAGAATTATATTTTTATTCAGTAAAAATGTATACTCTAAGAAATATATATTTGTATAAAAATAGTATATTTATTTCGGTTTGTATATTTCTAAATTAAAAGAAGATAGTTTATGTTTAGGACTAAAAAAATTATTGAAAGTGTATTATCAAACAAGTATATAATTTATATGTTTAAGACTAACAACAAGTAAATATATTTTAAAAATAAGTATGTAGTTTTGTTTAGGACTAAAAACAAATAAATATTTTTTAAAAATAAATATACAGTTTATATATGGTTAGGATTAAAAAAATATATGTTTATAAAAATTTCATAATAATTATAGAAAACAATGAAGTAAATATATTTTAAAAGTGCTAGAGCAAAGACTTGGGGGGATCCTGTTCTGGACTGGCCCTCGCCCTAGGCCCAATAGATCTCAGGCCCAATTGCCCTTGGAAAACGGCTGGGAATGTCCACGCGGGGGCACGTGGCCGGTCCAACGGATCCCAGTTGTCCTCGACTGCCACGTGCCCCCCGATATTATCGGACCCTGTTGACTAGGTTTCCTTAACCGTCAAGTCTCCCAGGAACTTCGCAACAAACCCAGATTTCCCGGGCGACAATCTAGGGAGGAGGCCACGTGCTGGCCTCCCTGCACACGCAAGCCCTAGCAATCCGCTAGTGAGCTTGGACTTCTGCCCACTAATCGGATCTTGGCCCAGCGCTGGGGGCTATAAATACCCTCTCACTTGAGAGGGTCAGGTATCTCATTCATTTACTCTCTTCTCTCACTTGCTTGCTCTATGCCTCTACTTACTTTGGCATCGGAGTGTCTTGCAGGTACCCCCCTTTTCTCTTTCACTTTGGGCCACCGTTGCAGATTGGGCCAAGACACCTTCTGGTCAGGTACGATCAGTGGCGCCGTCTGTGGGAAACTTGATTCCCCGTCTCCTTTCATTCAGTTGACCAAAGCAAACCAAAAACTCAGTTTGTCATGGCCGATCATGCAACCAACGTGCAAAGTCCCCCTCGCGACGATGTGGCCGAGCAAAACGACACCATCTTTCCGAGCGGAGATCCTCGCGATGGGCAAACCGCCTCCTCCACTGGATCCTATCGAGGAGAAGAGCGCAGAGCTGAATCGCATCGCCGTCAGACAACTGACCCCGCGGTCTTTCAAGAAGTGCTGCCACCTCCCGATGCTGATCCCACAGTCACAACCCTCTTCGCGGCCATCAACAACACCAACCTCCTGCTCTTCACCCAGGGGGAACGCCTTCATGTTCTCGAAGCCTCCCGCCGATCACCGCGGAGACGTCGACGACCAGACTCATGGTCGCCATCACCTCGACGACATCGCTCTCAAACTCCCCCGCGGAGGAACAAGAGAGATGGATCACGCAGCCCGACACGCCGCTCCCGAGGAAGGGACCCGCGACAGAACGACAAAACCAGGAACAACCCGAGGAACGACCCCAGTCGCCTCCCCGGCGTGAACGAAGAGCCAACGAGTCTAGAAGGACCAAGAGCAGGCATACCCGCCCCAAAGATCAACGTCGCTCCCGCTCGCGCTCTCCCCATCGGAGCGACGAGGACGACCCACACGGTCCTTTGTCCGCTAGCATCATGAATGCCCCAATTCCTCGGGGAATGGAGAAACCGCCTCAGCTCGCCAGTTATGATGGGGTCGACGACCACATCGACGGTTTCGAGGCTATGCTCCAATACCTCAACGTTGGGGGACCGATCAAATGCAGGCTATTCCCCACCACTCTCAGAAAAACAGCGATGGACTGGTATAAAAGTTTACCCCCGAGGTCCATACACTCTTGGAGAGAACTCAAGGCCCAGTTCACGAGCACATTCACAGCCTCCCGCAGGCATCCAAAGACCGAGGCCTCCCTCGAGGCCATCATTCAGAAAAGCGATGAAACCCTCCGAGAATACATTGATCGCTTCAACAGGGAAGCTATACAAGTTCCCTGCGACGACCAGATGAAGCGATACTTGCTAGAAAGAGGGCTCCCCCCGGTACGGATTTCAGGAAGGCCGTTGGCATCGAACCCCCGGCCACCTTCGATGCTCTCCTCGACAAGGCTCGGGCCTATATCACATACGAGGAGAAGGAAGCAGCCAACCGCGCCAGAGACTCAAGGAGTCGAGGTTCGGGGAACGCCACCAGACACCAGGATAACCGACGACCAGAGGCAGGTTCGTCTCGTCGTCCGGATGAAAAACGGCGCGAGGATAAGCCCGGAATCCCATGAGCCCACCGGACGTTTCACCGATTACACACGCGACCGCTTCCGGCGAATCCTAGCGGATTGCTCGGCTCCTGAGTTCAGGGACGGAGGGGTCAGACGCCCGAAACCCACTCCTGCGAAGCCAGGCGCCGACAGGACAAAATATTGTCAATATCACCGAAGTCACGGCCACTTGACTGAAGATTGCGTCCACCTCAAGGACGCAATCGAGACACTAATCAAAGGTGGGAGACTCGGACAATACAAGAAACCTGAAGGCTCAAGAAGTGCCCGAGATACCAAAGACGCCGAGGACGAGGGCCGACTGAGGACTCGCCCTACCAGATAGCATACTCGGTAACTAGGCCCGAGGACTTTCAGAGCCCTATGGTCACCCACAGCCCGTGGGAGGAATTCCCCTCGGCCATGGTCATCTCCGGCGGGGGCGACGCCCAGCTATCCATTAACTCGGCCAAAAGAAAATTCGACGAGTCGACAAGGCCCCAGTCAACGAGGTCTCGCTCGAACAGTTCCGCGGCAAGTCTGAGCCGATCACTTTCTACTTGGAGGAGCTTCCCGGAGGAGCACCAAACTCCCATATCCCCCTCCTCATCAAGGCAAGAATGGCCAACTTCGAAGTCCACAGAATCCTGGTCGACGAGGGCAGCTCGGTTGACGTAATGTACACTCACCTGTTCCGAACACTCCAGCTCGACGAGTCTCACCTTTCGCCATACGTGGGATCCGACCTTCAGGGGTTCAACGGCTCCACGTCCCGACCTTGGGGGTACGTCGAGCTCCTCGTCACCTTCGGCGAGGACATCGCTTCGCGACAGGTCAAAGTCCGCTTCCTGGTGATCGACTGCCACTCGCTTTACAACGCCATCTTGGGCAGAACGACGTTGGCAGAACTCACAGCAGTACCTTCAACCGTCCATCTGAAGCTCAAGTTCTACACCAAAAGGGGACGCGTCGCTACCATCTGCGGCGACATCAAAGCTGCGAGGAGGTGCCACAATGCCGCGCGGAGGATGACCTTGGTCGACCCAGCAACCGCCAAGAAGGAAGGGCGGACAACGCCTGTGTCGAGCTCCCAAAACCGCAGAGGATCGAGCCCCAACGTCGACAATGGACCTCGACACCGATTCACAACGGACGTCGACGGGTAGCGGGGACGCAGATCCACTCCGACCAATTCCTGACGGCGAGTTCGAGCTCGTCCCCCTCGGAGAAGATCCCAACAAATGCGTCAAGATCGGCGCCGACCTCCCCGACCTGGCAAAGAAGCAACTCAGAGCTTGCCTTCGGGAAAACGCAGATCTCTTCGCATGGAGCGCGAAATGCCGGACTCGACCGGAGGTCGCCCGCCATCGATTCGCCATAGATCCAGCCGCTAGGGCCATAGTACAACGTAGGCGTAAGCAGTCTCCCGAGAAGGCGGAGGCTGCCGAAAAAGCTGTAAAAGACCTCCTAGAGGCAAATTTTATTTCCGAGGCCAAGTATTCAACTTGGTTGTCAAACGTTGTACTTGTTAAAAAATCTAATGGAAAATGGCGTATGTGCGTTGACTACAGATCTCAACCGGCATGTCCCAAAGATGCTTTCCTATACCTAACATTGATAGACGGTCGACAACTCGGCCGACTATAAATTACTTTCTTTTAGATGCTTACTCAGATACAACGGATCCCCATGGACATGGCCGGGGGACTGCACGGCCTTCATGACGGAGTCGGGGAACTATTACTACAACGTAATGCCCTTCGGACTGAAGAACGCCGGAGCGACCTACCAACGAATGATGAACAAGGTGTTTCGAAGTGAGATCGGCGACATGCTCGAGGTGTACATGGACGACATGATCGTGAAATCCCAAGCCGAGGATGATCACGCATCACGGCTAACGAAAGTCTTCGACCAAGCCCGGAAGCACAGAATGCGCTTCAACCCGGAGAAGTGCACGTTCGGAGTCAAGGCCGGCAAGTTCCTCGGTTTCTATCTTACAGAACGAGGGATTGAGGCCAACCCCGACAAATGTCGGGCATTCTCCGAACTGCCCACACCCAGGTCCAAGAAGTCCATTCA
The DNA here is from genome assembly GCA_021764765.1 of Vicia sativa. Lineage (NCBI taxonomy): Eukaryota > Viridiplantae > Streptophyta > Magnoliopsida > Fabales > Fabaceae > Vicia > Vicia sativa. Next base: position 169,401,689 of record CM038795.1, on the reverse strand, counting down.
AGTCTTGAACGGCATGCTAACCTCGCTATCCCGGTTCGTAGCAAGATCGGCACAACATGCACTCCCATTTTTCAAACTATTGAGGAAGGGGCCGACCTTCGAATGGAACGAGGAATGCGAGCAAGCCCTCCTACACCTCAAACGAGCACTCTCTCAACCGCCAGTTCTCTCGCGACCACAGGTCGGGGAAACGCTATACTTGTACTTAGCCGTGTCCAATGAAGCGGTAAGCGCGGTACTCATACGTGAAACCAATGACGGGCAAAAACCCGTCTACTTCACGAGCAAAGCCCTTCAAGGGCCGGAAACCAGATATCAGCAAATCGAAAAGGTCGCGCTCGCCCTCGTTATCGCCGCGAGGAGATTGCGATACTACTTCCTCGCCCACGTCGTCGTCGTGCGCACAGAATAGCCCGTGAAACAACTCCTCGCCCGTCCGGACATGGCCGGACGAATCTGAGATGGTCCCTCGAACTCTCTGAATTCGACATTCAGTATGAAGGACGGAAAGCTTTGAAGGCACAAGCGCTAGCCGACTTCCTCGCCGAAATGACTGCCCACGAGCAAGCGCCCTAGGCGAGCAACAGATGGATCCTACACGTCGACGGAGCCTCAAGTTCGACAGGAAGCGGCGCCGGCGTCCTCCTCGAAAACGAAGAAGGCATCGTAATCGAGCATTCGTTAACTCTGGCCTTCCCAACGTCCAACAATCAGGCAGAATATGAGGCACTGCTCGCGGGACTACGACTAGCCGAGGACATAGGCGCTCAAGACATCCAGATATTCACCGATTCCCAACTCGTCGCATCGCAAGTCCTCGGAGACTACCAGGCTAAAAACGACAGCCTTATCGAATACCTCCACCTTGTAAAGGAAAAACTCAAGGGCTTCGACCGAGCGGAGATAAAACACGTCCCCCGGGAACAGAACACCCGGGCAGACATCTTGTCCAAGCTCGCGAGCACAAAGAAGAAAGGAGGGAACCGCTCCGTAATACAGGAAACACTCGCCCAACCGAGCATAGAGAGGTCCGCGACGACACTCGACGTAAATGCGATCGGTGATGCAGACTGCTGGATGACCCCCGTGTTCAACTATCTCACACGCGGGGACTTGCCCACTGACAAACTGGAAGCTGCTGCCACCAAACACCGTGCATGCTCCTACGTCGTCCTCGAGCAGAGGTTGTATCGGAGAGGCTTCTCCATCCCCCTGCTCAAGTGCGTCGAGGAGTCCAAGGTGGCCGACATTCTTCACGAAATTCACGAAGGTATTAACGCACAACACCTGGGGGGACGGTCTCTTGCCCGTAAAGCGTTGCGCGCCGGCTACTATTGGCCCACCATGCAAAAGGACGCCAAAGAACACGTAAAAAAGTGCGACAAGTGCCAACGCCACGCCGACATGCACATCGCGCCACCCCACGAGCTCACTACGCTCACCTCCCCGTGGCCCTTCAGCTGGTGGGGCATGGATATACTCGGTCCCTTCACACAAGGCTCTTACCAAAACAAGTACCTTATAGTCGCCGTGGACTACTTCATGAAATGGATAGAGGCCGAGGCACTTGCCAAAATCACTTCCTTTAACATCCTTCGTTTTTACAAACGAAACGTCCTTGCCCGCTTCGGCATTCCACAGGCCCTCGTCACGGACAACGGGACACAGTTCACCGATCAGAACTTCCGCAATTTCGTAGTACGGCTGGGCACCAAGCACCACTTCACATCTGTCGAGCATCCCCAGACCAACGGCCGGCAGGGCGCGAGCAGTCTGCTGCGAGGACTCGGTGAGACTCGGAGAAGCCAAGAGCAGGTGGGTAGAAGAACTTCACAGCGTGCTGTGGGCATACCGAACAACTCCCCATTCTACCACGGAGAATCCCGTTCTTAACATACAGGCGGTCATACCCATCGAATCGAGTCAGGCGCACCAAATTTCCCTAGAAGAGGAAGCGAATGACGAGGCGCGCGAGCTAGATCTAGTCGACGAGATACGCGGCGCGTTCGGAAAGCACGCGTTTAAAACAACAGATCACTGCGCCACGACGAAGGTCATGCGAGTTCAAGTCGGCACCGGTCCTCCGCAGAATCAAAAGAATCTCGAGAGGGAAGCGGCGCCAATTGGGAAGGCCATATCGTGTCCGAGCAAAATGGGCGCGGAGCGTTACCTCGAAAATCTAAGCGAGTACAACTCCTCGACCTTGAACGCTACAAAGCTCAAGCAGTACTACGGTGAGCTAGGGCGACCACGTGCTCAACGCCTTGTGGCCCTTAAACTCCTCCTCGAGATTTAGCTCACCTTGGGTCGCAGAATGGTGCTCGTCGCGCCCAAGCGCTTACACACGGGACCTACTCGACTACGATAAGTAGGGACCCGCTCGATCGGAACCCTCGATCGAGGTCCGCGGGTCTTCTTGCACCTTTGGCGGGATGTCCGGCTGGACGGTCCCACGTCCGAGGATGTGGTCTCTTAGCACGACCATATCCTCTGCCTCAAGCCCCAAGCCTAGCGCAAGCCGGATAACAACGTCGAGCAGTTGTATAACAAGGTCGAGCATAGCATACAGAGACTAACAACAGTTAACAAAAGTATAAACATTGGTAAATAAAGCACTGATAAATAAATGGCCACCGACGGCCAGCTAAATAGTCACGGGCACAAGACCCAAATTACAAACATCCAAAAACGGGCACATGCCCGTGTCACAATTCTAAAAGCAAGGGGCGCGCAGGCCAGAAATAACAGGCTCGCAGGCCCAAACAAATCCAAACAACAATCATTCAGCAGGAGCCACGACCTCCCCGTCGACCACACGGTGAAAGGGTCCGATCCCAGAAGTCACCAGCTCCACCCCAGGGTTCACCACCTGCACCTGTTGGATGGCCCGCTCAAAGCCGAAGGTCAGCGCCTCCACGGTGTCCTCTTCGAGGACCCTCACCCGGGCAATCAAATCCCCGAGAAAAGCGCTTTCTTCAGACTCATCCTCAGCAGGAGTCGTTCGCTCCCTCAACAACTTGACCTCGGCCACCAGCTGGTCCTTCTCTGCGACCAAGGGCTCGTACTTCTCCTTCATCTCCCTCAACTCGGCCGCCAGATTATCGCACTTGGTATCCAGACCCCGGAGCTTTTGCAATTCGTTCCATTGCGCCGTGTTGTCCAGCTCTAAGGCAGAGGCCCGCTCGCTGGCTCTGGAGGCTTGAGCACGGGCATTCTCCACCTCGTCGCTTAGGGTCAGCGAGGTCTCAGCAGCCGGATGACCGCAGACACATCATCATTCGTGCCCTCTCCCGCCGGTCGAGCCCAAGATCATCTTCCTCTCCGCCACCTGGACCACCGGGGGTTTCCCCTCAAAAAGTTGCCTCTGAGCGAAGCAAGGAGGCAGCACGAAGGCATCCCTAGTTGATACCGAGGTCCCCGGCTCTCCCTGCTCGTTTCGCTCAGCCCTCCGTCTCTTGAGCGGTTGGTCGGGGGATGAGGCTGGAGAAGGGGTGTTGACAGCGGGCTGAGAGTTCTCACGTGCCTGTCGTTGAAGGTCGACGACTCGATCCTTGGCAGTCACCCGAGGACCCTTCGGCCGCAGCTTGAGCATGCGTTCTTCCATGGCCGCCATCTTATCTGCAAAACAAACAAGAAAACGTTAGCACACACCAATACACGGGCAACTCCCCTTATGAATTTCCAAATAAATACCTATGACCTCAGCGTCCTCATCGGACTCGATCAAGAAGAGCCTTGGTATTGATGTATCGCGGGCTATCTCGATTTCCCGTTGGAGTCGGGAGCACGCTTCCTCGATCGACACATATGGCCTAAAGCTCTTCACAAAATTTTCCAACCTCCCATAGGAAAGTTGGTCGTCTGTCCATCTTCTCGGGCTTCACGGAGTAGAAATCCGCCCTCGCTCATAATGCCCCTATCCCATTCAAGGGAACCATATCCTCTCCACCTCCCGTCCGTCCTCGTTAATCGCGGCGTCGAACAGGTGTTCTCGCCTCTCGTGGACGGGCTTTATCACGTAGAACGTTTCTTAAAGTCCCGACGAGTCCGTACGGCTGAAGAGTTTCTTTGGACTGCGAGACCAGGCGCATTATCCGACCATGCGCTGCGATGAAAGATGCGGAAGAAGAGGGAAGAGTGGCCCTATGTCCAAGTAGCGGCACACGATCTCAAATGCCCGCATGAAGGCCAGGGCATTTGGATGGAGTTATGAAGGGGCAAGGTTCAGCCATGTGAAGACCCCCGTCTGAAACCCAGTGAAGGGCATGCGGAAGCCCGCCTCCCGGAATGCAAATTCATACATGGGAAATCTCGTCGAGGAGTACGACGAACATATCCTCCTTCCGGGCCCAGGGATTTGCACGACCCAGGAACCCTCGATTCCTTCGTCTAAATCTTCGATTTCGTTGAACGCATTGGACGAGTTGGTGGAGAAGTCCGATTGAAAATTCCTTGGTTCAGGCGCGACCCAGGAGAGGTCCGGCGCCAGCCTTACTCGACGGGGTCCGCTCGCCCCCTCGTCTCCACCACATATCCGATCCCCGGCACTTGAAAAGCAGCGAAAGAAAAGTGAATTTGAGGACATCAAATCCACCCCTCCACCACGACTCAAGTGACACGGCGAGGGGCCCGGACGTCTGAAGCAAGAACGCTCTCCCCTCACAAGGACCTCACGCGGATTACTCCCTTCCAACATACTCATCAACCGACCATAAAAAATTCCCCGTAAAGTGCAACGATCTCCCCGCGAGATTCGTGCTTTTTGGTCGTGGCATTCAAGTTTCTGCCCGTCTCATCCTAATTTCTGCCCGTCTCATCCTAATTTCTGCCCGTAATAATCAACTCTCTCCCCGCTATATGCAAGAATCTCCCCGCAGGATTCAACTCTCTCCCCGCAAAATGCAAGAAATTCCCCGCGACACTCAATCTCCTCCCCGCGATATTCATACAAGATAAACTCTAAATTCATCCTAAATTCATCCTAAAACACGAATTGAAAGGAGATTATCAAAGAATTAAGGATGTTACCTGCTTTCGGAGTCGAAGACATGTCGAGAAATTTGAGATAGAAAGTTGTGGAAGATTCTGCGTTCGAGAGCTTTTTGGCTGGAAAATCAGGGAAGAATGCACAAATGAAACCCTAAAAATCCTTTTTATAACAAAAACCCAAGGGCATGAAGGTCACACCTTTAGGCGCCAAAGTTCCATCTCAAATGACAAGTGGCATTGACCGACGCCTCACTCCCGACGCTCCCGCGGATCTCCACGAGTGTAGCGACGAAATATGCCGCTGACATCTGCGTCTCGTTTTCTACGGGCGAAGGCCATTGGCGCCTGAGGACCTTCCGGTTCAAAGTCATTGCTCTAGAGCAAAGACTTGGGGGCTCTGATCGGTGGCCTCGCCTAGGCCAATAGATCCGAGCCCAATTGCCCTTGGAAAACGGTGGGAATGTCCACGCACGTGGTGGCCCAGATCCGAGCCCGATTGCCCTTGGAGGCGTTGGGAATGTCCGCAGGGGCGGTCCAACGGATCCCGTTGTCTCGACGCCACGTGCCCCGATATTATCGGACCGCTGACTAGGTTTCCTTAACCGTCAAGTCTCCGAACGCAACAAACCGGATTCTGGGCGACAATCTAGGGAGGAGACCACGTCTGGCCTCCGCACACGTAAGCCTAGCAATCCGCTAGTGGGCTTGGACTTACGCCACTAATCGGATCTTGGCCCCCGGGCTATAAATACCTCTCACTTGAGAGGGGTATCTCATTCCTTTACTCTCTTCTCTCACTTGCTTGCTCTCTGCCTCTACTTACTTTGGCATCGGAGTGTCTTGCAGGTACCCCCCCTTTTCTCTTTCACTTTGGGCCACCGTTGCAGATTGGGCCAAGACACCTTCTGGTCAGGTACGATCAAAAGTATATATATATATATATATATATATATATATATATATATATATTTGTGAAATTATATGTTTATTTAAAAAAAAATATTCTTACGATATGTTATTAAAATTAGGTAGATATATTGTATAAATATATGTTTAATTAGAGTGAATATTTAGAATAATTGAATAGTAACATATAATTTATTTTAGAGAAAAAAAACAACAAGTATTAAATATTATCAATTCTATATATAACTAGATATATGATGTTATCAACAAAAAGTTAAAAAATTGTCGATAGATCGCTCCTCATTTTATTTAATAAAATCAAACATGAAGAATGTTGTACATGTGCAGTATGAAATATTATCAATTATAAAGTTTCTTGGAAGACGTGGGCTTAAACCATATTTTATGGAAGGAGTTGTCGTGTCTCTCTCGTATGTGTTTACTCAAGAATGTTGTCAAAGCGAAGGAAGGGTAATATGTCCGTGTTTAAAGTGTCGTTGCAGAAATATAATTAGTGACTATAGTGAAGTGAAACGTCACTTGAAGCGAGTGAATTTTAGGCCAAATTATTAGGTTTGGACATCTAATGGGGAAAATGTTAGAGATGAATAGAGGGACTTCTAAAAGTCAAACACGTATTGGTCCAGATATAAATAAAGATGCTCCAGGTAATCCATTGCATATGCAAATCCATGAACAATTTAATTTAGTCGAGGATATGAAGGAATGGTAACATGTCCGTGTTTAAGGTGTGGTTGCAGAAATATAATTAGTGACTATAGTGAAGTGAAACGTCACTTGAAGAGAGTGAGTTTTACGCCAAATTATTAGGTTTGGACATCTAATGGGGAAAATTCCAGAGATGAATAGAGGGACTTCTAAAAGTCAAACACGTATTGGTCCAGATATAAATAAAGATGCTCCAGGTAATCCATCGCATATGCAATGCCATGAACAATTTAATTTAGTCGAGGATATGGTCAATGATGCATTAGGGGTGAATGTGGATTATGATGAACCTCAAGACTTTGACGTAGAAGAGCTCCCAAATTAGAAAGCGCAAAAGTTTTATCAGTTGTTGAAAGAAATAAATATACCATTTTGAGGGGGCTTTTGACTTTAGGATATCAATGTGTGTAAGGTTGTTGGCTGCGAAGTCAAATTAGAATGTTCCATATTAGTGTTTGGAATTCTTTGCGAGAATGATATTGGATGTGACTCATGTGAAAGAAAACATCCCTACGAGTTATTACGCTGCAAAGAGGACGATATCGAAGTTGGGACTAGAAGTAAAAAAGATTGATTGTCGTATTATGTTGAAGCGGTAAAGCGACAAGCAAAGAGTTGGTATTATTTTTACCGGGTGATATATACCGGTTAGGTTATATCGCATCGTGTCCACAGAGATTGATTATTGATTTGTCGTTTGACAATTCTACTGTTAATGAGTTTGAGATTAAATGAGTTGAAAATAAAAGACAAAAATTAAATGAAAAAAAAAGTATATAGGATAGACAACTTGTCTGGAACGAATTCACACTACCTGTTACAAACTTAAATCTACCGTCTAGTTATACCCGACCTACGATACTCGTCCGTGTCATCACATACCTCTCATAATCTAAGCTATTTCTAACCCAAATTGAGATTCCTCCCGAATCACCTCGATATCCATTTTTGGCATACCTCAACAACAAGAAGTCAACTACGTCACCTCCATACCCATCTCTGGCATACTTCACCAACGCAGAGGCATTAAGATCAGATACTCTATGGTGAATGTCAGCTCTAAACGTATTTCTAGCATTCAGAAACTAACAGATAATCATCCTAGGCAAGAATCTAAGCAGTCTATCTCTAGCAAGCTCAAATCCCCAACATAGAGTAAAAACCTAAAATAACTACCAACACATATTCATAAAGCAGACTTTATACAACGCCAAGTGCGACAAATATACATGTGTTCAGAGTAAATATACATACATAACCAACACAATAGAGAAATAGAAAGAGAAAAGAGGAGATAAACTACCCATTTACACCAGTTTGTCAACACGTATCGAAGAGCAATCCACCTCCAATCATCCGTGAGCAAGACCCTAGTGTTGTTTTCTAAGATAAACTATAAAAAACTATATGGGTGATAGAATTGGGAGCAAGAATCTCACACCCCAAAACCATACACAAAAAATGAAATGAAATGAAAGTATAAAGAAAATCTGGATTCGCACAGTCACCCAACAAACTAAAAGCTTCGCCCGACGAATCTTCTTATTAAGTTGGCTCAAATTAATCCACGTCCTCATCCTGTACAAATATTTACCTTCCGGAGAAATTTAGCTTCTCCTGGCGAAATTCTCTTTTCCTCGCCCAGCGCCCAGGCAGGGAAACAAGTCAGAGCGAAGCAATTCTTCCTCTAACAGAATCGTCGCCCGACAACACAAGGCCCTCGCTTGGCGAAATTACCCAGGCAACAACTTTTGTTGCTTTTCTAATGGCTTCCACCTTCAATCCTTATTCCTTTATTCAATCAAAAATGCATCTTCGAGCTCCATTTGGACTTTATTCTCAATGCTCCAATAATGCAACAAATACCACCAAAATATATACAAAACTAATCAAACGGTACAATATGTACACAAAACGCAATAAAATGTATTTACAACAAAAAGTCGGGATTATTCAACTAAATATCAACAAAAGAACGGATAAGTGCCACAAAAGTATATACAAAATAACTTCATTTTGACACTTATCATATTACAGGCTGCATGTTGTTTTATGACAATGAGTTTGGTACAAATTAAATGAGTGGGAATTAGAGTAATGTAAGTTTTGCAACAGTCTAAGGTATTTAGTTCGCATTAAAGGAGTTGATCGAAAGCAAAAACGAGTTGCAGTGAATTTCATGTTCTATCTGCCAATAATACTAGGTTGCAAATAGTGTTTGCATCAATGCACAACGCAAGCCAAATGACATGGTGTGACACCCCAAATAATTCGATAATTAAATAATTATGATTTTTAATTATTAAGTTAATTGAGAATATAATTTATTAATATATTGGATTTATTGGGATTAATTATGGAATAAAGGAATGTAATTATTAGAGGTGTGTTGAGTAAAGTGAGGGTGTGAGGAGTAAAAGACTCTACTCACATTATTTAATTCATTTTATTTATGTTAGAGGAATAAAAGAAGGAAAGAGGAAAAAGAGTTATTTTTGGAGAAAACACACATACGTGAAGTTGAGAAGAGGAAAAGGAAGGAAGAAAACCTAAGGTGTCAGAATTCGAAGAACTCACAAGGTAAGGGGTGATTTTGATTAGTTAATTCATATTATCGGTTTAGATATTCAATGATATGGATCAAAGTATGTTAGGGAATTTCGGTTTAGAATGTTAGGGTTCCATAGAATTGTCCCTATTGTGTCGGATTATAGGTTGAAAACAATTAGAGTGTCAGATAATAAAAAGGAATGATGAAATAATGTTGTTTGATGATTTAATGATGCAAATTGGATGTGTTTTGGTGTTTCCCATATAGCAATTCGTATGGGTATGTTTGGGTTTGGTTTAGAGTGGATGAATGCTGTCAAAAGTGCAGAAAATGGCTCTGCAACACGTGGGAACCGGTTCCCAATGGGGAGGAACCGGGTTCCACTGTGAAAATGTGTAAAAACAGGAAAAAATGCACTCAGGAACCGGTTCCTGTATGGGTAGGAACCGGGTTCCCATACATTTTTCCAGAAAGCTGATTTTTGAACTTCGCAGGAACCGGTTCCTGTATATGTAGGAACCGGGTTCTGCTGTAATTTTTGAAAAATATTTAAACTTTGAAAATTCATAACTTCCAAACCGTAAGTCCGTTTTGAGTGCCGTTTTGGACGTTATTTCTTAAATTTAATGCTCTATTTTATAAAATGAAAAGATTTTCCAAAACTTGAAATTATTTTGAAAATGAGCCGAATTCCGAAATAGGTGATTATTGACTGGCACAAATTGATGTGTATGTAGCAGAGAACATGTGGTGATGGATGTATTGGTATTGTGTGGATGTAAAGCATGTTTATGCTGCTATTAATTGTATGCATGACGGTTGGAATATCATGTTGTTGGTTTTGATTCAGTTATGATAAATTGATGTATTACATAGACTGATTTGATGTTGCATGCTAGTGATGTGCGTGCATATGCATTGTTTGGTGAAGTTAATTCCCATTGTGTGGAATTTGACTTGTATTGCCGATAACCGATACCCGAGTGAGGATGGGTGGTTATGGATTCGTGTCCGGGGGTTTATGGACGAATCGATGGTTACTGTATCCGGTTGATGAGGGATCAGTGTTGGGTGACTTGGTCACGTGTTGGTACCACATGCATTGTGTCTGCATTTGTGTTTGCATGGGATTGTAACATGTTAGGATGTCTTCCAGTGTTGCGATTCCTTTGTTGTCTATTGATTATGCATAATGACTTGTATGATTGTGATTGCGTGTTGGATCTGAATTTACGATAAATGAGTGAAATAATATGCTTGTGATATATTGTTGATTGAGAAGCTTATAATATGTTTTAATTATGAGAAGTCTTTACTTTAACAATTTCAGATTAAGATTGGCAGCTTAGGAGTTGGTGAGGATGACTCTAGAGCTTGTCTTTTAAGTCCGCGTGTCAGTGTCATGCTCTAATTAGGTTGTAACACTGGGGAACATTTAGTTAAGGAATTAGTTATTATTCAATTGTTTCTTTGAATCTCATTGAGAATAATTATGGTTTATTCAGTTTTGGTTTTGGTATTTTCCGCTGTGTAAGACATGGTCTTAAATCGATTGAATTATTTGAATAATGATCCTCAGTGTAGCATGGCTACTGTTTATTTGGAGGTTTTATTTTATTTAATAATTGTGGCATCCCTTGTTCCGTGTTAACACTGATGAATTATGACTTTAATCATTGATATAATTAATATATTCGGGGTATTTTAGAAGGGGTGTTACACATGGCACCATACAAACAAAATTAGTTCAGGCATGATGTGACATCCATCTGATGGCGAGGCATGGGAAACGTTGATAGAGTTCATCTTGAATTTGCAGCAGAACCTAGAAATATCAGACTTGGATTATGCTTAGATGGTTTCACTCCTTATAATTTGTCAGCAAATCCATATTCTTGTTGGCCAGTTACTGTTACCCCGTACAATCTCCCTCTTAAAATGTGCGTGAAGAAACCTTACATGTTTTTTTACATGCATCATTCCAGGACCGTCGAGTCCAAAGACAAGAATAGATGTTTATTTGCAACCTTTAATTGATGATCTCAAAAGGTTGTGGGTGAGAGAGTGGACATATGATGTGTCTCGTAAATAAAACTTTAATATGTGAGTTTCTTTAATGAGGACAATTAACGACTTTCCTGCATATGGCATGTTGTCTGGATAGGGTACGCATGGAGAAATGGGATGTCCGCATTGCATAGATCACACAAAAGCGTTTACTTTGGAAAGGTGGGAAATGTTTGTGGTTTTTCTATCATCATAGGTTGATCCGTTGTCGCACACAGATAAAAAATGAGTTATTTTGAAAGTATAGTAATGGTAACGGCCACTCTAGTATCGTCTCACAAGGATTCTTGATTTTATTAACTGACTACAGTAACGATTTGTGAGGGTTTGGTTTGGTTTTGAAATCGATTTATAAAACAACGTACAAAAAAATGATTATGAAAATAAGTGATTTTAATAAACGAATTCATTGACTCGGTTCTTACTTATCATCGACTGCTAATATCACAAATTCCTAAGAGGATTTTCTATCCTATTTGATAACAATATCAATCAGCAAGCGTGATTGATACTATGAGAAATATGTTCCTGTTACCGGATTAAGAAAACGGTTGTAGATAACGTGAATCAACGATTAAGCAAAGTTAATTTCGAATAAAATTAGGAACACAAATCAATCAAAATGAATCAACAATGATATATCATAACCGAATTAAGCTAACAACAATGATATAGGATAGTTGAAAGGAATCGAAATTTAATTGTAAATATTATAACAATCTCAAAGTTTGAACCTGAGTACAACGAATCCGTCCAAAAGGGCGTTAGTTCTCCATGGAATTCGTTACAAGCTCTCAATAGTATTTTGTGAATAGTGAAAGTCAGGGATGAAAAGTACGGCTTCCCTATTGTTTTAACAGAACCCGGGTTACAACTCAACTAGGTCATATACATAACCCATGCCCAAAACAAATGATCCAAAATAATTTATAAATCTAATGCTGCAACTTCAACAGAATTTTCATGTCTGCTACAGTCCGAATCAACTTTTGACTTCTAAATAAAAGTTGTAGCTCTTTCTCTTAGATTTCCAATGCATATTAGAACGTGTCAATCTGATTCCCGTAGCTCCAGTTATAAATTTTTTATTGAAAGTTGTCAATGATAAAAATTAAATACGGAAATTAAATAAGTGCACAAATAAATTAAATTATGAAAAAACATTAAAATGGTGAAACTAAAGAAATACACTAAGGAAATACCTAAGTATAATAGTAGAAGAATGTGCATGAAGATGCACTGATCATAGGTCCTTACCTACAAACCATGAATTTAGAAGAAATAATAATGCTTTTAGAAAAGGAGAAAAAGTAACAGATCTACCTCCCCCTTGATTGTTATCGACTGAAGTATGGAAAATTATTAAAACCCAAGGCTTGTTACACTCTTACTCCCCAAGAATAAAAAGCAGTACGTCAGTGGTTAAGTGATTTGAGGATGCCTGATGGTTATGCTTCTAACTTGGCAAGATGTGTTGACTCCATAATAGGGAAGATGCATGGAATGAAAAGTCATGATTGTCATGTTTTCAAGGAACGATTGCTTCCAATTTCATTCAGTTCACTGCACAAGCATGTGCTTAATCCACTAACTGAGATTAGTCAATTTTTTAGAGACATTTGTATGTCCACTTTAAGAGTAGACAACATCATTAAATTGGGCCGAAATATTCCTGTCATTCTCTGCAAGTTGGAGCAAATATTTCTGCTAGGTTTATTTGATTCTATGGAGCATCTCCATGTGCATCTTGCTTATGAAGCTTTCCAAGGTGGACCTGTTCAATATAGATGGATGTATCCATTTAAAAGATCCATGGGTGATTCAAAGCGATTTGTGAAAAATAAGGAAAGAGGATCAATTTGTGCATATTATTTACATTGCGAAACATCACATTTTTGCTCTCGTTATTTCAATCACATGATGTTGACTCCAAGAATCATAAGGAACGAAGTTCACTTCAGTGAAAGAAGTCAATTCACCTTATCAGTTTTCGTTCATCCAAGTCGTCCCTAAGGGAAGACGATAAAGCATTGACTTTCTAAAAAAGAAATGCAATATGCTCATGTTCATGTGTTGGTTAACTACGTTGAAGTTAAACCATGTCTTGAGTAAGTATATTTAATTAAGTATATATGTTTTATTGGTTAAAACTCGTAACCTTCTATAACCTATATTTTTTTTCGAAATAGGGCATTTAATAGATACTATAATCAAAGCACAGGCGAACAACCATCGACTGGTTACACACATGCCTATTTTTCAGCATGGTTCAAGCAACAATTATCATGTATTGTTGAACCAAGTATTGAAATAATACATTTGAGAAGTTTGTCTGAAGGTCCTCGTCAACGTGTAAATGAATGGCACACATACTTTGTAAACAATTACAAATTTCACACTGACATATGGAGTGAAGGGAAGAAAATTGTAAACAGTGGTGTAGTCGTAAAAGGAGTTACAGTGGGTGGTGAAGATGACTTCTATGGGGTTATCACGCATATTTACGAGTTGGTCTATAATTATATGGACTCGGAAAATAAAATTGTCTTATTTTATTGTGACTGGTATGATCCATCTTCCAGGGGAACACAAATTGATAAAAAAATATAACATCGTTGAGGTTTGAATAAATAGAAAGTACAAAGATTATTACCCTTTCATAGTGGCACACAATGTTAGGAAAATTTATTATGTACCTTATCCTTCAATTACCCCACACAAACGAGGATGGTGTGTTGTAATCAACTCCAACCCAATGGTCACATTGAGACTGACGAAGTAATGGAAGATGTTACATACCAAGATTATGAGATTTTACTTGCTAATGAGGTAATTGAAATTGAAGAGATTATAAGTGTGTTTGATATTGTAGTTAATGGTCAACAAGTTGACGCAACTATCTTGTTGTCAATAAATACCATGGAAGAAGAGCATGAAGAGCTAGGAGAGTTTGGAGACAATAATTTCATATCCGATGAAGACAATGAAGATTATGATGATGAATAATTTAAATATGTATTATGTAATATTACTCTTGTGTAATAAGATTGTGTAATAAGATTGTGTAATATAGTCTTTCAAAATAATATTGTGTAATATTATCTTTCAAATATTATCTTGTGTAATATTATCTTTTTTGTAACATTCATTGTTTAATATTTTTCTTTCAAAATAGAAAAAAAATGCCACTAAGAGAATGGAAAAAGGTAAGAGTCAACAAAAGCCTCGCCGCACCGGGTTCATTATAGAGGAGGTTCTTGATTCATATTTGTTTATTCCTATGCCAAAATCAACACATGCAATCATTTTTTTAAGAACAACACATTGTCCAAATGAGTTACTTTTATGAAATGGAGGGAGTATTTGTAAAATTATTATCTTGAAACGCGTGCATTTAATATTTTAACCCTTTAAATATAATTTTATTACATTTAATTATATATTTTTTTTTAATTATAATATCTTTAGCGTGACCTTAGTACATGTGTTAGCACGATTCTTTAACTTATAACTTTCGATTATACCATCTAATTAATACTCTATATTTATTACTCTTTTAATTTATATTAATGATAATTAAAATAGGCAAATAGTTGCTAAGGATAATTTAATATACTTAAAGATCCATTTTGGTCCTCACAAAAACTATGAACATCAAATTAATCTCCAAAAAAAAACTCGATTTAATCTTTTATAAAATATAATCGGACCATATTAGTCTCTCTGTTAATATTTTTCAAACTAAATTGTATGTCGTTACTATTAGACTATTTTGCATTAGTGATAAATATTTCTCATAATTTGTAGTAATATTAAATTCATGACTTTTTTATTTATTTTTTATCTACAAAATTCAATAATATATATGTTTATATACGAGGCTTTATCTTAACCAGGAACTTGTCATTTTAAAAACAAAATCATCATTAATTTTAGCAAACTCTTTAAATTTAAAATAGATGGAGCAAAATTATTAAATTTGTAAAAGGGGATCAAAACTATAATTAAGTCTATCTAAATTATTAAGTTAAATATTTATTATTAAAAAATTTAAATGAAATTTTTTCTGCATAGTTTTCATATCATATTTCAGAAAAATTTATGAACGTTTTAAATTATATTTATTTAATATTCATAACAATTTCGAAAAAATAAAATCATTTTAACATTCACAATCGAGAAAAATTCACGAATTCAAGTTAATTTAATTCATTCAACCTCATCTTAGATTATTTGTCATACTTACATAAAAGTGACTATCATTTAATTTGTATGGAGATGGATTTGTTACCCTATAGGTATAAATCTTCTATATATTTTCAATTCAAAATTGTTTAATATTATAATAAATTATGAAAATATTTTTATCACCGGTATACATTGATTTAGTGGTTAAAACATATGACATGCTTTAAAGATTTTGGGTTTAATTCTTTTAGGAATCAATTTTGTCTAATAAAATTGAAAAATATAACACGATTTAATTTTGTAAGGAAAAAATTATTTTGTGGAGGATTAATTTAAGTTCTATAGTTTTGTGAGGAAATAAAATAGATCTTCACTCATTTACCTTAATTATTTGTTCAATCATTTTTTTTAATTCTCGTCTTTATGCAAAAATCTTTAAAAGAAACTTTTATTTTGAGAAGAGAACATTTATAGAGTGTAGTACTCTACTCCTTAATGCGCCATAGTTCAGTTCATGATTGAAAAGAGGCCGCAGAAGTCGAAAATACTAGTAGTACAATGCATCATTCATATCTTGTCATTTTCTAGGAAACTACTCTCATCATGCGCCGTTCTAAAGTACCACTTTTAATAATTACTACTATTGATTACGTAAATATAAGTTTCTCTCTCAAGTCACCAACTTTACTTATATGAGCATGAAGCTTAACCTTTCATTTACATTGCTCCTTTGTTTCAAAGTCTATAAGGTATACATGAAAGGTTGAACAAGACATATACTTTAACAGTTTTCGTTACTTAGGTGCATGTCTACAGATATGTTTCTCTTTGATGATTGCTATAGGGTTGATGAAGAGCAAGGGATGGAGACAACTAGTAATGCAAGTGAAGATTATCTTAAACATGACGGCCTTTTAGATATTGTACTGTCATGTCCCTTCTTGGATGTTCTCAACGAAAATCTTTACAAAGACAAGGTTTCTTTTACACCCTTAATATGGATTTATTGTATTGTTATAGCTATTTGTTCTAACTTGGAATTATTACCCTTTTTTTACTTGTTTGAAAAACCAAAACCTATGTTCTCTCAGGTTCACAAGATTCCAGAGACGTTTAACTCAAAACAAAAGATTACAAGAACTCTTTTATTCCTCTTTTGATTGAAGAAATGCGCACTTATTTATCTTCAAGTTTGTTTGGTGTGTCCAGAGCTCCTTTCCATGAAATCAAGTACATTGAAGGCGAACTCACATTTCCTAAAGTGCAAGATCAATTCACACAGTTCAATCATATCATACAGTTGAAGAGTGCAGCTGAATCTGATGAAGTTGAAGATGGTGGAAATTATGTACCTGTATCAGGAGATCTCTCATTGCATTCACAAACTTTAGGCCTAAATGCTATACTGACTTGAACACTCTCGAAAGTCCCTTCCATATTGCTTATGTTCAATGGGCAAAAAAAGAAATTATATCATACGTTAATGGGAAAGAATGTGACTATTATTATAGAATATCTGTTCAATCATCCAAACGCATTGAGATGAATATTGAAAATGACTGTTGCAACAGCGAAGAGTTGAAACTGTATGCAGTTTACCTTGTGAACATGACAACAAGTCTTTGCATTTGGAATGCCCTGCGTTTGATCTCAGATGCGAGTATAATTAACACAGCTTTGGGACCGCATCAAATTGTAAGAATAAATTGTTTATCTGAATCGATTTTTTACTTAATTTTATATATAGCATACTGTTGTATACTAACTTACACAATAAAGCAGTGATGTTTACAATTCCCGCTAAGAAAATTTCTGTGAAGTACACCAGCATTATATATGTGTAACCTGATTAATGTTTGTATTTTAGAGTGGAGAAAGCTGTCAACTTTGCCTGTCTGAACCAGAAATTAGATCTTCTTTCATCAAAGAAGACGTGGTAATTCGTTCTCAGAATCTGAATGAATCCCAAGAGGATGCAGTTTCAAGATGTGTTAGTATGATGAATTGCAGACACGCTGATATCAAACTTATATGGGGACCACCAGGGACGGGGAAAACAAAGACAGTTGCATGCTTATTATTTTCTCTACTCAAGTTAAAAACAAGAACATTGGTATGTGCCCCAACTAATACTGCAGTTTTGGAAGTGGCAATTAGGTTGCATAAGTTAGTCACAAATTCACTTGAGCAATGAGCATGGTGCATATGGTTTGGGTGACATTGTGCTATTTGGCAATAGTAAGAGAATGAAGTTAAGTTCTCATCCAGGCCTTGAAGATGTCTTTCTTGATAACCGAGTCAAGAATCTCATGCAGTGCTTCCATCCGAAGACTGGTTGGGAGACTAACTTGCAATCCATGATACAGCTGCTCAATTCCATGGAGGAATTGGCTAAGAAAAAAGAGTGTAGTGAAGTAGTTGAATACAAGAAGAAATTTGGTGAACAAAGAGAGAAGCTTGAGTTCTTCATGCAAACCTTATACACACACATGCCAACATCTCTCATCTCACTTGAAATGGTGACAAAAATGCTTCAAGCTATTGACTTGCTAAGGTCTCTTGGAATTTCCTTGACGCCAGCCAAATTCAACAATAGAGATGAGTGCCTTAACATACTAAGTTCGCTTTCTGAGACAGTAGCCCTCCCCAAACTTGGCAAGATTGTGATCAGGAGAGGTATCATCAAGAGAGTTATCGAGAGAGTTCAAGTAGAAAATTTTTGCTTGTCGAATGCTTGTCTAATTTTCTGTACTGCATCAAGTTCTATTAAAATGGAAAAATCAGCAATGGAGGAACCAGTGGAATTTTTAGTAATTGATGAAGCTGCACAGCTAAAAGAATGTGAATCAACAATTCCGTTGCAGTTGTCAGGTGTTCGCCACTGCGTCCTAGTCGGAGATGAGAAACAACTTCCAGCATTTGTAAATAGTAAGGTACTTGATCATTCATTATTGTATTTAATTGTGCGATTTTTCTTTGTAATTAATGTTTTTGTCCATTATGTTCAAAACTATTATATATTTGTAGATTGCAGATGATTGTGAATATGGACGCAGTATGTTTGAGAGATTGGCAATTTTAGGATACAAGAAGCATATGCTTAATCTTCAATACAGAATGCATCCTTCCATCAGCTTGTTCCCATGCAAAGAGTTCTATGATAAGCAACTTTCTGATGCTGAGATTGTAAGAAAAATAAGCTATAACAAGCTCTTCCTTGAAGGACAAATGTATTCTTCTTATTCTTTTATTAACATAGATAAGGGTAGAGAAGAATTTGGACAAGGACAAAGTCTAAAGAACATGGTTGAGGTTGCTGTTATTTCAAAGATAATTGAAAGCCTTAAACAACGTTAGTTTCTCTATCGTGTACTATAAAGTTTCTGTTATTGACTCTAATTAAATATGAAATATGCATTAATTCATACTTGTAGGCTTGTAGCCGCTTTTTATTTGCAGAGTTCATGAGGAGAAAGAAGAAAGTTAGCATAGGAATAATATCTCCATATAATGCTCAAGTTTACGAAATCCAGAAGAAAGTTAAGCAATACATTTGGGTTTCTAATTCCAAGTTCTCTGTTAATGTCCGTTCTATTGATGGCTTCCAAGGTGGCGAGGAAGATATTATAATAATATCGACAGTGAGATCTAATGGAAGTGGTAATGTAGGTTTTGTCTCAAATAGACAACGAACAAATGTGGCTATGACTAGGGCTAGGTATGTAAAACACTAGTATTAATATAGATTTTTTACGTTGCTTCGAATGTTTACTGAAAAATCGAGTTTGATTATTTGTGCAGATATTGCCTTTGGATATTAGGAAATGAATCTACTCTAATCAACAGTGAGTCTGTTTGGAGAAATATAGTTCTTGATGCTAAGAAAAGGGGTTGTTTCCATAATGCTGAAGAGGACAAGAAATTGAGCCAGGCTATTGAGGATGCCTTGTCCCATCTCCAGCAACTCCAAGAATTTGAGTCTCGATTTAAGAAACCAAAGCTAGATGGGAAACCTATACTATTTGTGTAAGATGTTTATGAGTCTGATGAAAAACATAGCCTTGTTAATTTTGAGCTTTTCAAACAATGTCTACCAAGTTTTTTAACCCCGGCAATTGTTTCATGTACCCACCAAAACTAAATCTAAGCACCATTCTAAACTAAATGCTTAACATTTTGTTAGAGATTGATATTTTTTTAACATGTTATATTCTGTTGGTTTCGGATTTAAAAGAAATCTGGCACTGAGTATATTATCGGGACGAGTTGCGTACTAGGTCGCTTTCTTTAAGACGTTTTGTCGTACTATCAATAAAATTATGTAAAGCAGTTCGAGTTTCGACGACGTCTCCAGGATAAAACAGCTCGTTCGGAAAGACGATTTATCACTTGCACGGTAATAAATCGGTAGAAGAATAACACCTTCAGATGGTATAAAACCAGTCGCAGTATCTGGAGAAAATTTTAGTCGAGAAAACAGAAAATAATAAGTATGAAAGTTGAAGCAGAGTAAAGAGAGTGAAGAAAGAATTCGATTATGAATTCTGGAGTGCCTTGCATATGAAATGAGGAATGATATTTATAGGCCAAGGATGCAGCTGAATGAACCAAAAAACGTGGGAGAAAAAAGTGGGAGGAAGTGGAACCGACCCAGTCAAAGGTGGTTTATTTATCACTAATTCGGGTTCCAAAAATTAATTCATCTAGATCGGATCAAGCCGAGCCGGCCGATCGGACAACGGCGGCGACGCGCGCGTGTCTAGATGACTTATGGGTGTGTCCTGACTCCTTTATAAAATTGGGGTGCCCCTTGGGGCCCAACTCAATAGTCCAAGTTGGAATATATATACACTACTAATATTTGTGTTCCCTCCTATGTGGGACTAAAATGAATCTTTTCAAATTCACTTCCATATTAGTTCTCCCTTGTGCTTATTTATTGCTCATTTAATGTCAATAAATCATTTCAACTCCCACTCCAAGTTAACATCATTCCAAGATTTCCAACAATCCCCACTTGAATTTAAAAGGTGATTTTTAGAAGTACGTCAAACGTTTCTAAGATTGTGCATAAGCAAAGGTGTCTACGACTTGAACCTTTGCGTCGCAAGTAGGACTCTGATTCAACAAGAGTGACACTATTGTCTTGAACTCTATCTCAGATATCAGACCCGCGCACAACCTTTTCTTTTAGGTGTATTCTAATAGCCCGTGCTTTAATGGCCTTGCACGTGTATCCCGGTTTAGTGAAAGCTCTAGGAATTCTGCCTCGCAATTCCATAGGAATCGGCCAAAATTCCACAATCACATAGGTGAGTCTATCAAGAGTACTCCAGTAGCCTAGGTACTCCCTCATACAGAGTATAGATCTCATTAAGAGTTTCTATTATCTCATCCTTCCATTACTTCAAGATTCATGCTTTACTTGCATGATCATCTCATATTACTCACAACTTGTTATTACCCATTGAACCTATTTCTTGGGATCTCCAGTCATTTAGGTCGGGTTACCATCATGAGTAACTCATTTCTTTATAGGCATTTGTCCCATCTTTTTTAATGTATTATGGACTTTCTCTCTAGCTAATCCTTTCGTCGAAGGATCTGCTAAGTTTTCATCAGTGTGTACATGATCCACTCTTACAGCTCCTTTAGAGATACAATCTCTGACGGTGATGTGCTTTCTTCTTATTTGACGTCTTTTACCATTATAATAACGGTTCTCAATTTTTGCAATAGCCACGGTACTATCGCAGTGGATCAACACAGCTGACATAGGTTTTTCCCATAAAGGGATCTCAGCTAGCAAGAATCTTAACCAACTTGCTTCTTCACTAGTTGTGGCTAGTGCTATCATTTCAGATTCCATTGTGGACTGAGCAAGGATAGTTTGTTTTTTTATTTCCAAGATACAACTCCTCTGGCAATACTAAATATATAGCCACCAGTAGCTTTAGAATCATCTAACAAAGTATTCCAGTCTGCATCACTGTATCCTTCTAGTACAATAGGAAACTTACGATAGTGTAGGCCGAGATCCATGGTCCTTTCATGACTCGCTCAATAGCTTGCCAATGCTCATTACTCGGCTTACTCGTAAACCTGCATAATAATCCTACGACATATGCAATGCCAGGTCTAGTACAACCAGTGGCATACCTAAGACTGCCAATGATGCTCGCATATTCTGATTGTCTGACACTTTCTCCAGTGTTCTTAAATAGTTTCACACTTGGATCATATGGTGTGCATGCAGGTTTACAATCAAAATATTTATATTTCTTTAAGATCTTCTCCACATAGTGTGATTGATCCAAAGAAATTCCTTGTTCGGATCTCGTGATCTTGATACCCAGGATCACGCTTGCTTCTCCGAGATCTTTCATATCAAAGTTGTTGCACAACAGTGATTTCACATCATTAATGGTATGAATGTTTGATCCAAATATGAGTAGATCATCTACATAGAGACATATGATAGTGCAAAGGCGATTTTCAGATTTATAATAAACGCATTTGTCACTTTCATTCACTTTGTACCCATTTGATATCATTAAGTTATCAAA
Organism: Vicia sativa; assembly: GCA_021764765.1. Lineage (NCBI taxonomy): Eukaryota > Viridiplantae > Streptophyta > Magnoliopsida > Fabales > Fabaceae > Vicia > Vicia sativa. The sequence continues at coordinate 169,379,693 of CM038795.1, read as the reverse complement.
CTTTTCATGCCATTGTTTAGGAGCTTGTTTTAGTCCATACAGAGACTTGTCTAACTTACAGACCTTATTTTCTTGTCCATGGATCACAAACCCTTCTGGTTGTTCCATATAGATTTCTTCTTCTAAGTCACCATTTAAAAAAGCTGTTTTAACATCCATTTGGTGTACTTTTAAGTTATAAATAGCAACTATTGAGATAAGTACCCTAATGGATGTAATTCTAGTGACTGGAGAGAAGGGGTCGAAGAAATCTATATTTTTTCTTTGTCTAAAACCCTTGGCTACAAGGCGAGCCTTGTATTTACCAATGGTTCCATCAGGTTTTAGTTTATTTTTCAAAACCCATTTACAACTGATTGGTTTGCAGCCAAGAGGCAAGTCTAGTAAGTGTCAGGTCTTGTTAGAATCTAGAGAATCTATCTCATCATTAATAGCTTCTTTCCATAAATCCGCATCCATAGATGACAATGCTTCTTGAAGATTTATTGGATCTTTTTCTACATTATAAGCAGCATAACCGGGCCTATAATCTTTAGAAACTCTTACTCTTTTACTTCTTCGAAGTTCTGGTTCTACATTATCGTTGCTCTTTGTGATTCTTATCACAGGAATGTGACTCGATTGTATGCCCCCACTATTTCTCAATTTGAAAGGAAATTTGTCTTCATATAATTCAACATCGTTTGATTCTATGATCACTTTTGCATTTAGGTCATAAAACCTATATGCTTTACTTTTTGCTGCATATCCAATGAATACACATTCATATGCTCTACTAGCGAGTTTAACTCATTTCGGATCCGGAATTCTGACATAAGCCTAACAGCCCCAAGTTCTCAAATAAGACAGGTTTGGTTGTCTTTTCTTTAATATCTCATAAGGAGAGATCTTACTTTTTGACTTGGGGACTCTAGGACATAGAAAACAGTCAATAAAATTTCCCCCCACTAGTGAGGTGCAGCACCAGAGTTCATCATAATTGCAACAACAAGTTCAGTAAGAGTTTTATTATTTCTTTATGCTTTACCATTCATTTCAGGAGAATATGGAGCAGACGTTTCATGTATGATTCCACGTTCTTTATAAAAATCATTAAATAACCCATAATCATATTCAGTTCCCCTATCACTACGAAGTCTCTTAATCCTTTTACTAAGTTGATTTTCAATTTCACTTACATATTATTTAAACATGTCAATCGCTTCATTTTTATTCTTCATTACGTATACGTAAATATAATCAGAACAATCATCAATAAAGGTGATAAAATAACGTTTGTCGTTTCTAGTCAGATTTTTATCTAATTCACATATGTCAGAATGTACAAGATCTAGTGGATCATATTCTTTAATAATAGATTTATGTGAGGTCTTAATTATTTTAGCTTGACTACAATATTCACATTTATTCGAATCATTTAATTTAGTGATCAGACCTAGGTTGCTTGCATTATACATAATTCGTTTATTAACGTGACAAAGTCTAGCATGCCAAACATTAAAATCACACAAAAAATAAATATAATGAGAAATCTTATTCAAATCAATATTCAACTTAAACATGTCATCAGTGGCGTACCTTTTCCAAACAAAATACCATTCTTAGTGATGGTGTACAAATCTTCCCCTATAGTTTGACTAAACCCAGCCTTATTTAAAAGAAAACTAGAAACAAGATTCTTCCTAATTTCAGGAACGTGCATGACGTCCTTCAAGATCAAAGTCTTTCCTGAAGTGAACTTCAACTCGACGTCTCCAATTCTAGCAACATTAGTGGTGTGAGCATCTCCCAACAACACTTTCTTATCTTCAGCATCCATGTATGTCTTAAACATAGCACGATTATAACAGACATGACGAGAGGCGCCAGTGTCTATCCACCAACCTTCACTTCCACCAACCATGTTGATTTCAGTGATCATAGCAATGAATTGCTCATTAGTCAGGTTAACTTGTGCACCTGAACTAGCAACAGGTTTGTGCATGCTCTTACATTTCTTAGCCATATGACCCGGTTTTCCACAATTGTAACAAGTGAAAATCGGAGCATCATTTCTCATAGGTGGTGGATGTTGCCTAGAAATGGAGCAGATGGAGCCCTAAAGGGATTACCATTCTTAATTCGGTTCACAACATTGTGATTCTGATTCTTTAAAGGTTTGCTTGTAGACTTCAGAACCGCACCGAATTTCTTTTTGTTATTAGAAACAACTAAGACTTCATCTTTTTGATCTTGTCTTCGAGCTTCCTCTTCAATTCAGAGGCGAGTAATCAAACTCTCGATTGAAAATTCTTTAGTTTTATGTCAAAGCAAATTTTTGAAGTCTTTCCAACCAGGGGGAAGCTTGTCAATTATAACGGCAATCTGAAATTATTCATTGAGGGGCATACCTTTAGTGATGATTTCATGAGCAATTTTTTGAATCTCGTGGCTTTGAGCTTCCACCGAATTTTCATCCACCATCTTGTAGTTCAAGTAGCGGCTGACAACATATTTCTTTGTACCTGCTTCTTCAGTATCATATTTCTTTTGCAGAGCTTCCCATACCTGTTTAGCAGTCTTGTAACTATTGTAGTAATCGTACAGGTCATCAGCAAGACTGTTCAGAATGTGATTTTTGCAAAGGTAGTCATTTCTCTTTCCATAAGGCAATTTCTTTCCTGAGTTGTAGATCATCTGCTTCAGCTTTAGCTTTTGCAGCAACGTCTGATTCAACGGTTTTATCAACTTCGTCCGAAGTTACAACTTTGGCACCATTAGTTTGTTCAGTTGATCCAGACGGAACAACAGGAACATCCTTAGTCAAAATATGGGCAACCTTCTTTAAAGTTATGAAGAATTTCATCTTAGCTTGGCAACGTTTGAAATTGGAACCCTTAAACTTAAATGGTTTGTCAGAGACAATAGCGGTCACGGAAGCACCGATAATTTCCTCAGTGGCTATGGCAGTTAAGAAAACGTCTTAAAATTGTTGGTTTCAGATTTAAAAGAAATTTGGCACTGAGTATATTATCGGGACGAGTCGCGTACTAGGTCGCTTTCTTTAAGATGTTTCTCCATTGTAACACGGTGAACTGACTTTGTAGGTTTTTTGTATCGCAAATGTGCGGATAGCAAGAGTCGCCACCAACTTTTCTTTTATCCAATTAAGGGAAGGTAAAAATTACAGAAAAAGACCTTCGTTAGATTCTGAGTAAGGGAGAAGGTTGTGAAAAGGGAAGGTATTAGCACCCCTTTCCATCCGTAGTTATCTACGGGCTCTTAGTTGCTCTTAGATCACTTTAAAATTGTGCTTTCTGTGTGCTTGACAAAAATGTTTTGAAAAGGCATTTCGCTTTGACTTTGTAATGATTCATGTAGGAATGTATACAAAGTGTTCGAAAATGTTTCGTTTTGAAAAGAGTTTGAACTTTGACAAAAGTGTGAGGTATGAAAAGTATTTTGATAGAGCAAGCAACTAAAAGTCTTATTACCTACTCAGAATTGGTCGTTTTCGTATTGTTTTACTTTCCTTTAGAATAGCGTTATCCATACCATTAGTTGGTAGGTAACCCCATTCGTTAAATGTAAGCGGGACATTCGAAGGGACATCGTATGGTCATAGAAAGCAACTTGTAGGAAGTATCGTAGCACATTCGAAGGGACTATCATCATTTTTCGTAGGCGACAATCGAGGGTCAAGATCATGTATTCGGAGGCGACATCGTGAGTCTATGATCTTTGTATCGAAGGGACTATGATGATTTGTTTTGAAGGCAACGGTGCTAGAATACCTCTACGTTCGAGGGACTTGACCATGTGAATTCGTAAAGGCAACGAGAGAGAATTACCCTAAGGGGGTGCATGTGTGAAAAGAGTGTGTCAATTCAGATATTTTATCTTGAAAATTAGAGTGAGCTATTGTTCAATTTTATCTTTCCATACACGCCTAATTACTAACAGTTTATAGGGTGCGGAAATTAAAATGCGGAATGTAAAGATGCGGAAAGATAAATGTCCTACGCTATTACATGGCTTTGGGGCAGATACATAATTTAAACTTGCGAAAAATAAAAACCTAATTTAAGCTATTACATCCCATGAGCAGTTACATTATTGGAAAAAAAGAAACGATAAGAAAAAATCGTCCGAACGATATAACCTGTAAAAGGATGAGAAATCGGAAAATACGAGAGAAATCGAATAAGAGAAGAATATTAGTAAAAATGCAATTTTTTGAATGAGAAAAATATGACATGCTGGAAATAACATAAATATGCTAAAATAATTTTTTGGGATTTTTTGGATGCATTTTAATAATTTAAAACTAATTAAAATTGATTAAAATGCTAAATTATGAATAAAATAAAATATGCATGCAAAATAATATTTTTTAATTTTATAAATTAAATAAGCATTTTCAGAAAATAAATGCAAAAGGAAAAAATATTTTGATGATTTTTAATGCATGAATAAAAATATTGAAAAGAATTTAAAATAGATGCAAAATATTAAATAAATAAGAAAAATATGAAAAGTTTGTAAAAAAGTAAAAACACAAATGGTCTTGCCAGGATTCGAACTGGAGACCTTGGCTTCACAGCTCCCATGCCTTGCCATCTGATCTGGAGCGCACGCGTGTCACTGAATCGGAACGGATGGTGTATGAACAAGTGTCGCCTTCCTGTTGCCTCGTCACCGCGCCAAACTTCATCTCTTTCGTTTTGAATTATTGAAAATATAGCGTCGGCCATTGCTCGACGCTACGTCCCTGGCAAAATTGAAAATCACACACAGATAATATAAATGATTTCTAAGACCATGGTTCGATTCAGGACATCATTCCGAATTCATTGGCAATGGTCTTGAGGTCTAACTTTTCCATTTGAGAGAAACCCTAAATCGTGGTTAAAAACCCTAGCTATGGCATATCGAGTTCCTGGCCATGGAAATGCAATCAAACAGCCCAGATCGCTTGCAAACTCATCACTGATCACAAAAACAACAATGAAACATGTTAATAATGCATGAAAAATAGAAATCAATTTCAAGAAAAAGTGTCAAAACCGTGAGTTTGATTTCGTGGTTCTTGATGGATTCTTGATCTGTAAGGGTCTGGAATGAATCAATGGACCTCCAGGAAGCTATTGGATGGCTTAGAATCGGTTGAATCGAAGTAAAAACAAGGTTGCTAGTAGCTTGTAACCCACGGTTTTTTGAGTTGCAATAAGGGTTACTCCAGCCAAATTCTCTACCCTAATTCGTGTGGCATGAGTTGTGTATATATAGTAGAAGTATTCAGAGTTGTTTTGAGAAAGAATCAATCACTAATCAATGCAAATCAAATTTGATTTTGTACAAAATCAAATTTTCATATTTTGATCAATTTTCAATCAAATCTTGCCATACCAATCCAAATTTCGAAATTTGCTGGCTTTGTTGAGTTGCTTGGATCTCAAGGAAGAGAGAAAAATCAAGTTTGCAATTAATTTTGATTTTATACTTTATTTTTTAATTTAATTTGTATTTAAATGAATAAATTCCAAATTAAATAGAAAAATAAAATAAAAACTCGTGGCATTGGGCTTGGATATTCCTAATTGTATAAGAAACAAGTTTGGATGAAGAAAAAGTAAGCCCATTTGCAAAAAATTTGATTTTTAGAAGCATCTCTCTTTGTGCACTCTTTCAAAATTGCCCAACTTGTGAATGGTGTATCTTGCTCAATTTTCCACATTTTTGAGTGTTCTTGGACTTTTTGGAAAGATCTAAGAATCCTCTAACCAACCTTTTTGGTCTCATCTAAATTGGAGTTTCCATGCTCAATATATCCTCAAAACAAAATGTTGACTTTTTGTTGACTTTGAAAATGACCTGTAATGTTTTGAGCCATACCTCTCAAATGAAGCATTTTTTGGACATTCTTGTGAGACATGAAGTTGTAGAGAATTGAATTTCCTTCAAAACAAGAGGTGGTGGAAAAATTTCTAAGAAAGTATGAGAAAGTTATGATCAGTCAAAGTTCAGTTGACTTTTCACCTAGAAACCCTAATTCAGAAAGTTTGACTTTTGAGCAAATCTTGAGTTTTCTTGATGAATCATGATCAACCCTTGATCAAATGATGAATGTAACTTCAAAATGAGGATGTTGACTAAAAATCATGAAGTTTGACTGTATGTTGACCACAGTTGACTTTTTGTCCAATACAACTGATTTTCAACCATCTGAGCAATTGTCTGAGGAAACTTGACTTGTGAGGCTTGAAACTTGACATGGAGAATCTTTGAAGCATATGAGGAGGCATGAAGGACATTGGAGATGTTGGAAGTCCATCTGAAGCTGAGAATTGCCAAACCCTAGTTTGGGTTGATTGTCTAGGAGAGAGTTTTGTCTGATCAACTCTTGAGGAATCTTTGAGTATGGATGTATGAGATATCTTGAGAAGATGGAGGGCAAATTTTGGGGTATGACATCCGTACTGCCCATAATTATGCAAAGAAGTTCGAGTTTCAACGACGTCTCCAGGATAAAATAACCCGTTCGAAAAGACGATTTATCACTTGTACTCCAATAAATCGGTCAAAGAATAACACCTTCAGATGGTATAAAACTAGCCGCAATATCTGGAGAAAATTCTAGTCGAGAAAACAGAAAATAATAAGTATGAAAGTGTGATGAAGCAGAGTAGAGAGAGTGAAGAAAGAATTTGATTGTGAATTTCGGAGTGCCTTGCATATGAAATGAGGAACAATATTTAGAGGCCAAGGATGCAACCGAGTGAACCAAAAAACGTGGGGGGAAAAAGTGGGAGGAAGTGGAACCGACCCAGTCAAAGGCAGTTGGTTTATTTACTTGGTCAGCAAGTCATACGTACACGTATAACTCTTGGAGGGCAAGCAAACTCAGTCAAAATTAGGTTAAGAGTTGATTTATGAGCGGGACACGTCACCATTTCATAATTAATTAACATTAATATTAATTAATTTCTCACCATTAAATTATAATATTTAATTTTTCACCGAATAAATTAATTAATGGTAATTAATTTATCACTAATTCGGGTTCCAAAAATTAATTCATCTAGACCAAACCTGTAACACCCCTTCTAATTACCCGCAATTTATAAAGATTAATCAGAGTATTTAACACATATCAAGAGGCGTCACAATTTTAATATAATTCAAAATTATAACCAAAACAGTTGTCATGCTTTCACTGAAGAAAATCATTAAATAAAACAGACTTAAGGTTATGTTTAACAGCGGAAATGAAACATAACAAATCCTGAATACATCTTTCATAACTATTCCAGGATATAAATCGAAACATGAACCAAAACCATTATTTAATATTCATAAAGAATTTCAAATCAAGCGTTTCCCCAGTGTTACATCTACCAGAGCACGACACTGACACGCGGATTAACTAATGACTCGACTCTAGAAGCTATCCTCACTGATTCCAAGCAGCTAATCACTTCAAATCTGAAAGCATTAAAGTAAGGGTGAGATCTCTATCCAATATAAAATGCATTATACGTTTTTAAATACAACGGGATAATTTAATACGTTAGTCCATTATCAAAACACAAATCACAATTCAGTTCACAAATGCATCTCACACCATGAACCTGTAAATGTAACAATCAATGGAAATTGCAACACTGGAAACCATCCTAACATGTTACAATCCCATATGCAATGCAGAATCTATGCATGTGGTACCAAAACGTGAACCGAGTTCGCCCACTGCTCCGTTTACATGTGGAAAGACAGTGGCAATCCATGATTCGCCCATAACCACTGGGTCAAGAATCTAGCCTCACTACCTCTGAATCCTGGTAAGTCTATTGGCTCTGCCAGTTCACTTCCGCACAATGGGAATGAACCATAAACAATGCTTATGCATGCATCATAAAAGCATGCAACATTAATTCAACGGATTATGATCACAACATAATTCCACATAATGCCAACATCAACGAGTATCACATGATAACAACATAATCATGAAATAATTATCACAAAGCATGAATATGCCAAACGCTTACCCTTCAATTAGTAAGACTAACACCAGTATATACAACAATAACAACTGAGATCAACAACCATCATGAATACACAACATCGACAACAACACATGATATCAATACAATCATGAATAAACAACAAGGAAACCAACACATAAGCGTCAATCTTCGTTCAACCTGTCAGAACAATCTGAACCAATTCATCCACCATTCTTAAAACTACCATAGTTCACCAATCGGAAAAATGACTCTTTTCAAAATAAAATCCATTAATTATAATTTTCTTTATTTTATAAAATAGAGTATTTAATTTAAGAAACAACGTCCAAAGCAGCGACTAAAACGGACTTACGGTTTGAAAGTTATGAATTTTTAAAGTTTAGTGTTTTCCAAAAAGAAACAGTGGAACCCGGTTCCTCTATATGGGGAACCGGTTCCTGAGTTCAAAAATGTCATTTTTAGTGATCAAAACACTGGGAACCCGGGTTCTCCCATATGGGAACCGGTTCCCACGACCTGCAGAATTAAAAACTGCTATTTTTGACAGCATTATGCATTCTAAAACACTTCCAATCATTCTCATACGAATTGCAACATTAGGAACACCAAAATGCATCCATTTTACACCATTATAACATCATACAACATTATTTCATCATTCCTATTTATTATTTGACACACTAATGGTTTACGACCTATAATCCGACACAAATAAGGATGAATCCAACAAACCTAAATTAATCAAAATCGAATTTCCTAACATATCCAATCATCCATTTGATTCCCAAAACCCATAAGGCATTAAAACCGAATGAAATCATCCCTTACCTCGCGATGATCTTCGATTTCCTCGGCGTTGGCTTTTTCCTCTCTTCTCTTCTCTTCTCCAATTCTACGTGAAATAACTTTTCCAAAAAAGACCTTCTTTTCCTTCCTTTCCTTTTTATAATCCTTTTAATACTCCTTTTATTTATTCAAATAAAATAAATAATTAGTAATTAGTAAAGTAGAGTACTTTACTCCTCACACCCTCTACTTACTCCTCACACCCCCAACTCTTCTTTTTAATTAAATAATCCAATTAAATCCAAAAATATAAATAATCAAGCCTTTAATTAATTAAATAATTAAATTCCTAATTATCTATCATTTGAATTAATTCGGGGTGTCACAGAACCGACCTGGGTCGGCCGGCCGGCCGGAAGGCGGCGGCGGCGCGTGCGCATGTGTCTAGATGACTTATGGGTGTGTCCTCACTCCTTTACAAAATTGGGGTGCCCCTTGGGGCCCAACCCAATAGTCCAAGTTGGAATATATATACACTACTAATATTTGGGTTCCCTCCTATGTGGGACTAAAATGAATCTTTTCAAATTCACTTCCATATTAGTTCTCCCTTGTGCTCATTTATTTCTCATTTAATGTCAATAAATCATTCCAACTACCACTCCAAGTTAACATCATTCCAAGATTTCCAACATATTCTTTCTTGTAAAAGTAGGCAATAGCTAATGATGCATACTATTTAGAATAGTGTTGTTTTGGATTTTGTTTCCACTACAACAAGTAAGCTTATTGTTTGGCTCTATGTATTTTGTTGTATTTTTCACCTTTATGCAATGAGAAACAACATAATATTTTCCTCCCAAGAAACTTTATTATTTGTAGTTTCTATTCATCTCTTCTAACCATTTTTCGTCACTCCTATTTTTCTTACATGGTATCTAGAGCTTCATGGATATTAACGGGTCTGTGAGAAAAAATATCAACAAGAAAAAAACTCACAAAAAACCTTTAAACACTATAAATGGCTTCCAACAATAGTTCTCTACCTCCACCTCCTATGTTTGTAGAAGAAACCTATCATTTATGGGCTGCAAAAATGAAAGCTTATTTGAGATCTCAAAGTTTATGGGATGTAGTGGAAAATGGAAGCAACCCACCACCTCTTCCAAATAATCCAAAAATAGCTCAAATAAAAAATCACAATGAGGAAGTTTCTAAATAAGGAAGAGCACTTGCCATAATATATGCAGCACTACATGATGATATATTTATCAAGATCTTGAATCTTGAGATCGTAAAAGAAGCTTGGGACACGTTGAATGAGGAGTTCCAAGGGAGTGAAAGAACAAAGAAGATGCAAGTGTTTAATTTGAGAAGAGAATTTGAAGCACTAAAAATGAAATAAACCGAAACTGTTAGAGAATTTTCTGACAGAATTTCGAAGGTTGCTTCACAAATTAGATTGCTGGGAGAGGAACTCAGTGATCAAAGAGTTGTGGAAAAAATTATGGTGTATCTTCCAAAGAGGTTTGAAGCAAAAATATCCTCTCTTGAAGAAACTAAATATTTTTCTCACATCACACTTGCAGAGCTTGTTAATGCTTTGCAAGCTACTGAGCAAATAAGATATTTAAGGATGGAAGAAAATGTTGAAGGTGCTTTTGTCACCAATATCAAAAACTAAAACCAACGCTATAACAGTTTTAAGAAAAAGTATTTTTGTGAGAATAAAGGAAAAAGAAAAGGGGAGGAATTCAACAAAAAATAAGAGAGGTGGAAAAAGAAGTTTTCACTTTGTCAACACTGCAAAAAGGATACTCATTTTGAAAAGTATTGGTGGTACATGCCAAAAATTAAATATAGAGTCTGCAATCAACTTGGTCATGTAGATAAGATTTGCAAAAACAAAGTAAACCAGCTGCAACAATAAGACCAAGTTGTTGAACACCACCAACAAGTGGAGCAATTATTCATGGCTTCTTGCAATTCAGTCAGTAATAGCAAAGAAACATGACTAATAGATAGTGGATGCACTAATCACATGACTCACAATGTTGGCATTTTTAAGGATCTTGATAAGTATTTCTACACCAAAGTTACTATAGGCAATGAAGAACATATAGATGTCAAAGGAAAAGGTGTTGTAGCTGTTGAAACTCCCCCAGGTGTCAAATATATTTTAGATGTTTTATTTGTACCTGAAATAAATCAAAGTCTTTTAAGTGTGGGGAAAATGATGGAAAAGAACTATTCATTGCATTTCAAAGGCATGCGATGTACTGTTCTAGATCCTTCTGGATCTAAGTTAATGATGCTTGAAATAAGAGGTAAATTTTTTCCTATAGAATGGAATAAAACAACCATGCATGCATTTCCAAGTATTGTTTGTGATTCGTCCATGTGGCATAAAAGGTCGACTCACTTTAGTTACTCAACCTTAAAACAAATGAGTTCTCATGATTTGGTCGAAAATTTACCAGTCATTGATGATGTTGTTAACATATGTGATGTATGTCAATTTGAAAACAAAGTAGATTATCATTCCTTGTTGCGTCAACCTAGAGAGCTTCTGAAAAGTTACAAGTCATACACATAGATGTGTGTGGTCCAGTGCCAACAACATCTTTAAATGTCAATAAGTATTTTTTGCTATTTATTGATTATTTTATAAGGATGAGTTGGTAATTTTTTCTAAGGCAAAAGTCAGATGTGTTTGCTACATTTCAGAGTTTCAAACTTATGGTTACAACATAGGCTAATTGTCAAATTAAAAAGCTCATATATGATAATGGAACTGAGTATATAGTAGGAGAATTTTTAACGTTTTTTGTGAACAAGCTAGAATCCAACATCAATTTACTGTTCCTTACACTCCTCAATAAAATGGAGTGATTGAAAGGAAGAACAAGACAATCATGGAAATGGCTCGATGTTTAATTTTTGAGAAAGATATTCTAAAAACCTTTTGGGCTGAGGATGACAACACCTCGGTGTACTTGCTGAATTTGTTGCCTACCAAAGCCTTGGAGGGTAAAACACCCTTTGAAGCATGGTATAAAAGAAAGTTGTATGTTCAACATATAAAAATATTTGGATATGAGTGCTATGTCCATGTTCCAAATGTGAAAAGAGATAAATTAGAAACAAAGTCTGTGGTTGGTGTTGGGGAAGATTTAGGAGCATTGATATATAGTGTAGGATTAGGAACATTTGTGAGAAACACACCACTTGTCCCTAAAACCTTAAGGTGATAGGGGAGTGAGTGGGTTGTCCCACAAGTCACCACATCATCTTTCAATGTGGGACTATTTTCCTCACTAATCATATTTGCCTTGTATTCCAACATTCCTTCATTTGAGCCAACCAGGCTCTGATACCAATTGTTGGGGAAGATTTAGGAGCATTGACATATAGTGTAGGATTAGGAATATTTGTGAGAAACACACCACTTTGCCCCTAAAACCTTAAGGTGATAGGGGAGTGGGTTCTCCCACTTATATACCCTCAAGTCACCATATTATCTTCCAATGTGGGACTATTTTCCCCACTGCTCACACTTGACTTGTATTCAAACACTCCCTCTCAAGTGTGAGTCCACAATATTCTCCCTCAAACTTGCTTGTGGGACGCTACCCACGACCATGTACAAGTTTGAGCCAACCATGCTCTGAAACAAATTGTTGGGGAAGATTTAGGAGCATTGATATATAGTGTAGGATTAGGAACATTTGTGAGAAACAATTGATATATTTTTGGAGTAGAGTGGTAACTCCAAAGGGTATCGAATTTATAATTTGGAGACTAAAAAAATTCTTGTTACCAGAGATGTGAAGTTTGATGAGTTCTCGAAATGGAATTGGGAGAAACGTCAAGCTGAAGGTCCAAGTAAGTTATTGCCTAAGGAAGATAGTTTGGAAGATCAACATTCAGAAGATGAAGGAGAACATTATGATAGTGATGTTGATTTTTCAATCCGAGGTACTAGAACCTTGGATGATATTTATGCCTAGTGTAATATAGCTAATGTTGAGGGATGGAAAGTTGTCATGCAGGAGGAGATAAAACTGATGGAGAAAAATCAAATATGGCATATTGTAGACAAAGGAAATCAATTTGGAGTATTACAATTCAGAAAATCAGATTGCATATTGCAAATATATATATATATATATATATATATATATATATATATATCTTAGGAGAGATCAAATTACACCCGAAGAGTTACACCATGAATTACACTCGCTCAAAAATGTCACTTCAGATTAATATTTTTAAAAATCAACTGCTAGATTGAAGCATATCATCATATAGATCATACCTATAAATTTTGAGATTAATCTATAGTGATTTTCTGTACTCATCTCTCTACGCCACTCACCTCTCTCCGCTTAACTCCCTTCAACAAACCCTGTTCGTCACTCGCCATAGAGAACCACCCGTCTTCCTCACCTTACAATCTCTCCATCTTACATCATATTTCCTTCCCTTCGCTCTCACCTCCGCTTGGAACCCTTGCCTAAGAAAATCAGTGAGATTAAGGATTTCCTTCTCAATGCCAGAAGGATGGATGCTAGGTCAGTGAGAATCAAGAGGAGCAAGGATGTGGTTAAGTTCAAGGTCAGATGTTCCAATTACCTTTACACAATCTGTGTGTTTGACATTGAGAAATCCGATAAGTTGAAGCAATCATTTCCTCCCGTTGAATTTTGAGATTTTTGAGTTTGTCTCTTAACGAGATCATAGTTAAGGACATGGTTTTTATAATGAGAAATTAAAGATTTTAATGCCTGATGGAACATTTCAATGTTGTTGGTTTAAACATCCGTGTTGCTGCCTATGTGAATCCATGATGTGGTTACATTAAGGTTCTAGTTTCAGATCGACCATATATCACCAGCAACAACTATCATTGTCTCCGCCGACCATCGTTCAACATCAACAACAGCTTCTGCACCTCTGTTCCGGTAGCTTCGACTTTTCGGTAAGATTCGATACAACTACATTGTTAATTGCTGGAAATAAAGATTGTGTTGTATTGAGGATTTAGTTTAATACTATGTTTGGATGCCCATCTATTTGATAAAAATCATGTTAAAATCCACATTAACTCAAAGTTCCGATCAATAGGTTTGTAAGTTTGGAAATGATACTGCTACATTTCGTATTCTCATGTTTTATGACAAATTTATGATAGAGTATTAGTACTATATGAGCTGACATTGAATGTGTGTGTGTTTATTCTGAGTCGGTTTAATAAGGTGATTGTATTTTTTGCATTATTCTGAGTCGGTTTAATAAGTATGGTCGAAGTATCAACGTGGTTGTTTCATTGTTCTGTTTTAACTTCATTTAGTTGTGATAATGGTGTTTAGTTTCGATAAAGGTTCAATGGTTCCGTGTTTATTTGTGGAGAAACTAACCAAGAAACTATTGGGGGCAACATGTTTGTTTTTATTGTTGCGTGAAATTTGAGTCGAAAAGTATGTCCTAATGTCACTCGTGTCGAATCTGTTTGAGTGAAAATCTTATGGTCATTTGAGTCGGTTCCAAATGAAGCCTCTAAGTCATAATTAATTGTTGTTTCATTTTGAATTCATTTGAAATCATTGCTATGTTAAAACCGATTGGAGTTAATGATTATATTCTTAATATTGCTGGTTTGAAATTATGGTATCATCTTTTTGTTTCTTGTTCATATTTGATAAATAAATCTTTATGCATCATTGGATTGGAATAATTGCTGCTCGAATTCTGTTGATCTTAATTTGTTTCGAAATCAATTTTCTATATTTCGGTTTTGGGTTAAATTATAGCATGAATTTCCAACTTTTTATTTCGTTTGTGAATCGATAATTATGATAATTGTTTGACAATTTGATGTTCATTCATGTTACATTTATACTAGTTTCATTTCGATTCTATACCTTGTTTACTAACACATGTTCTAATTATTGTAATTCTATCTCATTTATTTTTTTATTCCACTTATGATACTAACAAATTTATTATTTGTGAAGGCATTCAAGAATAGTTCAAACACAATTTTCTCTTACCATCTATATCCCCTTCTTTTTTTTTCCCATTACGCTCTTATTATAGTTATTCTATTATTTAGATTTAATATTTAGTAATGTCATTTTTATTTTTGTAAATATAAAATACTTAATATTTTTGGTATTATATTTAGAAATGTAAATATATAATTATAAATACTATTTTTATTCTTATATTTTATTCAATTCATCTGTAAATAAAATTCAAAATTATATTATAAGTGATCTTCATCGTGTTGCAATTTTGTACTTTGAATTCGATTTGACTATCGAATGTGTATGAACACAAAAAATGTTGTTTGTCTCTTAGAATTAATTTCTATAATCTATTCTAATTAATCCAATAAAATGCAATGATCAATAATCGATACTTGCTTCTCCGCATTGGTTTTTTTGTTTGTATCCCGTTGTGATGAAATTAATTTATCGTTTCCTCTTTAATTTATTTTCATCCTCATTCGGAAAAAATGTATCCCGCTCCCTTGTTGTGTTGTAAATAATTTATCGCTTTCTATTTTTATTTTATTCTTTAATCCCCATTTTGTATTCGATGTATCCCTCTCCCCAAAAGGTTTGTAATAATTATTTAATTCGCAGTTATTTTACTTTTTTAATCGTCACTTACACAAACCAAAAAAATGATTTTTAAACTAATAATTGTGAATCATTTGAAACCCGTAAGTCAACAAAGCTTAGAAGCGTCGCGATCACCACACATGCACACATGTACGCTTGATCCTGGGCCTTCTTACAATGGGCCTATTTCAATTAATTGTTCCTATTAGTCGTCTTAGTAGACTAGCCCACTTTGCTAGTACACATGTAATTTAATCGCTTTATGTTTATGTTGGTCACCATGTATGGGCTTTTCTCGATTTACTATATAATTGTTATTCGCAATTACTTCGTTTCTCCATCTCTCGCCACTTGGTCCACATACCAAGCTTCTCATTTTCATTAAGGTTTCATAGTAGATAATATGCTTGGCTATTCTCTCGAGATTGATCAAGTCTTGTGGCTTGGTTGATCATAACCCAATTCATTCTTTCTCCATTCACCAAGCATTTAAAATACTTTCTATAAAACTCGATCCAATGTCGAGTCTTCTTCTCAAACCTCGATCAACCGTCGAGTTATTTTCAAAAATGTTTTCACAATAAACTTGGATGATGTTTATTTAAATCGTTAGATGGTAGCCTAATGGTTTAAACAAACTTGAAGTTTTTAGATTGTTGGATGATAGCCCAATAAGTTAAAAACTTCTATCCGCGTCAAAAATAGTGGAGTGACAATGAGCTAAATACTTTTATTCACTCGAAACACTTAAAAAACGTAAACCTCGTTTCACTTCACCTTTTTCATAGTAAAGTTTTCGAGATGAGAGATGATTGGTTGAGCTCACTCGCCAATGTCTAGTATTTGAATCATTAGATGATAGCCTAATTTTTCGGTTCTTGTCATCCACAACTTAAAATAAATCTTAAAAAATTCAAGCCTTTAGTGAGTTCGAGCACCTTTTACCTTTAAACCTTTTTCAAGATTAGACATGATTCATTTATAATTGAGATGTTCTTTCCTCTATCCCCATGGTTTTCTACTTCTCCACTTGAGTACTAGAGGTATTCTCAAACCCTCCCTCGCGTTGGTGCATAGTCCTTTATTATATATCACACCTTGTGGGCGTTTAGACGAGTTTTCTCCTTTAAATATGATGACTTATCTCTTCATTTAAAATCAATCAACAAACAATCATTTTCTAGCCGAACTACGGCGCTTTGACTTTCCCATTGCACGAGGGAGTACGTAGGCACTAAGTCTTACGACTAAAGGCGAGCAAAAATAATAAATACATTTCTTCTCTCTTTCTTTCTCCGTTCAAACTTAGAAGATCGTAAATTTTCACATTAACACATCAGCACACTTTGAACTAAATGGGTACCATCGAGTACGATAGATATAAGGGGTGCTAATACCTTTCCCTTGCATAACCGACTCTCGTACCTCCATCTCTGGGTCCCGTATACCGTCTTATTCTTTATTCGTTGGTTTTATTTGATATTTCCCCATTCCTTCTTGTAATAAATAAATCTCGGTGGCAACTTCATTTGTGTCGATATTCGAATTATTATTAAAATTAATTTTTTGATAGGCGTCGACACATAGGTGTTATTGTTGATTTCAATTTTTAGATCTAAGAATCTCATATATTAGGGTTTATGTAGAAATCCATGAAATTGGTAGAAATTGATGTGTTAAATAAAATAGAATGAGTACTCTCATGTTAGAATGATAGGTTGTTGCTAAAATTGATAGGAATTATTATTGGTGATGAAATAGGGTGTTTATTAGAAGAAGATTCGTGTAAATTTTATAAAAAAATGCAGAAAACCCCTTTTTTCAAAGTTTGCATCGACGCAACTGGAAGGGTGGGTCGAAGCGTAACAACCAGCAAGGTTGGGAAAAGTTGTCCAGCCAGTTTGTGTCGAGTCAAACAGGTCTTGCATCGACTCAAAGTTTGCGTTGACTCATAAGGACTTTGCGTCGACTCAAAGACATCATTTTTTGACAATTTTTGTAACGACCATAACTTTTTAATCGTAAATCCGTATTAGGCACCATTCGAATCTTTAGAAAGCTAATGAAATAACCTACAAGATAGAACTAAGTTTGTTGGTATTGGATGATTGGCTCATTACGTGATTCGTATAAAATAACATGTGTATATGTATATGTATGTAATGGAATTGGTGAAATATAAATGACATGAGTTAGTATTGTTGCTATGTGCTAATTGTGATTGTGTGATGATAGAGATACTATATGTTATTTATAATGTGTGTGGTCATGGTAAATACTATGTGTATTCAAGGTTGTTTGTGTGAAGATTAATAATTCAAGGTGTTGAATTGTTGTGATATGCTTGAATAATTAAGGTTGATGTTAATCTTAATTGCATATGTTGTTGGTTAATTACACATGCATTCACGGGGAGGTTGAACTTCGATTGGTTGCTTTGATCCTTGTGTGGAAATAGAAGCGGTGAACTATATGTTCATATTGGCGGGATTTGGTTTTGTGTGGATCAAAAGCGTGGCTCTGGTTCTAGATATTAAATCGGGAGAAAGGTGAGCTTGATGTTTACGATGGTACCACATGCATGAGTCACATTTAGTTGCATTGGAGTGATATTTGTTGTTATATGATATTTTGTTTGGAATGCGTAAATGTATATGATGATATGCTTGGATATAATTGTGTTGGTACTTGAAGTAGTATTGACATGTTGTATAGACAATTATATGAAGTGTGATGAATTCTTGTATGTAGGTGTGTTAAATACATTGCTTATATTATATGTATTCATAATGACGTGAATTCTCACTCTTCTATTGTATGTGATATTCTATGCGACATCATGCAGGTTTTGAGGATAGTGGTGCTTCGCACGAGGCTAGTTGAAGAGTTTAGCTCAGTTTATCCGTTTTACTTAGGTAGTGAGTCATTGCTCTGGTCATGTAACATGGAGGTTATTTGAACTCATGTTTATTATGAGATATTATTATGTACTCTCATTTAATTTGATTTGTATGTTGAGATAACATGTGATGTGGACTTGATTATGTTATGAATTTGTTGTTATGTTGTTTTATGATTATATTATGGGATATAATCATTGATATTATATGAGAGAAGAAGTATTTCGTTGTGATATGCATAATTTGATGAAGCATGAAGTTTAAATATGTGTTATGATTTATGACTATGTGCATGTTGAATTTGTTTTGTTAGTTTTCTATTGTGTGGAAAACGACATGTGACGCCCTTTCTATGTATGCATGCTATTTTACTCTGATATATAGTATATATTTAAGGCTTAGAAAGGGGTGTTACAATATGGAATCCTTATCAAGATCCAAAAAAGTGCATAACACATAATGAATTGATTAGGCCAATATGTTAAGAAAATAAGGCGGGTCATTACAAAATCATGTCATTGTATGGAAAAAGGTGTCACCCTACCTATGTTATTTAATAAACGAATTTTGAGAATTCATACATTGGGAGTATAAATTTCATCGTCTTCTTTGATCATCAGGAAATAATAAAAATTAATTATAATAATATTTTAGATTTATTTGCTTATTAAAAATATTTTAGATTCATTGAGTTCCAAATTATGGGAATATGTCATCCATCCATCTCTTCTAATTTATATGCGCCATATGTGGTAACTTAATATACACCATTCATGGGCCTTCCTAATTGGGAAGCCATTTTGCAATCCAGGTAGGTGCAACCACTTGTATGAGCATACAATCGTCTTCCTTCATATCCTTTAGGATCATTTTGGAGTTGTATCTTCTAACACCTCTTTGCATGGCTTCGAAATCACGGATGTGCGATATTCCTTTAACCCCATCGAAAATATCAAATGTACACTTGAGTTATGCTTCATTCTCTTTTCATTGAAATGGTCACATTGTCATGTGGATGTTTCTATCTCAACCAAAAACATGACATATGTGTCATAAAATTAAACCATCTTAAATGATGTTTCCTCGTTTGTATGAACGATGCATGTTATAATATGACCACAAAAACCTTTTTAAAAACTCTATTTTAAAAAGTGTCACAAAACATCTTAAAGAAAATAATCTAATACACCACATAGTCAATAGTCCGCGAAAGAGCATGAACTATTTAAAAAAAAATTAAATTAAAAAAGAACAATTTTAAAACATTTCTCTTATTTGTCTACAAAATATATTTGTTCAATTATTTGTAATTTCAAAAACATATTTCAAATTTGAAGGAAGAAATTTTAAACCGTGAAAAAAAAGAAACTTGAGAATGAAAAAGGTTGTAAATATCTTAACTAAGGAGTTGTCTGTCTCGAATGAAACAACTTACTAAGGCAAGAAATAAAGAGACTAAAAAATTATATACTATGCTATGTAAATGACTATCTTTTCAAAAACTTTATTCTTATTGATATAATATTATTCTTTTATATGATTATTAAAGTAAAAAATTCTTATTAAAAATAAAAATATTTTTTATGTAATAACTTGGTGTGAAATAAGTATTAAGCTGGTACATAATATAATTTTTATAATAACATTAATATACTTACTCTTACGAAAACAGAAAATTTTGTATTTATATAAAAAAAAACACAAATTTAACATAAAGATGCATAGATATGGGAATTTTTTTTTGGAATAACTAATTTTTTTTTAAAAAAAATACAAAAATAACCAATTTTTGAAAACATTTACGCAAATAACCAACTTTCAGGACAAAATTACACGTAGGAGCCATCTGAGATGGCTCCTCCTCTTTAACTTTGTACATAGGCGTCATCCCACATGGCTCCTGCATGTCAATAAGCCATGCAGGATGGCGCCTCCTCCTTGTCTTGTACATGTAGGAGCCGTTTCAGATGACTCCTACATGTATTTTTTTTATTTATAAATACACACCCATCCCTCCTTCATTTTTTTACATTTTTTCAACTTCTCATCTCATATTGTCTCTTATATTCTCTCTTATTCTCTGTTACTCTCTCTCTTTTTCTACCATGACATCTCCATACATCCATACCAGAGATGGATAAGTTGTTTTCTCGGCCTCAAAACCTCCAATGAAAATGAAATTTTGGCACATATTTACCATGGCCAAACTGAAAAAAGAGTTGATGCGTTGGTTAGAGGGAGAAATAGAAGATGGTGATAAAATTAGAAGGATCCAGAGGAAGAGAACAACCATGAACCATGGTGGTCAACCTCGAATTTGGTTGGAGAAAGTCAAAGCAGACGTCGGCGTTATTGCGATGATGTATGGTTCCGATGAGATTGTTTTAACGGTTGTAGTGTCTTAAATAATTTTTGTGTTGTTGATCGTCATTTTCATGTTGTTGTTTTAATCGTGTAGTTTTTAATTGTTGTATTGGTGTTTGTAATAAATGCTATTAATGGAAAAAGAAGAAGATTTGTTACAATATTAAAAGTGCAGATAAATGAAATACAAATTTTAGGATGTTGAGGTTGTAGCACGCTGGGGATAATTTTTTCGATTGTGTCCGGATTGATGACATAGACCACACTTTCTTTATAGTTTATCAACGTCGTCCATTTCAGTTGTTATATGTTTGCTCTTGGGACGACCCTTTTTATTTCTCCGCATTTGACTGTTATGCCAAACTACTTCCCTTCGTGCCAATAATTTGTTTTTGCTTTGGTTGAAGGCATTGTTATATCGTTGAGCAAGGTGCGAGACTTGTAAATTGGAGAAAGAAGTACTAGTGCATTCTGATGAACATGTGCACACGCCGCAATGACATGAGAGCAGGGCATTCGAAAGGCCTGAAATTTTCCACAGTCGCACCACCGAGATGGTAGTTTAACCCTGTACTCTTGTCTAGGCAAACCCTCATTGTGGTCGATTATCTCTTTGACAATGAAGTTATGGTTATGTCGGTCGAATCTAGTAACAAGATGAGTGCTAGCTTTGGCACTCTCGGCCTTAATAAATTTCAGGCAGCTTTCACTCCACACTTGTCCGGATTGTACCACCGCGTTCCACTTTTCACCTCTCTCTGCAAACAAGGAGGCCATTCTGTTAAGGACCAAATTGTAGGTATTTTGTACATGATTTTGTGGTCCTTAACAATGTCTTTTTATATAATTAGTAGTATTTATCCTAGTATTTTGGTTTAATTATATTTCTATTTAGTTTTTGTTCATAATATATTATTTAACTTATTTTACTTTTAATTGTAGGTTTTTATTGATTAATTCTCCCAAGCTTGGATTCAAGGACACTTGAAGATCTCTAGGGATGATTCTTTTTGAAGATATTTTTGGATGAAGGAAGCATGTTACGGTCGCTCGGTATTGCGCTCGGTAGCGACTTCCTTAAGCGGTCTGCAATCGAGAAAAGGACAGACCCATGCTTTCACCTTTTGGCCACCAACCCATCACTTCCAGCTGACTTTTGGCTTGTAAAGAGGGTGGAACTTCACTTCATCATAATCACTTTTTCATCTTTGTAAAATTAGGGCAAGAATAGTAAAAAGAAAAACCATAGTTTTTCTTCTTGATTTTCTCATGTTCATCATCTCTACCAACAATCTTGAGAGCAAAGCAACCATGGAAATGAGTGGCTAAGTTCTTTTTGTGTCAAGATTAGAGGTAGTTGATCTAACTAGTATGTATTTCTTTTAATCCATTTGTGTATGAACATGGTTGATGATTAATATAGTTGAATATCTTTGTTCTTCATCTTTATGCTTTGAGTCTTGCTTGGAAAAGAATACTTAATAGTAGACATAGGATATTCATCCACTAATGAACAAATGCTAGGGATAGATTTGTGTGTTAGTGTTTACAAATATTGAACTTAATGCTTATCATGTCAATAGTTGTAGTGAGGGATCATGCAAAGATTAACATGATAACATTCACAATCTTGGTGGGAAATCTACAAGATTGAGAGAATATGTATTTATATAAATCATCTACTATGTTCATCACTTGATTAATTGAATATGTATGAAATTAGGTCAACGAAACTAATCTTGACATGCTTCCATAATTTGAAAACAATCTCAAACTCTCTTGAATCCAAACCATAACTCTCTTTTGAAAAGATTAATTTAGTTACTTGTTTGGAAACTCATGGTACTAGTATAGTAGATAACAAACCCTTTGGTTACATAATCTTAAAATACACTTTTCTATTGAAAGACTACAATATACATCAATCTCTGTGGAATCGATAATTAAAAATACTTGTTCGCGGATAATACCTACAACAAAATGGCGTTGTTGCCGGGGATTGGCGTTTGATATTGCTAGTATCGCAATAGTTGTGTGTTTTAAGACATTTTCTACTAATCTCTCTTTGTTTCTTTTGTGTGGCTAGACTTTTTCAGGAATTAGTTTATGCGAGGAAGTATTCCGGCCGATCAACTCCTTTTCGATCCCGAAATTGAAAGGACGGCTAGAAGACTTAATAGTGGTGCTAAAAGAAGAAAAAGACAAGCTAGGCAAAGGCAAGAAAGACGAGAAAGAGGAGAAACATCTACTTCTTCTACACCACTCGTGTTAGGAGAAGTCACCACTATGGCGGTGAATCAACCACAACCACCACCACCACCACCACCACGGGGGCCATGTGTCAATAGCCCTCGTCACACCGCTCAATTTGCTCGACAAGCAAATGCAAGGGTCGCGGAGATGAAGACGGGCTTGCTTCAACTTCTTTATGCAAGTCCATTTCATGGCCATGACCATGAAGATCCTTACACCCACCTTACTAAGTTCTATGAGATCGCGGGAGCGGCCGGGGCTCCGGAAGACCAAGAAGAGCAATACTTTCAAAGGCTCTTCCCTCATTCTCTAGTGGGGAAGGCAAAAGATTGGTATCTAGACCAATTGCAAGAGACCATGACAAATTGGAATGTTTTGGAGGAAAAATTTCTTGAAAGATTTTTCCCTCAATCACGTTTCATGGACGCAAAGACCGCAATCTCGGTATTTTCACAAGGAGTAAACGAGCCTTTGAATCGGGCTTGGGAAAGGTACAAGTCTATGCTTAGGAAGTGTCCTAGCCATGGTTTTGACGAACTTACCCAAATTCATATTTTCCGAAATGGTCTCCAACCTCAACACAAGTTGTTGTTGGATGCTACGGCGGGAGGTTCTTTGATGGCAAAAACACCATATGAAGCAATCCAAATAATTGAGAAGATGGGGAGGAATGATCACCAAACTCAACATGATCAAGGAGGTGTACAAGTGAAAATGGGAGTCCTTGAAATTGGCTCGAGTCACGAAGCACTTGTGGCGCAAAACAAATTGTTTGCGAAACAAGTTGAAGAATTGACAAAACAAATGGCTAGACTCCCTCAACAAATCATGGAGTTACAAGGAACATCAAGTAAGCAAGCTCACCAAATAGCTTGTTGTGAATTGTGTAAAGGGGATCATAAAACCGGATTTTGTCCTCCGGAAAATGAGGAAGCGAACTACATGGCCAACCAAGGGCAAGGATACCAACAACGAGCTCCTTACCCTTATCAAAATCAAGGCCAAGGTTACCCACAAAGGGGTAATCAAGGTTATCAAGGCGGGTGGAGACAAGACAACAACAATCAAGGAAGGCAAAATCCATATCAAACTCAAAATCAAAATCAAACTCAACCACAAAATCAACCTCAAAATCAAGTGAGATCTTCCAACATTCAAGACACTCTAGCTCAATTTATGCAAGCTTCTATGGCTAATCAAAAGAGCACGGAGACATCTATCAAGAATTTGGAAACTCAAATGGGGAAACTAGCCAAGCAACTTTCCGAACAAAATGCTTCGACATCATTTTCCTCAACTACGCAAGCAAATCCTAAGGAGCATTGCAAAGCTATTACAACTAGAAGTTGTAGAGTTTGTGATGAGAAAAGGAAAGTGGTTGAAAGGAAAAAGAAAGTTGTGGAGAAGGACGAAGAAGTAGTAGTGGAGGAAGAGGTAGTTGAAAAAGATGATGAGGTTGTAGTTGAAAAAAATGATGATGTTGATGTGGAGGATGACTTAGTTGAAAATGAGGTGTTAGTTGAAAATGAAAAGGAGAATGGTGTAGTTGAAAAGGAGAAAGTAGAGGAGAAGAAGAAGAAAATGAAAAAGGGAAAAGAGAAGGAAGTCACCTTTCCATTAAGAAGCTTACCATATCCTCACCTTCCTTCTGTTTTTCTTTTAAGTTAAAATTTTTAAAATAATTTTAAAGAGAGAAATATTACTTGTGTTGAAAAATGATTTCGTTTATCTTGCTATGGTGTTAAAGGGATGAATAATATAAAAATAATAAAAATAGAGAGTGAGGATTTAAATATAGAATATAGAAAAATTATTAAGTTTGATTTAATATAAAATATGAGTTTAGTGTTGATTCATAATTACATTTAACTCTAACTAATCATAACTTAACATATAAATGAATTAAAGATATTTATTGTATTTCTTTTCACTTTTTCTGGCTAATAAAAGTTAAATTTATAAACCATATATCTAAAGATTATGTGTAAATTAAAACTGATTGGCTAAATAAATAAATAAAAGACTAATATGAAAGATTATGTTAATTATAATGCATAGATGAGAGAGTTTAAAAAATCTATCCATGTGAAGGGAGGGAAAAAAACAACAACCAAATAGTATATGGATGAGAGAGTTTAAAACATTTACAGTAAAAATAAATTATTTGAGAACAATTTTAAAAAATAGTTTTGTAAAATTAAAATATTAAAATTAATTTTATGGATACAAGTATATTACATTAAAATAATTAAATAGATGAATTTAGATAAAAATTATACTTAATAAATAGATTGAATCCATGTCAAACTAAAAGATATATCAAATATTATAAATTAAAAAATTAATAGGAAATTTTGGTCTCGGAGTTGAACTCGTAACACATAAGATTGAGCAAAATCATCTTACCACTCGGCAAACACATTTTTGTATAATAATATATATATATATATATATATATATATATATATATATATATATATATATATATATATATATATATATATGGGTAGCCATGGCCACCCCTCTATTCCAAGGATGTTCACGAAAAGAATATCGAAAAACTAGCAATCTGGTAAACCACTTTTCTAATTGATGCTTTTGCCATCTTACCACTCGGCAAACACATTTTGTATAATAAATATATATATATATATATATATATATATATATATATATATATATATATATATATATATATATATATATATATATATATATATGGCCATGGCCACCCCTCTATTCCAAGGATGTTCCGCCACTGGAAGAAAAGAATATCAGAAAAACTAGCAATCTGGTAAACCACTTTTCTAATTGATGCTTTTGCCTTGTAGAATTTTTGCAATGTTAGTAGAATTATTTTTAGTTGAATTTAATTATTTTGAATGCTTCATCAGCTTTTGGTAAACTCATTCATAATATTTAGATGTGTGATGTAGATATTTTTAAAAACAAAAATGTTATGATTTGATTTGATGCTCATAAATACTATTGATATTTATTTTTATTTCACTCTCACAACCAGCAAACACCAACGCCAATGTCTCCTCCCAATGATCAGCCAAAAACCCATGGTTACGACTTTGGCAACCCGGACCAAAACCCCCACGGAGAATGGGTGTTTCCGGTTGTTTTCACTACCATACTCGTGGTTCTCATCTTCATTTGCCGTTTTATATTGGTAGCCCGTTCTCCGCGTTCAACACGGCAGAGAGAGGGGGTTGAAATGTCAAGCATTCGTCGTCCAAGAGATGAAGATGAAGTTGAAAGCGACCAAGATGAAGTGTCTGCTCCCTTCATGACTGAGCAGTGGCGGAACCAGAATGAAATTATTGTGGGGGCCAAATAAACAATAATAATAATAATAATAATAATAATAATAATAATAATAATAATAATAATAATAATAAGTAATAATTTTTATATATAAAAAGTAATTTATTTTTCTTTTAAGTTAAAATTTTTAAAATAATTTTAAAGAGAGAAATATTACTTGTGTTGAAAATGATTTCGTTTATCTTACTATGGTGTTAAAGTGATGAATAATATAAAAATAATAAAAATAGAGAGTGAGGATTTAAATATATAATATAGAAAAATTATTAAATTTAATTAAATATAAAATATGAGTTTAATGTTAATTCATAATTACATTTAACTCTAACTAATCATAACTTAATATATAAATGAATTAAAGATATTTATTGTATTTCTTTTCACTTTTCTAGCTAATAAAAGTTAAATTTATAAACCATATATTTAAAGATTTTAATTAGTTTTGGGAGTACTACCTGAGTTCGATTTTTGGTGAAAATAAGATTTGATATGTGAATTAAAACTGATTTATTATGTGTAAATTAAAACTGATTGGATAAATAAATAAATAAAAGACTAATATGAAAGATTATGTTAATTATAATGCATAGATGAGAGAGTTTAAAAAATCTATCCACGTGAAGGGAGGGGAAAAAACAACAACCAAATAGTATATGGATGAGAGAGTTTAAAAAATTTACAGTAAAAATAAATTATTTGAGAACAATTTTAAAAAATAGTTTTGTAAAATTAAAATATTAAAATTAATTTTATGGATACAAGTATATTACATTAAAATAATTAAATAGATGAATTTAGATAAAAATTATACTTAATAAATAGATTGAATTCATGTCAAACTAAAAGATATATCAAATATTATAAATTAAAAAATTAATAAAAAATTTTGGTCTCGGAGTTGAACTCGTAACACATAAGATTGAGCAAAATCATCTTACCACTCGACAAACGCATTTTTGTATAATAAATATATATATATATATATATATATATATATATATATATATATATATATATATATATATATATATATATATATATATATATATATATATATATATATATATATATATATATATATATATATATATATATATATATATATATATATATATGTCTAATTGAAAAATATGTTAATTATATCTAATTTAAAAAAATTTATCTAAAATTTTGGGTGGTCATGGCCACCCTGTCCCAAGGATCTTCCGCCACTGGTCTTGGATGAAACAATTTACTAAGGCAAAAAAATAGAGACTAAAGAATTATATTCTATGCTATGTAAATGACTATCTTTTCAAAAACTTTTTTCTTAAATTGATATAATATTAGTCTTTTATATGATTATTAAAGTAAAATATTCTTATTAAAAATAATTTTTTTTATATAATAACTTAATGTGAAATAAGGTGGTGTGAAATAAGTATTAAACTGGTACGAAATATATTTTTTATAATAACATTAATATACTTACAAATATTAGTACTCTTAGAAAAACAGAAAATTTTGTATCTATATAATAAAAAAAAACACAAATTTAACATAAAGATGTAATAGACATGGACCCTTGCATATTTTAGAATATTCACTACAAATGTCTCTACAAATGAGCAGTAAAGTAACATTTAGATCTTCTATTTTTAAACGTAGACTTTCTTGTTTCTGTCTTGCTTTAATGATAATTATAATTATATTCTCTCATTATGTTGTAAACTAGAGTTCTCTAGGATCTGCAACATATTTTTTTTTACTAATAGTGCCTTGATTACGAGTAACTTTTAAAGCATATGGAATATTTAAAACATTGATGAATTTGGCTGCAGATATAATCTATATTACTCATCAAATTTTATTTAATTTACTTAGTTTAACTTTAATTTATCAAAATTATTTTCTTTAAAATTGGAGGCTTGAGATGTAATTATTCAATTGGGATAAATTTTGCAATATATGTATCACCTCTATTTAACTTATATTCCTTAAAGAGATAACATTTCAATTACAATGATATATTACTTGTATGTAACGTCTCTAGCAAAGTAAATACAATTATTATTATTTTTTCAAAGTAAAATATTATATTTAGAATATTGTTTTGGTCTGCTTAAATATAGTCTGGTGACAAAATTAAAATGAAAATAAATATTATTTTAAAGATACATACAATATTAAAATGAAAATAAATATTATTTTAAGGATTATTATAATGACACCTGTGCTCCCAGGGTCCAAGAGGATCATTAAAACTTTCTCATTCTTTGATAGGAAATTTTCAAAGTGGTGTTGGGATATAATTTGTAAAATGAAATGTATTTCAATAAAATAAAAAAAAACTAGTTTATGTCAAATTTATGTAAGTGGATCAATTCATGATTCTTTATCATGTTCATATGGATTTTTATACGTAATACAGTTTTATGCCATTTATTACAAGTAGAAATTTGTTTTCAACGTTGAAAATTAAGAATACAATGTATAAGAAATGACATTTCACAAGTTTGTAGAAGAAAAATATAGAGGATATTGGTAAGATCAAAAGAAACATCACATTGTAACTTACACAATCAGAGATGATAAATCTCTTAATTTCATGTAATTGTTGGGGATTTATGTGCAATTTAAAGGGTATAAATAGAAAATAAAATGATATAATGAAACAATTTATGATGTCATTAAATAAATGACCAAGAACTTGTTTAGCATGCTTCATGTAGATATGTCTTTTAAAGTGTATCAAGTCACTTTTTAATTCATATGGCACAATCAAACATTTCTATAACACTAACATAACATAACATAGAATATGCACTTATTGAGTTACTTTATTCTTAGTCACTTTACGATTCAACTATATTTCATTGTAAATTATGTTCTAAAATAACTTTAAAAAAAATCAGTTAGTCCCAATATCCATGAGATAGCTTGGTCTTTCATGCCTATCTTGCCAAAAAAAACTCAATGAGGTGATTTAATTTCACATTAGTAATCTTTCTATCTTTATGCCTCTTTTTCTTAAGGATGATGGAAATGATAAAATTGGTGACGACAACAAGTAGCGAAATTCATGAGTCTGCGATGTTAGATCAAAGTGTATCTATAAGTTCTTTGATTTTAAAGATTGACTTAATTTTTATAAAACAAATAATAGCAGCAACAATGTAATGTACAATAGAATACTTAACTTGAATGTTTAAGAACTTGTAATCCTATTGGAATGTCTGAACATGTTGTGTTGAAGTAACTCAACAATTGGAACAATATGTCGAAAGAGATGTCGAGATATCAGACATCATGCTGCTGAAATGGTTAAAACAGTTACAGTTCTGTTTTAAGTTATGCCGAATATTCAGGGAATATTATGCATCCTATGTGGCGTGTTATTGAAGGCATGTGTGGAGTTCCAAAAGTTAAAGAGAAAATTCAGGATTGAAGACCTTGATTGTGGCAGAAGTTTTTTGCTGTTAGTTTTATGCAGTTTGTTTTTGCAGTTTATTACAGACGAGAAGTTGTTGTTTGAAGGCCCAAAATCCAGTTTGGGAGAAGGTTATAAATAAGCAGTTCGTAACCTAGTTTAGTAAGCTAGCCAATTATAGAAAGATGTAATCATTAGGGTTAGCCGTGTGTGAACCACCCAGATTGTGGGATGATCACTGAATTGTGCCTCAAAGCCCGTAGGAAAGGGGATTGTTGTATTCACTCAGAAGTTGTGAAGCAATGAGATGAGTTATGTTCTTGGAGGAAGCTTTGAAGCAACTCCAAGTATATTATTCATGAGTCTTGATTGTACTTTTTGTATTTGAAGGGTTATTCTTCAAATAGGTTGACACTGTTGCAGAGGTTTGTAACAATTAGGTATCACTAGGGAGTGAGCAGAGGTTCTCTTGTCTTAGATGGTGTTTTAAGATAAAGATTTCGTTGGGTAGTGATTAGGTAAACCGGAGGTTGTTTATCTCTAAACCAGAGGTTGTTTACATAAAATAATACTACTGATAGTGGAGTCTTCTTCCTGGCTTGGTAGCCCCCAGATGTAGGTTTGTTTGAACCGAACTGGGTTAACAACTCTAATGTGTTCTTTATGTTTTCCTGCACTGTTTAATTCTACTTTGTCTGTTCTTAATAATGTCAGACCAGATGTCTTGACATCCTTATAGGACATCTGGGACTCCTGCAACAAAATTTCAATTAGTATCAGAGCATGCATCCAGTCTTTTTCTAGATGAGATCCTAGGGAGGATACTTTCTGGTTATGTACAAGAAAGAAGATTTATACTGAAGAACTGCTTGAGAACGGCTGGAACTAGGGTTTCGATGGTGCAACTTTCTCTTGAAAATTTTGAGCAAGGACCCTAGTTTTTTGGCTGCCAAACTCGTCCTCCTTGATGTCTGAATGTGCTATGTATATATAGGGCAAGAGATTAGGTCACGCATTTGTATAAAATATATCAACTTGAATGCAAAATATTTGATTGACATATTTTATCAAATTCTTCCATTTTTGGCTCAATCTTGTATTAATGCATGGTGCATGAAATTTACAGCTAGCATGGGTTATCTTGGACCTCAAGACAAGTAGAAATCAAGCCCAACTCATCTTAACTCTTACCTTTGTATTTTATTTAATTAAAATTGAATTTAAATTATTAAATTCAAAAACAAATCAAATAAATACAAGATTGGCATGAACTTGAGTTTGTAGGACATAGATAATGTCAAGATTAAGTTTGGATTATGAAAACTTAGGCCCATTTGGAAAATATCTGCATTTGCTAAGCATTTCTCTTCATGCACCTCCTTAAAAATGTCAAACTTGCACAACTTGTATCTTGCTCAATTTTCAACATTTTTAAGTGTTCTTGGATTTTTAGAAAGCTCAATATGTCCTCTAAACACTACGTTTGGTTTAATATTCATTGAAGTTTCCATGTTCATGTACACTTCTTTGCAAAAAGATGACTTTTGTTCACTTTTAGGAGGACCTATAATGTCTTGATTCATAACTCTCAAATGAAGCATTTTTGGCCAAAGCTTGTGAGACATGAAGTTGTAGAGAATTGAATTCCCTTGAAAAAGAGCTTTGCTGGAAAAAAATTGATAAAGTATGTGAAAGTTATGCTTGGTCAAAGTTTTGTTGACTTTTGGTTCAAAAACCCTAACTTGGAAACTTTGACTTTTGATCAAATCTTGAGTTTTCTTGATGATTCATGATCAAACCTTGATCATATGATGAATGTGACTTCAAATTATTGATGTTAACCAAAAATTATGAAGTTTGAGTGTATGTTGACCTCAGTTGACTTTTTGTCAAATACAACTAATTTTCAACCATCTGAGCAATTGACTGAGCAAACTTAAGCTATGAGACTTAAAACTTGACATGGTGATCCCTTGAGACATGTGAGGAGGTATTATGACCACTTCATGTATTAGAACTTGATTTTTTCTTGAGAGAAGCAAAACCCTAGTTGTGGGTTGATTGCTTAGGAGAGGGTTCATCTGGTCAACTGTTGAAACATTCTTGAGTATGAAGATGTGGATTGTCTTGAGAAATAGGAGGGAAAATTTTGGGGTATAACACCACGCAAACAACCTTCTACACCATCTCCAAGCCTCTTCATCCAACCTCCACCCGAAAGCAAATATCTCTGCTACTGTCGCACCCTTATTTTCGGATAACTCATAAATCCTTCGGAATCTAGACATTAACACTCATCCCTCCAACCAAGGATACCTCTAGAACAGAGAATTTACCATATTTACTACTTATCTCACAATGTTAATAATGAGTCACCTACTTTCAAGCACTTCGCTCCCTTATATGATCTTACACAAATTCTGCTACCAAACAAAACCTCTTTTTATCCCAATCCTTAGCTGACACCATTCCTCACCCTCTCTTCCCAAAACCCTCTCTTTTCCTCCAAGTTTCTATTTTTGGCTTTGGTTTGTAAAATGGAAAGAATGAGGAAAATTGGTTTTATAAGTTGTTTTCTTACTAGCAACCAAGGGTGTAAACCCAATTCAACACAATTAGTCCTCACACCCCTAACTTATTTTTATTAATTAACACACTAATAATATTCTTAATTCAATTAATTAAAATAACTCCGGGGAATTAAATATCGGATCCGAATAATATTTTACCGAACCGAACGAAACGTCGCCAAATATATTATCATATATATCGATTAATATATTTATTCTCGTCGCAAAATAAATATCGATCGGTAACTCGAAAATATTAATATAATATAATATTAACTAAAACGAGCGTTACAAACACCAAGTGCTGAAATTATCATATTTCTGCCTCTCCAATCGCTTGACCATTTTTTCTCATCTTTTTCATCCCAATCGTCCTCTGGTTTAGGCACAATGGTACCTGCATCATTCGTCATGGTAATTTCAAAAGGTCCATTTTGAATGGCAGTCCATACAGTCCTATCTATGAAGTTTATGTGAACTCGCATGCAGTCTTTCCAATAGCCATAGTTTTCACAGTTAATACAGGAGCTCTAGTGTACGCCCCCTTAGGTCCATAAGCCATATTGTTAAAAGGAGCCACAAAGCACCAGTGAACCGTTGCTCTGATGCCACTTGTTAGACGGTGTGGCAAGTGATCGAGAGGGGGGTGAATAGATCACCTCTTTAATATCACAGATTAAAAATTATTTATCATAGTTAATGATAAAACTTGCGGAAATCGACAAACGGTCCTGAATTGACTTCCACCTATTCTGAATCGGCTACTAGAAAACCGGACATGCGATAGTTTGCTGGATTTTAATTGAGATGAGAAAGATGAATTAACACTGAACTTATGTTGAATTCATTCACTTATCACTATAACATTATTTCCAATGAATGAAATCAAGCTATCACTTTTGTCAAACAATTGGAGTATTGAAAACACCGGCCGAACCTCTAACTGATAACAAGTATCAAATAGAGTCGCCATCGAACGTCTTTTATCTCACGAGGGAGAAAGGAAAACATCGAGTAAACCTGAGGGGAGAACTCGCGGTCCTGTGACCGTGAAATCGAGAGAATCTAGGTAAGGGAGTTAGTTATGCGAGAGGAAGGGATTAGCACCTCACACGCCCGTAGTACTCTACGGTATCCACTTTCTACTTCTAGCTAAAGGGTGTGTTATATCTATGCTTAATCGCTATTATGCATGCAAAAGAAAAGGAAAAAATAAGAAACCACGGGGAAAAGAAGGAAGTATTTACAAAGTTTGCTCGATCGAGCCCCGTGACAAGATGCCTACGTATTCCCGCGTGCAATGGGAAAGTCACAGCGTCGTAGTTCGGCTCACTTGTTTTGGTGAGTTTTGTGTTTTTTACTTATGAAAAAGGTTTTAAACACAAAAAGAAATGAAAGCGCGCAAAGGTGAAAAGAGTTTGTGTTGGTTGGTTGTTTTTACCTTGAGAAAGGGGTTTAAACCATTATTAAGTGTTTTGAGTTTGAAAGGAAAAGAAAAGCAAGTTTTAGTTTTATTTTCATGCAACGTGCAAAAGAAGCTAGCAAAGAAAAAGGGAGACTAGCTAAGTGCTACCCTAATGTTGTCATGCGAAAGGTTGAACCTATGGTTGAGGATGCAAGGGAATCTCTACCTATGTTGACATGCAAAGGATGTGGATCCTAAAGTCTAGGCTAAAGGACCAAATCTAACCAAGGGAACCTGCAAGAAACAAATAAGCAAACACACTTCACAAGTAGAATTGACCTAAACGGATCTTTAAATAAACCAGAGGGGTTCCTGAACATGCTCCAACTACGGAAGCCCCATCATGCATCTCTATTCTTACTCAAAAAGGCAAAAGCCCTACTTCTCATGATATCTAGGAAAGCTGTAAGAGAATGCAATAAATAGTGTAGAAACTACCGAACGAATATAAAATCCGAAGAGTACTGCGAGCTAAAGAAATACTTCGGAAAACTTCAAGTACTGCAACCATGTAATAAGAATAAACTGATGAGAATCGTTCAAAGCACTAAAACAAACGGAATACGTGTAGGTACGCATCTGCTGAAGTAACAATGCCTGCAAGAACAAGGTTAGAACAAGCAAAACAAGATAGGAATGGTGTACACATGAGTGTACAAGCTCAAGCAACACCTGCAAGAAGGGAGTTAGACCCAAAAAGCAAATAGAAGAAAAGTGCGCGAGTATCGAAGAAACGAGTCGCATGTGTATGCGACGCATGTCCCTGCATGAAATGGAAGCATAGCTAGGGTGACTACTGTTCACCATTAGAATCGAGAAAAACAGAAAAAATGAACCAGTGGACCGCGTTAAGCCCGGTATAGCGTGCTAAGCACGACCTGCAACCCAAAAAGTCAGAACATTTGGCGCTTAGCGCGCTCTGAACCGCGCTAAGCGCGACCTGCAACCTGCAGAAATTTATTTATTTTATCCGAACCACATGTTTATGATGTTTTCATGCAAGAGTTCGATCCATACCATTAGGCCATAATCCAGCAACCAATGAGAGCTAAATGAACGTGCATGGAATGCGAATCGAACGATAAAACCAATGTTCATAGATGCATGAACATGTGAGAAATGCAAATCAAATCGATAAAACCAAAGTTCACGTATATGTAAAGATGCATGAACATGTGAGGAGTGCAAATCGAATCGATAAAACCAATGTTCACATACATGTAAAGATGCATGAACATGTGAGGAATGCAAATCGAATCGATAAAACCAATGTTCACATACATGTAAAGATGCATGAACATGTGAGGAATACAAATCGAATCGATAAAACCAATGTTCACATACATGTAAAGATGCATGAACATGTGAGGAATGCAAATCGAAATGATAATTCCAATGTTCATATGACAAGTTAAATGCATGAACATGCAAGGAATGCAAATCAAAATGATAATTCCAATGTTCAATATGACAAGTTGGATGCATGAACATGCAAGGAATGCAAATCAAAATGATAATTCCAATGTTCAATATGACAAGTTGGATGCATGAACATGCAAGGAATGCAAATCAAAATGATAATTCCAATATTCAATATGACAAGTTGGATGCATGAACATGCAAGGAATGCAAATCAAAATGATAATTCCAATGTTCAATATGACAAGTTGGATGCATGAACATGCAAGGAATGCAAATCAAAATGATATTTCCAATGTTCAATATGACAAGTTGGATGCATGAACATGCAAGGAATGCAAATCAAAATGATGATTCCAATGTTCGATTGCATGGTGATGCAAGCTAGCCATGACATTTTGAGGTTTTCTTTCAAAGCATCTAAGTCATGCATTGACACAAACACTTGGAGTGCACATGCAACAAGTTCATGCACAATGCATTAAATGCTTAGATATCTACATTTTGAATGCAAGTTAGGCTTCAAATCACCATGAATCAATATAAATCGACCAAGCTAGATACTCATCGATGCATGAACATGCAATAGATGATGCAAAATGTATGAGTTTATGTCTTATGAGCAAGGGGGAAACAAATGTACAAGTGTATATACATGTTATCCATAAGAAAATTCTCACTCCGACACAAATAAAGCGGCAAAACTCAATTCAAATCAAGGAATTCAAAAGAACAAGTTCTAGAATCAGAATCTACATTGAATTTACATGCAATTTTCAGTATTCAATTTCAAGAAAAAACTTAAAGTCAAAAACAACTTAAAATAAGTGCTTATTTGAACCTAACACTTACTTGCACTTGAAGTTTGAGTCAAATTGAAGAGAAATTCCTTGTGCTCTTCAAAGAAAATACCAAATCAATGATGAATTGTAGATAATCTTCAGAATCAAGTTTGAATCCTTGAAGAAAACTTGAATTTCAATGGAGAATTGAAGAAGAAGAAGAAGAGAAATCTTTAGATCTTGCAATTGGAGAAGAAATCAAGATGAAATCGTTCCTTCCACGTCAAATGCGAGTAGAAGGAGAGAATAATATGAAAAATCGAAATCACGGTCGCGCCATCTGTGAAAATGGTGGTGAATGGAGGTCCGTGGTGGCTTGGTGGTTGCAGTTTGAACTTTTTGAGTTTTTGTGCTTTGGAATTTGAGAGAATTGGAGTGTGTGTGGTAGTGGAAAATTAAGCAAATGATTTTGTTGTTGTGATTTGTGAAGAGGAAAATCTATTTATAGCTTTAGATCCATAATCAAGCCCAAATTACGATTATCCGAATAATTTTCGTAATTAATCCAAAACAGCCAAATCCGTGCAGAATTCGGAGTCAGAATATAAGCGAAAAGTGTCCGAAATGCGAGTGAATCAAAATCCCGACTTGATCGGATGAATCGCGTTAAAGGTGTCGTGCAGAATTGAATCGAATTGATTCTCGAAACAATTACTCTTTTGATTTGTGTATAAAGATGCATGAGCATCAAGCTTTATTATTTTCAACACAAGAAAAGATGATTTAATGATTATGAAAAAAAAGCTTAATACCCTCAATTGAGTTTGATATGCCTAACGACTAGCGCAAACGCAACGCGGGGAGATT
Organism: Vicia sativa; assembly: GCA_021764765.1. Classification (NCBI taxonomy): domain Eukaryota; kingdom Viridiplantae; phylum Streptophyta; class Magnoliopsida; order Fabales; family Fabaceae; genus Vicia; species Vicia sativa. Next base: position 169,342,904 of record CM038795.1, on the reverse strand, counting down.
CGATTAAGGGGTTTGTTATATAAAGGGAATAGATGGAGCACCCTAAATATATATAGTTATCTATAGCTTTATATATGAATATGTTTGATATGTTTGTGTGTTTTAGTTGCTATTTCTATGATTGGGAAAGTTTCCCCTTTGGATTTTAAGAAACGGTAGATTATGTGGGATCCTAGAGTTTGTTATTATTGTGCTCGCAAAGATCTTTGGATCTTCTGCATACATATCCCTTAATGGGAATCAGAGCATTTGTAGCTCGGATCTAAAGGGATCTATGGTTTGTTTGGTGTGAGGGAGAAAGAAATTTGCTCGCCAAGGATGAGATCTTGTGCCTACGTATTCTCAAAAGGATGTTGAGAAAGTCAGAGCAATCGTAGTTCCCACTTATGCTAGTGGAAAGTAATGGGATGTTAGTAAGAGACACAGATGAATGTCATCTTAATGAAAAATGTATCTAATCTATTTCATCACATACATTTTTGAAAAGGTTTGATTGATTAAAATCTTTCGTCGTAAGTTATAGGTGTTTTGCTTGAGTGTACAAGCGTTACCACTTACATGTTTAAGAAAGATGTTTTAAAAAAGATTGAATCTTTTAACTGTAAGCATTGGGTGTTTTGCTTGAGTGTACAAGCGCTACCACTTACGATTAAGAGATGTTTTGTTTGAAAAGAGTTTGAAAAAGTTTAATTGTATGTGATGTGATAGATGAGATACCTCTTCCATAGAGATGATAAACGTCTAAATCTCGAGGAGAAATTGATTGGATTTAAGGGGATGCTTTTAAGAAGCTCATGGGTCGTTGTATTATAAGCCCAAGAGGAGGCATTCTGAGGGTTATCGAGGGTCATCGAGGGTCCTTGTATGAAGCTCAAGAGGAAGCTATAGGGTATGGTGGCTTTGTCTTTAAAAGGATTTCACCATCCTTTTGGAATTAAGAGCAATTTCACCGGAAATTATACTCTGGGTTCTATCCTAACTGGTGATTCTTTGTATTGGAAGCCCAATAGGAGGTTGTTAAGAGATTTTATGGTCTCTTTCATTGTATGATGCCCAAGAGGCTAAACTCAATGAGGAGTTCTTTTGAGCGAGCCCAAGAGGAGGACTCAATAGGGAGTCTTGTCTTATATGAAGCCTAAGCGGAGGCTAAACTCAGATGAATGAGTTACCTTGTACAAAGCCAAGAGGAGGCTAACTCGGGGAGAGTTATCTTGTATAAAGCAGCGGGGCTAATGTGGGGAATCTATTGGTTAGACTAGTTGTTATGTTATAACTAGACAGTTGTATAAACAAGTGTGTGTGTGATATGTATTCACAGGAGTTTATGAAGGAAATATAAACAAATGCATGATGTTTATTTACAAGAGTTTATGAAGGAAATATAAACAAGTGTCTGTGAAACGAACGTTTAAAACGAGCGCAACTTGATTATTTACAAGTTTGAATTGTGTACAAGGAAGTAAATATGTACACGAACGAGTATTTATGTACAGGAATTGTGGATGTACATAGAAGGGTTGGGACTTACACCATAAGGGTGGCCCATTGGTTTAAAAGCAGTTTCACCGGGAATAATGCTCCTTTCAATACCAATGGTATTCAGTGTAAAATGAAAACAAAAGTATCTGTATTAAAACTTTCATACTTAAGTAAAAAGTATATGTATTATGTACAGGTAAAATAGATGTGTACATGAAAGAATTTGATATGTACAAGAAAAATATGTATGTACATAAAGAATGTTGGTTTGGGACTTACACCGTAAGGGAGGCCCATGATCGGTTAAGAAAAACGAGAGAATTCGGTTTTATCGTTTAATCGGATCGATCATGGAAAAAATGTAAGTTTTGATGAAAAAGTTTTGAAGAATGTTATTTGAAAATGTTTTTGAAATGTGAAGTTTACTTGTAATAAGTTTTGAAAAGAATCGGGATTCGAAAGTTTGAAAAATTCATCTTTTAAAGTGGTTTTGAAAAGTGCTCAAAGTGTCGTTTTCGGCTCGATCAAAACATAATCGGATGAAAGTTTTTTCTGAAAATTTTTGCACTATCATAAAATAGATGTATTTATTAACAAGTGTACAAAAAATCACCTCAAAATGAGGAGTTTTGATTGGTTAAAAAAAATGTCAAAGTTTGCAAAAAATAATGAAAGTTTGAAAAAAAAATGGTCCCAAGCAGGCTGAACCCGGGACCATTAGGCAAGGAAAGAGACTTAAGAGCAACCAACGGCAATACATCCGTGTATTGTGTTTAAACTATGAAATTATATTTTAAAATAGATTTTTGAATTCAGAAAACGCGCGCAAGCCATGTTCTTCTTCCCCAATCTTCAATCAACCATGGATTTCGTGTTTCTTGACGAAATTGAATGAAATAAACATGAAACTTGACCGAAATTTAACAAGGAACATGATGGTAGTGGTTAATTTCATTTATTTTTGGTTTATCATGGTTGAATTTCGATGAACACGAAGAACCCTAAACGAAAATTCTAATTGAAATCACGTATGATTTTGTCAATTTTGTCGAGGGTTAATGATGATGGAGGTGCGTAAATAAAACGGCCAAGAGTTTTTTCAAATGAATCAAAGAATCATGGAGTTGAAGTTCGAATCTCTTGGATTTGAGTCCATTGTTGTTTGAGGATTGTTTGAGCACCAACGGCCTATGTGGAAGGTGTTTGATCACCATGCTTGCTCGAATGCTCTTAAACTTTCTACCCAAGTCGACCTGCATAAAATTAATGGTTATTTATGATCGCATCATGTCTATGTTGTATATGGATGGTGTTTGGATTATCGAACTCAATTTAATCAAGCCTATGGATTGAATCTTAAGGCGCTTTTGAGTGAGTTTGTGAACATGGCATTTATTTCTATTTCTGTTGCTTTTAAGTTTTAAACAAGTTTCAAATGGATATTAGAACATGTTAGACACCAAAGTTCTTCATGGTTTTCACAAGATTTCAAAATTGCAAGTTTTGTCAAAAATGCACTATGTTTCTTGAATTTCAAGTAAGAAGAGAGAAAGCATGTCTTGGCGTTACTTTGGTGTAGTTTGAATGGAAAGAAAGACATCTATTTATAGGCCATGATTTTGGAAAATAATTGAGAAAGTTTGGCCATTGGTAAATTTGACTTGCCTTAGAGGGCAAGGAAGTCTTTTTTGCATTAAATGCAAAGGAAGCTTCCTTAACCATGGTTAAATTCAACTTGATCCAATCTTGTCATAATTACTTCTCACTGATTTTTATCAGTTCTTATCTCAATTTGGCAAGGTGGCATGTGTTCTAGAAGAAGAAATCCAAAAATGACCTATAATTGTGAAGTTTTGAACTTGAAATCCATGGTTATGGAGCCTTATGCTTCAATTTCAAAAGTGTATCTAGACTCCATGGATTTGAGAGTTCTTGGACACTTAGGAAATCTTGTTTCAAGGGCTACAACTTTCATGTTTTGAGTTTTTTCAAATTCAAAGTGGAACTATATGAAAAAATGCCATGAAGTTTGGAAAAAGTACAAAATTTTAACACTTAAAATTTTTCTAAGTGTTAGAAATTTTGACTTTTTGTTGACTTTTTCCAAATTCTTTGATTTTTTATGATCATGATGGATCATTTGAAGTATTTTGATGATGGAAAAAGTTTTGTTTTGAAAAAATTGACCAAAAGTCAAAGTTTGACTTTTCAGTGTAGATGAAATTTCATCAGATGTTTCAGAAATTGACTGATGAAGTCTGTGAACTTCTGTGATGTTTTGAATCCAGAAATTAGGTCAAGATGTTGTATCTAAGATATGAAGATCAATCTCTAACCAAAAAAGTCATTCGTTGATCAGAAAATCAGAGATTGCTCATGCTCGACCAAAACCCTAATTGGTCGATCCTTGATTGATCAATGAGAAAAGTTGGATGTCTGATGATCAGAGGTTGATGGTTTGATCAAGATAGATCAAATGAAGTGAGTAAATCTCAAACCCTAATTGGTTGCCTCTTGAATCAGATGAAAATTTGATGAAACCCTAATTTTGACCTGTGAATGCTACACCCGATTAATTCTGTTTTGGACTGTTAGTGATGCAATGATGCAAATGTAAGGTGGTATATTAGGTCAAAAATTGGGGTATGACAAATGGTCAAGGAAATAGGAAATTTTGAAGTTTCAGCATCAGTTGTGGACCACTGACTGACACATGCAGAATTTTGCTTGCGCTCCATGGGGAAAATGCCTCGGACGAGGATCTTCTGACCGAAATTTTCACATGCGTATTTCTAGAACATTTGAAGCTAACGAAATTCGTGATCTTTTGGAACTGGTCCCATCTCGTTTTGATGAAAATCAAGCGAGATATGATTTTTTGAACTTCGCATATCAGATGAAAATTGCTCGGTTCAACTCAAAATCAACCTCAGAGAATAAAATTCTGGTACCGATCGGTGAGGATCGGTGATCATTGTGTGCGAATCAAAGCAGTAATTTTGAAAGCGTAGTATAGCGACAATGACTCGAATCGTCTCACAAGGATTCTTGATTATTACTAACCGAAGGTAAATCGAATTAGGGGGTTGGTTTGGTGATCGATTAAGAAAAAGTATAAAATAAGCGCTTAAAATAAGTGATTATAAAATAAGTCAATCTATCGATTGAGTTCCTACTATCATCGATTATTATAATTTTAATACCAAGCAGATTGTCTATTCCTATTTGGATACAAACTCATGACAAGCAGTGAAGTTTGTGAGATGTACGATCCTATTGTCGAATTAAGCAAGCGGGATAAATTTTCATGGATTAAGCAAACATGATTGATCGGACACAACGAATTAAGCAAACGCGATGAGTCTAAGTTAGAATCATACAATCAACCAAATTGAATCAATATATTTTATGCAATTGAATTAAGCATACAATAACACAAAATATTATTGAAAGGAATTAAACTGAAATTAACATTATAATAATCTCAAGTATTGGAACCTGAATACAGTAGATCGACTCTGGAGGTTTAGTTCCTCATCATAATCATCAAAAGCAAAAAAGTATTTTTTCTGAATAATGAAAAATGTGTCTCAAATTCCTGTAGCGGCTGCTAGGTATAGCAAAGACAAGGATTCGGGTCATAACCCAACTGGGTCAAAAACACAACCCAGACCCAAAACAAATGACCCAAAACTTAAATATAAAAAATGCTGCAACTTCAACGACTTTTTTAACCTTGCTACAGTCCGAATCAGCTTCTGGCCACAACTAGAGTGTTGTAGCTCTTTCTCTTAGCTTTCCAACGCATGGTCAAACGCCTCAATCCGATTCCTGTAGCTCAAGTTATAAATGTTTTTGTGAAAGCTGTTAAAGCTGAAAAATAAATACGAAAATGAAATAAGTGTAAAAATAGAATAAAATAGAAAACCAATATAAAATATAAAAATAATCAAAGGAAAACAAGGAAATGCTTAGATACAAACATGGAAGAATGTGCATGAAAATGCACTGATCAAATTCCCCCACACTTGAACTTTTGCACTCCGAGCAAAATAAAGTAAAAAGAAACACAAAAGCATCATCAGTTACTCGTTCTAGGCTACAAACTCCTCTTCGGTTAAGATTGCATCAATAGGTACTAATATTACACACTAAGGATATCGTAAAAACACTAATATTATCTCCTGAATATAGAACCCAATTTAAATCAAATTATTATGCTAAAGCCTAACTTACTCATCCTCTTTTTTACTCTTTTTCGTTCAGGCACAATCACATTAAGCCCGTTATCTCCACACACTCATAGCAAAGCGACCGGTTAGTGACTCTGATCCTTTTTGCACGGGGTTCTGGTACTTACATGGCATAACCCTTTGCTTACGTTGTAGTTGCGGGATCGGACCGTAATCCTTCCTACCAAGTTCAGCACCAGAAACCGCTGAACCAACTAACAACGAGTCTTATTATCAACTCTCTTTTTTGTAGGCTCTACGACCGTTGGGTTAAGTGACCGGGTGAGGGTCACCAAACTTAGAAGGCGCATTTCTTTTTCTTCCTCTTTTAAAAATTTTTCTCCGGAACACTCACTTATATTCATCAGCTTCCTTGCGTAGAGTGTGTGTGAGATGGTGCTGACTGCTGAAATAAACTACTCAAGAGCTGTCAGAGAATGAGAATTCAAGGCTAAAATATAATAAGAATTCAAATCAATTTCCATACGCAGGAGACTTACAGTGTTAAGACGATACCGATCTTATGAACTTTTCCTAAGTCTCCACAACTAACCTCAGATTGATCTCTAACCCCAGAACTTTTAAACCAGATGCAATTTATTTTATAACTAAAAACAAAACAAAATAAGAAAACAGGGAACAAAAGCAAATAAAACAAAAGATTCTCTCCCCCACACTTAAAACAAGCATTGTCCTCAATGAAAAGACATAACTACTAAATAGGGTGAGAGAGAAAGGAAAGAACACACCCGAGTAGTCAAGGAGGATAAGTAATCACATAAGCATCCTTTCTCAAAGAGAGATCTTCTACATTCTCTTCTTCCAAAGTGGGGCTTTCATGGAGTAGTTTTGGGTAATGTCCATTGAACTTGAGAATTTTATCACTGCCTTCGCCTTTTATTCCAGGATCAAAGAAGAATCTTCGATAAGTAAAAGTGTCGAATGGGCACGTGATCTTCTTTTCAACAACACCGGAGATCAAAAGATTGAAGGGCTTCCTCACTACTTTTGTTTCATCCTCCCTTTCAATTGAGAACATGTGCAAAATCATGGATGGGCTAATATTGGGAATGTCGGCTAAAGTCCACCCAATCTCCTTCTTATGCTTCTTCAAAACCTGCAAAAGATTATTTTCTTGATAAAAATTAAGGTTAGAAGAAATTATAACCGGTAGCTTTTCATTCATCTCTAAATAAGCATATTTAAGATTTTCAGGAATTTGTTTTAGCTCTTGGGAAGGTGGTTGTTCGATGGATGGTTTATTCCGGGCAGCCGGGGTGTCGAGAGTTTCATCTACATGAACAACTTCATTTGTAACCTCATCTGCAGTAAGAATATTAACTTGCAAGGCAGCCTCAATTTCAGCACAAACAGAGCAAATTTTAGTGTCAGTACAAACATCACAAGAATAAACATCGTCAAAATCAGACAATGATGGAAAATCAGCTGAAAACAATTCAGAACAAGTTTCATCCACCAAATCAGAGATTAATTCAATATGAAAAACAGAATGCTCCTCCAATGGATGCTTCATGGCATCAAAAATGTTAAATTTTGCGACAATGTCACCAAATTCCATGGACATGGTTCCATCGTCAACATCAATCTTTGTTTTTGCCGTTTTCATGAATGGTCGCCTAAAATGATGGGAGCTTTCTGGACTTTGTTTCTCCTTCCATGTCCGGGATGTAAAAGTCTGCGGGAAAAATCAAATCATTAACTTGAACAAGGACATCTTCGCTACGCGGCGTTACTCTGACAATGAATGATTATACACATATCTTGCAAAGGACCGGACAAAGGTTATTATAAATAGAAGTGGGCATCACATTAATGCCGCTCCTAAATCAAGCATACAATTATCAAATTGCTTATCCCCAATGGTACAAGGGATAGCAAATGTTCTGGATCATACGCTTTTGTGGCAACAAGCGAGTAGTGAGGGCTAAAACATTTTGCTACTACAACCTTTTCGGATGAAGGCTTAGGCTGAATAAATGCAGAAATATTTCGTCCCAAGTTTACTCGCTCACTTCCTTTCATCCGCCTCTTGTTTGTACACAAGTCTTTCAGAAACTTCGCATACTTTGGTACCTGCTTAATCACATCAAGAAGAGGAATATTCACAGCAACCTTTCTAAATACATCTAAAATCTCGTTGTCCCCCTGATCAACTTTTTTATTTTTCAAAACTCTATGTGGGAAGGGGACTGGTGGAACATACTCTCTTTCTTTATTTTTTTCAGTTTCATTCACAATAACGGAAGAAGGTAGAGAAGATGGAGAAGGAGAAAAAAAGAGAGAAGGTTCAGATGTTACCTCAGAGGCTGGTCCTGTAACCTTACCAGATCGCAAAGAAATTGCACTTACATTGGCATTTGGACCGTTCGGATTGACAACCGTTTGGGCTGGAAGTTGGTTCGAACCTTGGCTTGCATGTTATTTATTTGAGTAGCAGTTGTCCCATTTGTGTGTTCAAGATCGAATGCTAGAATCGGTCCTTTGTTGGGCGAAGGTTGTTGTGACCATTTGTTTAACAAGATCCTCTAGGGATGGTCCGGAAGGTGCAGGGGCAGCCGGTTGAGGTGGGTTCTGTTGTTGGCTGGTTTGTGGATTTCCATATCGAAGGTTGGGATGATTCCTCCAATTCGGATGATATTTGTTGGTGGACAGATCAAGAATGTTGTTGTACCTGTTTTGGTTGTAAAGGTTGGTTGCATAAGCTTTCGTTGATAGATTCATCTCGAGAATGGGACATGTATCAGTCGGGTGCTCAGGGGAAGTACAAATACCACACAGAGTTGATGTTTTAGTTTTTGCTACTGCTAGTTGTTTGACTAATGCCGTGAGCTCATCAATTCTGGTCTCTAAAGCCTTGTTGGAAGAAGAAGCTTGAATTTGATTCACTCCTTTGCTTTGTGCGTAATTGTCTCTAGTGGTAAATTCTTGAGAATTAAGAGACATATTCTCTATTAGAGCTTTAGCGTTGGAGTTTTATCAACAAGTGCTCCACCACTAGCAGCATCAAGAATGTTTCGGTCCATCGGTATCAACCCCTCATAAAAGTACTGGATGAGTAATTGCTCGGTGATCTGATGTTGAGGACAACTGGATACCAAGTGCTTGAACCTCTCCCAATACTCGGTGGTGACTCATTACCTTATACGATACCGCAAATTTCCTTTCTTATTGAGGCAGCTCTAGAGGCAGGAAAATATCGCTCCAAAAACACCTTTTTCAGCGCATTCCAGCTTGCAATTGAATTTGGCTCAAGATAATATATCCAATCCTTTGCTGCACCCTGCAATGAAAAAGGAAAAGCTCGAAGTTTGATATGATCTTGATGATCCTTCGCTTTAATGGTGTAGAACACACCACCTGGAATTCTTTCAAATGTTTGTGCGGATCCTCACCTGCAAGACCACTAAACTTGGGCAACAAGTGTATTAAACCCGATTTTAATTCAAAAGGAGCAGCAACATCATCATAATCAATACACATGCCATTATAATTTACATCAGGGGCAGCCAATTTCCTTAAGGTTCTTTGGTCAGCCATATCAATAACAACTTCAGAATCAGAATCAAACAGATAGTGCAAGTAATCAGAATCAAACTCAGACTCAAAAGCAATGTTAACTTGGACTCTCCTACGTTGCGTGTGCAATGTTCTTTCTACCTCAGGATCAAAAGCAACAAGCTGAGGACAACAGGACCTAGTAGCCAGGACTAAAACGCAACAATGGTAACAAAGTCCAAAATACCAACAATGTCCATAAAAGCAAAAATAAACACAAAGAAGGAAAACGATTAAATTTTTTTCAAAAAAATAAACTGAACACGAAATTCTTATAATGGGCGAAAAATAGAATTTTGATAATTTTTTTGATTTTTTTCGACTCTATGAAAACAGTAAATAAATCATTAAAAATAGAAAAAAGAGGAATTTGGCAATTTGACGTCGGAGTCCCTTACTCTTCTAGAGTAAGGGAGAATTGATCGCACGATTTTTCTTCTTCCAGTAGGCAAAAATATTATACAATCGGACACAAATTTTCTAAAAACCTATTTTTTTCGACTCTAAACGCGAATTGGCCAAAACCGTGAGGAAACTAGGGCCTAAATGCGAGAACATTAATCCTAAGACTCTAAAATTAGTTAATAACAACAAGAATCCCCGGCAGCGGCGCCAATTTGATCATTGTCGAATCAAAAGTAATTTTTGAAAACGTAGTATAGCGACAATGACTCGAATCGTCTCACAAGGATTCTTGATTATTACTAACCGAAGGTAAATCGAATTAGGGGGTTGGTTTGGTGATCGATTAAGAAAAAGTATAAAATAAGCGCTTAAAATAAGTGATTATAAAATAAGTCAATCTATCGATTCAGTTCCTACTATCATCGATTATTATAATTTTAATACCCGAAGCAAATTGTCTATTCCTATTTGGATACAAACTCAGTGACAAGCGCAGTGAAGTTTGTGAGATGTACGATCCTATTGTCCGAATTAAGCAAACGGGATAAATTTTCATGGATTAAGCAAACATGATTGATCAGACACAACAACGAATTAAGCAAACGCGATGAGTCTAAGTTAGAATCATACAATCAACCAAATTGAATCAATATATTTTATGCAATTGAATTAAGCATACAATAACACAAAATATTATTAAAAGGAATTAAATTGAAATTAACATTATAATAATCTCAAGTATTGGAACCTGAATACAGTAGATCGACTCTGGAGGTTTAGTTCCTCATCATAATCATCAAAAGCAAAAAAGTATTTTTTTCTGAATAATGAAAAATGTGTCTCAAATTCCTGTAGCGGCTGCTAGTTATAGCAAAGACAAGGATTCGGGTCATAACCCAACTGGGTCAAAAACACAACCCAGACCCAAAACAAATGACCCAAAACTTAAATATAAACAATGCTGCAACTTCAACGACTTTTTTAACCTTGCTACAGTCCGAATCAGCTTCTGGCCACAACTAGAGTGTTGTAGCTCTTTCTCTTAGCTTTCCAACGCATGGTCAAACGCCTCAATCCGATTCCTGTAGCTCAAGTTATAAATGTTTCTGTGAAAGCTGTTAAAGCTGAAAAATAAATACGAAAATGAAATAAGTGTAAAAATAGAATAAAATAGAAAACCAATATAAAATATAAAAATAATCAAAGGAAAACAAAGAAATGCTTAGATACAAACATGGAAGAATGTGCATGAAAATGCACTGATCAATCAGCTCTTGAGTTAGAAATGAGAGTCGTACAGGACTTCGATACGGATTTTTAGAAATTGTTCCCACTCGATTCCGAGCTTCCAGCTAAGAGATAGAGACGTTTTAGTTGACAGAACGCACGGTTCAACACTAAAATTCAGCTTGATTTATTGGGGAAAATGACTCCTTTGAGAGCCTTCCTCACAAAACCTGTTCTCGGATTTCAAACGAAAGTCGTAGGTAATAATGAGAGGGAAATTCCAGTCGAAAATCAATAGAAAATACCCAAGGAAGTGAGAGATACGCCTTCTGAAGTACCCAGAATACGCCGGAAACCTAAAATCCACTTCAATGAGAAATAAACTCTTTTTGGCTGCCACTCGGAATACTTGGAACCTGATACTCCACATGACAAATGTTATGCATGCTACTACATACATGTTTTATCCAATGGAATTATAAGCCAGAAAATGCAGGAAATAAGAGGGTAAATTTTGGGGTACAACAAATATGCTTGTTCAATGATCAATGGCAATGGAGTTTTGATAAGAGTTTCTTCCAGCCTTGTATCAAAGAATAGAAAATTGCACACCAATTGAATCACAAACATATTGTAAAAGTAAAGAGAAAGAGAGAAATAATATAATACACAGAGCGATTTGGTAAGGAAGTTCCCCACGTTCGTCCTCGCGTGTGGGTACGTCTCCCTCTCAATTTCCAAATTGGAATTGAGAACTTTCTTTATCAATATGCTGAAAAATGTTTACAAGGTTGCAATACAAAGACAGCAAAATAAATCACACTGATCTTCTTCTTCTTGTATCAAACTTCTCTTGATTTGATCCGATCAAGAACACACCTGCAAGATTCACAGACAATTCACCACTTCCACAACCTGTTTGCGAAATCACCCCGATCTCCAAACCCTACGCTATCGCTGAATTTTCCTTGTGCAATCGTGACTAACAAACCCACAAGACACCTCCGTTCTTGCTCGACAAACCTTATGGTTTTTCCTTGAAACCCCCTTCGAATCTTCAACTCAGCTAGATAACCGATCGTACCATTGAACGTTATCTCTTTGATCCCTTGATACAACAAACAATGATGATTATGTGTCAATGTTCTTGAACCAAGGTGATTGAGAAGATGATGTAGATGAAGTCTCTTTCAGGTTTCTATTTGCTCAGAATTTGGATGCTCACCAACTGTATTAGTGACTCACCTATAACTTACTGCCAAACTTTATTTTATATAGAAATAGAAGATGGTTCAAATGGACAGTTGACACTCATCCACAATATTTCAAAAAAAAGACTAACACATCAAAAAAAAGACAGTTGCTCACAAATCAAAGAATCATGAATCAACAAGTTTTTAAAACGGAAAACAAATGTATGGTTCAAATGGAAACATACATGACTAACACATACTTACCACCATACTACAACAATAACATATAAACGAAACAAATCCTAAGTACAAAAATCATGCAAAACATTCTAAAACAATACAAGCTCAATCATGAGTCACACCTAGCAAAAATCATCGGTAGATGAAAAACACACAAAGGTGAGGGACTTTTGACACTCATCCACAATATTTCAAAAAAAATACTAAATTATGCATTCATCCAAAAATTCACATTGAAAATACAAAGGCAAGAATCACAAGGGCTTTTCAAGGTTGTAACGTGGATTGGTTAACAAACAAATGATAAGTCCTAAAGCTAATCGAAACAAAAACGTGCCTAAACCTAAGGGACTGATCAACTCACAAAGTTTCAAACAATACAATTCCAATCATACTTCTTCTTCATCACAAATTGTCAACCTAAAACACCTCACTTATTAACACAACATTATTCATACTCTTTTTGTTTTTCATTTTCAAAGCTTTTCTCTTTTTTGCTTTCTTTTTCTAATCTTTTTCTTTTTCACATTTTTCTTTTCTTTTCTTTTTCTTAACCTCATACCAATCATAATATAAGTACATAAACATTTCTCTCCCCAACTTGAATTCAACCAACATCATTATGTGTATACTCCCTACTTTCTAAGGCAGGGTAAAAATTCATACAATAACATATAGTTGAGGGTTCAAGAAACAAAGAAATCAACATCCATACAAAAAAAGGTGAATTGACACTCAAAGACAAGTATCAAATTCAAATAAACATGGATATTGATAAAAGCTCAAAGGGGTTAACAAATGATCATACACTCACAAGGTGAATTGAATATTTGGCCAAGGTAGTTGTGCTCCAAATCAAACAAAAATGCCTTGATCATTTTCATGCATTCATACAATCAACACAAAACAAAATATTAAGCATAATAAAATCCAGTTAAAACAAGAATGTGTCCTCCAGCATATGTGAACAATGGAAAGCTTCCTCACATTTATGGTTAAAAAGGGAACTGAAGTGATTCAAGTCAAAAGCAAGTAATGCAAAAAGAATGAAAGACATGGTAATTATACAAATGAAAAGTTTTCTAAACATGTTATGATATAGAAAGCGATAAACGAGTACCTGACGTGTACAAACTTTGAAAGCTATCATTACCATACATGTGCGAGTTGAAACCATCAAACTCGGAAAATCATCAAATGCAACCTCAAGCTACCAAACCAAAATTTGAGTTCAAACAATAACAAAAGAGTTAGAAAAATAATACTAATTTTATTCAATACAAAAAGCCTTGGTGAAAGTGGGAAAAAGGAAATCCAAGTGAAATTTTAAAATAATTCATTGGCTATGCACAACAGAGCGCGCTAAGCACCAACCGAGCGCGCTAAGCGGGTTGCACCGGTTGCAGAAAAACACAACAACAGGTGCAACAGCTATGCAAGCTCCACTTACTCACCTACAAAATCTCATTTACACATCTAAACAATATTTACAACACATACACACTTCCACAAGCTAAAACACTACAAACTTGTGAAAAACAACAAATTTGACATAACAAAACAAACACAAATAACAATACAAAAACTTGGTGAAAATGAATTAACAAGTTGAAAAGTGAAGATTTGAAATAAAGAGCATGTCCTATTTCAACTTGTTAAAACACAAGCCACCACACACATAAATAAAACATGCTTGTTTTACGTCGTAAGCTCGACTCCTGTATTATGCGAGCTAGTAACCTCCCCTCGTCATGCCATGGTGTTGTCACACTGTGCAAACCTAAAGAAAGTGTCATAACATTCACACAACAAACGTTACGAAAACGAGACAACTTATAACAATATTTGAAAACAAGGTAAAACACACATATGTACAAGTATGGAAAGTAAACACATAAAATGTACAAGTAATAATATACAAGTTCATATACAAAGTCTTTACAACATATACATTAATTACAAAACTCAAAACAACGGAATTATCGCAATACAGAAACAATAAAACCAATCCCCGACAACGACGCCATTTTGTTGTTGCGGTATTAAGCGGTAAGCAAAAAGTGAAGTATTTGTTTTTACCGGGTGATATATCGGTTAGGTTATATCGTATCATGTCAACATATATTAGTTATTGATACGTTGTTCGACAATTCTATCGTTAATGAGTTTGGGATTAAATTGGTTGTAAAGAAAAGACAAAAAGTAAATGAACAAAAACAATAAAGGATAGATAGCTTGTCTAGAACGAATGCACACTACCCATCACAGAATTAAATCTAACGTCCAGTTATACTCTGTCTACGATACTCGTCCGGGTCATCACATACCTCTCACAACCTAAGTCATTTATAACCCAAATTGAGAATCCTACTGCAATCACCTCGATATCTATCTCTAGTATACCTTAACAATACAAAAGTCAACCATGTCACTCATAACGACTATCTCTAGCTCGAAACAACCAACACAGAGACATTAAGAATAGATACTCTAAGTAAATGTCAGCTCTAAACCCATTTCTAGCATTCAGAAACTAACAGATAATCATCCTAGGTAAGAATCTAAGCAATTTATATCTATCAAAACTCAAATCCCTAACATAGAGTAAAAACCTAACACAATCACCAACACAGATTCATAAAGCAAACTTTATACAACGCCAATGGTGATAAATATACATGAGTTCAAGGTAAATATACATACAAACCCAACAAATAGATAAATACATAGAGAGGAGAAGAGATAAACCACAAATCTACACTGGTTTGTCAGAGCCAATCGAAGAGCAATCCACCTCTAATCATCCATGAGCAAGCCCTAATGTTGTTTTCTAAGCTAATCTACCAAAAATAAAGGTTGATAAAAATGAGGATCAAAATCCACCCTAAAAGCATAACATAAAAATCTATTTTAAAATGAATTTATAAACAAAATCTCGCATATCGCGCTAAGCGTGCTGGCCGCGCTAAGCGTGATCTACTTTATTACTTAAACCGCCTTACCGCGCTAAGCGGGCTCAAAACTGCGCTAAGCGCGAATGTCTCTGCCAGATCAAGGTCTTCAGCTCCTAGAGTGCACTGGGACCGCGTTGAGCGCGACCTGGAACACATAACTTTTTATTTCTTCTAAAAATGCGTATTCGGAACCGTGTCTTCGACACTTTATTCCTCCATGCTCCAAATATGCAACAAATACCTACAAAAATAGATACAAAACTTTCAAACGGTACACTATGTACACAAAACACAATAAAGCGTATTTATAACAAAAAGTTAGGTTATTCAATGATTATTAACAAACAAGAACGAATAAATACCACAAAACATTTATACAAGGTGATCCTTCCCAATCAGCATCAGAGTATCCAACAATTTGAGTATGTCCTTTATTTTCATACACAAGACCTTTTCCTAGAGCACATTTGATGTATCTCATAATCTGGATAACAGCATCCATGTGTTCTTGACAAGGTGAACTTAAGAACTGGCTTACCACATTGACTGCAAAAGAAATGTTCGGACGAGTGACTGTGAGATAATTCAAATTTTCAACTAATCTCCTATATCTTCCTGAGTCAGATAGAGGCTCCCCCTGATTGGGTAGGAGTTTGACACTTGGGTCCATAGGAGTATCAGCCGGTTTAGCATTCAACAACCTTGTTTCTTCCAAAATATCCATAGCATACTTCCGTTGAGAAATTACTAGACCATCTTTAGATTGGGCCACCTCAATACCCAAGAAATATCGGAGTTTACCAAGATCTTTTGTTTGAAATTGATTCGAGAGATGTTGTTTCAACATGAGTATTCCCTATTGATCACTACCAGTTATGACAATATCATAAACATATACAATAAGATAGGTACACCCTTGGGCTGAGTGACGGTAAAAAAAACAAAATGGTCAGCTTCGCTACGGACCATACCAAAATGTTGTACTACAGTGTTGAATCTGCCAAACCAAGCTCTCGGAGATTGCTTGAGATCATAAAGAGACCTGTGTAGCCTACAAACCATATTTGATGACTCCCCCTGAGCAACAAATCCAGATGGTTGCTCCATATATACTTCTTCTTCAAGATCACCATGTAAAAAGGCATTTTTATGTCAAGTTGATGAACAGACCAATGTTGAATGGCTGCAATGGCAAGAAGAAGTCTAATAAATGCCATCTTTGCTACAGGCGAGAAGGTATCACTATAATTCAACCCAAAAATATGAGTGTAACCTTTGACTACCAAGCGAGCTTTAAAACGATCAATCTTCCCATCAGGACCAACCTTCATTGTATAAAGCCAACGACAACCAACTAAAGATTTCCCAGAGGGTAGAGGAACCAGCTCCCAGGTTCCACTACTTTAAAAAGCACACATTTCATCAATCATTGCTTGCCTCCACTCAGGGTGAGATAATGCTCCACCTGGAGTTTTAGGAATAGAAACAGAAGACAAAGAAGACAAACAAGTATACTGCAAAGGAGAAAGACGATGATAACATAAATCAATATAATGTGGAGAAGGATTTCGTGTTTGACGTATACCTTTTCGAAGGGCAATTGGAAGATCGGACTCAGGCTCCAGGATCGGATCCGTTGATGGCGAAGGCGTTGGAGGAGAGTCTGCAATGACCTCAGGGACATGTACGACCTCAGGATAGATATGATAGACGTTGGTTGACGACGCTGATATGTTTGAAGTGGGCGAGAAGTGGGAGGTCAACTCTAGAATCATCTAGTGGGCCAGGTTCCCTAAAATGATGGGGATAATGGCTTAAGAGACTGTGGGAAGAATTTCTGAAGGATTCAGTCGGTGATTGGACTAGAAATAAGGAACAGACTCGAAGAAGGTAACATCGGTCGATACGAGGTATCGTTGTAGTGTATATGAATAGCAACGATAACCCTTTTTTGATCGATGATAACCAAGAAAGACACACTTTAGTGAACGAGCTGATAGTTTATCAAGTCTAGAGAGACAAAACAAGACCAAAGATTGGGTGAAGGAGAGATTATGGAAATAGATTGAATGAGGGATTTTATTATTGAGGACAGATGAGGGCATGCGATTTATAAGATAAAAAGATGTGAGCACTGCATCCCCCCCAAAACCAGAGAGGAACACTTCCATGGAGAAGTAGGGTTCAAGTGGTTTCTACGAGATGCCGATTTTTGCGTTCGGCTACCCCGTTTTGTTGAGGTGTATGGGGGCAAGATGTTTGGTGCAGAATCCCATTGTATGACATAAAAGTTTGAAATTGTTGGGATAAATATTCACGTGCATTGTCACTTCTTAAAGTACGAATAGGTAAACCAAATTGGGTTTTTATTTCTCGATAAAATTGTTCAAAAATAGAAAACAATTAAGATATATTCTTCATTAAAAATAGCCAAGTGCAACGCGAGAAATCATCAATAAAGGTTACAAAATACCTAGACTCAAAAGTAGACTTAGTGCGTGAGGGACCCCAAACATCGGAGTGAACTAAAGCAAAGGGGGACGCAGCCCGTTTATTGACTCGGTCAGGAAAATGACTACGAGTATGTTTCCCTAACTGACAAGACTCACAATGTAAAGTGGATAATTTAGATAAACTGGGAACCAACTTTTGTAGCTTGGGAAGACCTGGATGACCTAATTGCGCATGTATTATGAGTAGAGAATTTGTGGTTGGACATGTGGTGGATGACGCAGATAAGTAGTAGAGGCCTTGAGATTCACATTTGACGCCAATCGTCCGTCCCGAACTCGAATCCTGAAGTGTAACATTATTGTTAGTAAAAGTGATAGAACAATCAAGGGAACGAGTTAAACGACTGACGGAAAGTAAATTGAATGGACAATTAGGTATGTATAGGACAGAAGTAACAGAGAGAGATGGTAGAATTTGAATAGTACCAATCCCTTGGGATTGAGTTTGAGAACCATTTGTGGCAGTTATACTAGGTAAGAAACCAGAGGTAGAGAGAGAAGAGAAAAGACCTTTATTACCAATAACATGATCAGACGCACCAGAATCAAGGATCCAAGGGCCAAAAGGAGATGATTGAGAAAAGCAAACAGATGAATTACCCGTGTGTGCAACCGAGGCCATGGAACTAGAGTTCTTATTAGTCTGACACCACCTAAGAAAATCATTGTAGCTTGGTGTTGTGTTCTGAAAAGAAGGTGAGGTATGTTGAGTGTCTGAATGGTCGATTTGAACTGCATTCACCTAGTGTTATGGTTTACCATGCAACTTCCAACAACGACCAATAGTATGCCCAAGTCGGTTACAATGGTCACACTTGGGACGAGGTTTAGAGTTGGATGATCCTCCTCGAAAGCGATTTTGGTTGTTGCTAAGTGATGCAAGGGAAACAGTGTCACCTAGGGTTGGTGCAGCAAAAGATGGAGGAAAAATCGTGCCAAAGGCATGAGGTGTACCCAATCACAATAGTTGTTCACTAACTGCATCATAGTTAGGAACAGTAGTACTTGATAAAATATGGTTACGAATTGGGTCGAGCTTTGGCGTAAGTCCTTTAAGTGCCATGATCATGAAAAATTTACTATGTTGTTCAGCATGAGTTGCTTCATCTTTTGCGTATGGCATTAGGGTTGCATAGCTTGCTTTCAAGGCATCAAGCTTACTCAGATAAGCTTGCATATCCATACTCTCTAACTTTAGAGAGTTGAGTTGGAGGATGACACTGTAGAGACGATGAACATCGTTAGAGAAGACTTTATTTGCCTTTTTCCAGACCTCATAGCAAGTGGTGAAGGCTTGATATTGTGCTTGGAGATTAGGGACAATAGAATACCATAACACGGTGCATAAAGAGGCATCGGTTTGTTTCCACTTAGCGAGTTTGTCGGCGGCATCAGTATCCACTTTTGTGGTAAGGTGATCTTCAAATCCTTGACCTTTGAACCACATCTTGACCGCACCTGCCCAAATGTTGTAGTTGGTTGTCCCCGTTAGTTTTTCACATGGGATAAGCGGAACTTTGGTAAACGATTCTCCCATTGCTCGACAATAACAAAAAAAAATTTTCATCCGAAAATATTGGATAATTAAAAACGAAAAAATTGTGAATAGTGATGGCGACCGTGAACAATAACTGCGGTGTGAACAATGACGGACTCGATGAATAGTGTCAAGGAACAATCACCACGATGAACATTAGATAAAAGTTTTGACAAACAAAAGAAATTTCCAAAAGATAGTACCGGATAACATACGGTGAAGATTTGTCTCTTAGTAAACTCTGGATACCATCTTAGAATGAGCGGGTTAGGCCTAACTCGACCCTACAAAACTGACTTGTAAGGTGAGGATTGCTCTCACTTATAAACACATATTCAGGCCATATATTGTCCGATGTGAGACTCTTAACACCCTCTCTCACGCCCAAGAATTAGGGGCTGGAGAGTGGAATTAAATAGTGAGTGGCCCAATGGATCTTAGATGAGACTCTGATACCATATTGAAATATGAGAAACTAAGAGACATTTAATAAAACCGTATAATTTAATAACATTACGGAATTTGCTTTATATAGAAAATTATACAACCTATTGCATTAATTACAAATGAGAATATTATATTCTATTCTAGAATATACTAAGAAATATTCTATAGAATATTATCTTTCTTAACTAACAATTGAGGATTTTTCTTCTTAATATGATCGTCTCGTTCAAAACTCTGGGTGTTTTCAAGTCATTAGTCATAATGTAAGCCTGAAAAAAGTATAATGTGCAAGTATTAAATCTATATATCATGTATTATCCACATAATCCAAATAAAAATAATCATAAACTAGTTAGAAATTTGAAAGTAACTTTTTATGTTTGAGATTTTAATAACGAAAAGAAGAAAATGTGATAAAATTACCTTATTTGGATAAAATTACAATTACCTTTGTTGAAAATAAAATTACCAAAACTCCAAAGTAAAAACACCAAAGATCACAAATGCTACAATGGCAGAATGGCAGTAACACTATGTTTCTGCTTAGGTACATAAGTTTACAAATTGTGACAAAAGTTTGTCCTAAGTTTCTCATCTTTTTCAATAGTTTCATTCAAAAATCCTCGAACAAATAATAACGGTAAAAGTGGAATAGACAATACATAAAATATATTCAAATATGCAAGGTTGATGTGTAATGTTCAAACATAACTAACAAACATGTAGTAGTAGTAATTGTCGAGACCGTGGAATCTGAAGCAATACATTATGATATCATCTCAGTATTCGAGTGAGCCTAATGATGGTAGTCCAGAAACAATGTCATGAGATTCTGCACCGGCGTTATTCTGCCTTTGTCCAGAACTTGGACCAAGTGATTCTATGGCTTGGTCTCCCATTTTCTGCATATCTTCAGGAGAAAGTATTTTGATGTACCAAACATTATTGACAAATGATCTACAAGAGGTTATCCACAGAACAAAAAACATGTCAAAAAAACTTTAGTCAAGTAAAATAAATAGTTACCTATAGTATAGATGAATATGAATAATCAATTATTCAGTATAAGTCAATGTTTACAAACCACACTAAACCACCAGACACTGGCCAGTTCGCCGGTTGGTTTGATCTAAGGGTGACAAAACGAGTCCGACCCGCCGAACATGCCAGCACTTTTGGCGGGGCGGAGCAAGATTTTAGACTGGCACCCTCTAATATGTTTGCTCTGCCCATTTTTTGTGGTCACAGGCATTAACATTATTTCTTGCAATTTTTAGGCTTTAAAAGTGCAGAGCCCGCTGGACCGCCCTACCCTCATATTTTTTGGGATGGGCCAAGATTTTAGGCTCGCGCCGTCAACAATGCCCTGCCCTGTTGACCTGCCCCACCCCGTTTTTGGCAGGGGCATGTCTGTTTGCCACCGCTAGTTTGATCTCATTTATACTGCAATCTAGTTGAACCAATTTTTCTTTTAACATTTTTTTTACTTCTTTTTCTTTCTAATTATTTGTTTATTTATGCCATTTGATTAAATTGTTGTTAAATGGATTAACTGACTGAACCACGAGTTGTAGGTATCGCCAGTTTGGTTTTAGTCAGATTTTTGAAACATTAGTATATACTATTGTATCAATTTGAAATTTATACTTACTCCCACGGATCGTCTCCAAGGAGAAGAACATCATTCTCCCTGTCGACAAATACAAGCTGCCAGCCTGATCTAAGAGGATCTTCAAAATTCCCCTCAATTCCAAACATCTGAGCCAACTCCTCCCGCAGTTCGTGATAGCTGCTGAACCGCGAGATGTCTAGTGAGCGCCCTACTGAACCTGATTTGTATACCTGTTAAAAAGACAAAGTAAGCAATCATTTTAGCTTTTAATAAAAAGAAAGGCTCGGAAAACTGTGGCTAAGAGCCTAAGATTAATGTATATATATGAAGGAGACCTTCACAAATGTCGGCATTTGGTTTTGAGCATCGATTTGCCCCACACTTTGCAACAGATCTGATGAATCCTGCATGCAATGATATGGAGAACCCTGGAAACTAGACTCTCCTAATGCCATTGTCGATCCATTGGCATCAGCTGATGCAGTAGAATAACGAGGAACAGTGGTAGGGAGCAGAAGGCCAGACGAATCGATATTGACCCCAAACAGAACAGAATTTTGGGCATCTGAGTTGCAATGCGGTGGTCCAAGTGCTGTATCTCTTCCAGAATACTGCACATGTAACATTGAGTTTCCAATGCCATCAACCTGTGAAGGTGAATACTTTGATGCCCATGATTGTTGAGGTAACTGTTCAGTCAGCACAGAATGACCACTTGATAAATTCAAGAGATTGCCACTCCCTTCAGAACAAAGTGAACCAAGCATGTTTTGACCAGGCGAAACCGAAGCAGCAAACTTCATGCCTGAATCTAAGAAATCTGGTTTCGAATATGACGGGGAAGCCAAACTAGCGTGTTGCTTCTGATGGAGTGGATCACCTTGAATTAAAAGTGTATCTTGATAAGTTTGTTGCTGTTGTGGTTGTTGTGTCTGGTTTTCTCGATTGTTGTGTGGTTTCTGAAGGATGTGCTGAGACAGGTTCTCTGCCAATACTTGGCTTTGTGGTTGCATGATATTGTTTGTCGATGCGAATTGTTGAATTGTTTGCTGTTGCTGAAGCTGCAAAGGACTGAGGTTTCCCGATTGTTGAAGATAATTGAAAGGTTGTTGAAAACTCATCATTTGTTGCCTTAACAGATCAGTGGCATTCCCTTGATTCTGCAAACCACCACCAGCAGCTAACATGGCTTGGAATTGCTGATTATGATCATTTCCAAGTAAGGCGGGATCGAGTCTTTGTTGCATCCAGGGCATCAAACCAGCACCTTGAAAATTCATGGAATTAAGACCATGGTCTCCGGGAGCACCTCGCAGCCACATTAGTCCATTTGTTGCTTCATCTCTGCCATCTGTAACAACATCCTTTGTAAAGAAAGGAGACAAGAGAAGTGTCCTCAAAACCACCACCGCCAATTTTCATAATATGATCCGTTAAAATATTCGTGCAACAAACTTGCGAAGTTTCTAGAAAGATGTTTTAAGAATATTCTTCTTTTGTTAATGTGACACTCAATATGGGACAGAAGAGAGTTTCATTTCGAGAAAGAAAACGACGGGGATAGAGGAAATTTTGTAAAAATTAATAATTATTATTTTTATGGAAGGGAAAAGAATGGGAGACAAATACGAAATATTTTCTTTAACCCAAGTATCATTGTGACACAGATTCTATAATGGAGGTCACAATTAAAGGGATACCAAATAAAAAATTATTAAAAATATGTACCGAGAAAAGAGGAAGTGCCGGGATGCCATGGTCGTTTCAATCTAAGAGGAAATAGTGATGGATACATTGGAAATGTAGTTAAAGGCTCAATTTCCCATAATGAGACCCGAGGCTGTCTCTCTCCAGCAGTTGATTCATCCCAACCAACCTATGTACAATGGATAAAACACGATAAGCAAACAGGTTAAGAGTCATTTGGAAAAACATTGAAAGAAATTCATTGAGACCTTTCCAATATTAATAATAAGTGGCCACAGAAATAAAAGACGCAGAACAGAGGATTTCTGCAATCAAACTTTAGTATTGGAAGATTAAGACCTCTATTGGCATATGGATCAGGCAAAGATAAATTTGGATATGATTCGCATTGCGTATTGCAGGTTTATGTTAACAAAAAAATTAGCTAGTTGATCAAAGGCAACGGAAAATTACAACAGTGATGCAGGTAAGAGACATTGCAAAAATCTTATGGCTTAATGAAGAAAAAAGGAATACAAAGGTATACTTATTAGAAATTTCGAGTATTATTGTAAGGTTTCAAGTAATCAAATATGGTTTCGAGAATATCTTCATCTTTACGCACAATCCACATAACTAGTGTACAGTAGCAGCCAAGTAAACAAGGCTGCAAGTTTCAACCGATCAGTTATAGCCTCTACACATTTTTACCCATGGATGTAGAGCTAGACAGAGCATTTCATGACTTAAGGCCTGTTTGGATTGGCCTATTAGAGCTAGAGTTGTTAAAAGCAGTCGTAGCGGCCGCTATAGCGGCGCTCCGTAGCGGAGCGGTGGCCTCCCGCGCGCTAACATGGGGGCAGTAGCGGAGATGGGGTAGCGGCCGCTATTCATGCTATCCCGGAGCGGGCTTCTCCCGAGCGGAGCGGATCCGGAGCTTTTTATTTTTCTTTTTAAATTTTTTTTGACAAAATTACAATTTTACCCTTTTTTTATAAAATATTTTTTAAATTAGTTTTTCTTTTCATTACCTCATGTGCCCTACTTCTTCTACTTCTCTTCGTTTCCTACTTCTTCTACTTCTCTTCATTTCCTCACCGTTCCAGACTTCTCTAATCCTCACCGTTCTAGCTCCGTTTCCTACCTCTCCAGCTCCGTTTAGCAAGGTACTTCTTCTTCTATTGAGTTAAAACAGTTTTGCTTCTACAGTCTTCTATGTGTTCTATTTCTACTATCTTCTATTGTGTTATGTTTCTTCTTCTACTTTGTTGAAATTGTTCTATTTCTACTTTTTTTCTATTCTAGAAAAATATGGCAGCTTCTTCGTCGACACCGTCAGTAGTGTCATGTGCTCCAACATTCAAACCAACCAATAGTAAGGACATAGGATGGAAATACAATCATTTGAAGAATTTGAATGATAGGAAGGTGACATGTGATTTTTGCAATTTAACCAGCAGTGGGGAAATAAGTAGAGCCAAAAGGCATCAATTAGCAATTACCGGTGATGTATTTTATGAGTGTTGTGAAATTAATTTAGTATTACATGACATATGTTTTATAGATTATTATATAATTATTAGTATACAAAAAGTTGTCCCGCTATCCGGGATCCCGCTATTCCCACTTTTCCCATTCCCGGGGGTCGGCCGCTCCACTCCGCTATCCGGGATTAACAACTCTGATTAGAGCTTATCTACCGGCAGACGCACTTGTGAGACTGTGAAACCCTTGGAAACAGCTTATGCAATGTCCATAAGTTGTTTCCAGCTTAATTCCATAAAATCTCTAGAATAGCTTATGAAAACGGGTTATAGCTAGTATTAAAAGTTAAAACTGTTTTGACTTTATTCTATCTTTTGTTTTAAAAACATCTTATACATAAGCACTCATATGATAAACGTTTATACTATAAGCACTTAATTTGATTATTAATCCAAACAGGACCTAGAAATCACAATCCCGAGACAGGAAACTTACCATTGTACTATGGTTCTCAATCTTGTAGTCTTATGTTTCCAAGTAACATTTTCATATAAACTGCTAGCTAATTTTATGCATTAAATTGTGATGATCTTACTTACCTTGACAGACCTCCAATGAGAATTCGGCCACCGAACAGGATCCATGTCACTTATGCTAGTTATAGTACCCATGTACCTTCAAACCAAGGTGACTTGTGTATAAGTAAAGGCAACATACAAAAATCCTCACAAACTTGTGTGCAACTTAAAAAACAAAAATCAGCAATTGATGACAACAAATACCTGCGCACACTTGATTCTTCGGTCTCAAAAAGCATTCTAAAACGCATACCAACAGAAACACGTGTATGGTACACAGCTTTGATGTATTTTGAAAGTTGTATGACAAATTCGGAAGGACTAGCCCTGCACATGATGTAGGTTTCAAAAGATATGTTATATTTTCTAATAAATAAGTGTCAATAGTATAAATTTGGAAAACAAACACAACCTTGGATTAAAGAACACTGTAAAACAGCTATTTGTTGCGGAAGCATGGGCTGCAGCTGCAAGAAGCCCAATGTGCATACTATCACTGGAAAGAACTGATGACGGCATAACAGTTTGCGGTCTACTTGCACGACGTATTCCCAAAAGAAGCTGATTTTTTTCATTCCTATTAATAATGAAAGTACACATATAAAAACAATGAACAAGCCATTTGCAGCATCCAAGGTGTGTACAAGGAATCCAAAAAGGTGAAACAAGACTAATACCAAATGAAAAGCACAGAATCTCCAGCTACAAGTCTTTTGGCACTAACAAATACACTCCAGCCTGTGGTAAGAAGGTGCCGTTTTGGCTGTCCTGAAATGATAAGGAAGGGAAGCAATGCACATATCATATCTCGCATAAATTGCATTCACAATCAAGTTAACAATCTCGTGTCAAATAACAGCCTGATTCATAACAACTTTGGCACCACCTATAATTTTAAAAGAAAAAAATACACCTAGAGTTGTGTTACTGTTTTAAAATGGAAACATCAACTTTGAAACTAGAACAAAGGCAAATTCATTTATAGTAAATCTGTTATATGTTAGAAACTATAGTAAGAAGAAATTACATGCAATGATAGCTGATTTCTTTCCTCCAATAAAACAAATTACATGCAATGATGCAACTATATTTTCTAGATAATTGATATAAACAAGTTCCTCTGAAAAGGTACAGAATAAAATCTAACATCACTAACAAAGAAGACAAGTGAACAATGAAGACTGGAGTTTTAGAACTTCCTCCACATTGGAAAAGGTAATTTTAACTTGTCACCGTCTTTGTAAATTGTCTAGTTTTGAAGATTTGGGTAGCAATGTATGCAATTGAACTAATATAGAGATTCATCGGCATGTTTGAAAAATCAATAAAATTAGTTGTATTTACTAAAATAATCATCAGGCAACGTAGAAGTTTGCTTGACATTTCGTGAAATACTATTCAACTTTCAGATACAAATATCGGTTCATTCGTCCTCAGACTGAAAGATTATTGGCAATGTAAGGGTAGGCAATCGAAACATGCACTATTTCTTACACTAGCATTATGTTTTCAAATTAGAACTATAATTTGCCATTTTAAGCTTATTAATTTGGATAAAAACCATGTTCAGGTCGCTTATGTTTAAGTATTATCCATGTTTAAGTATATTTGAAAAAGTTAACAAATGCATATAATAATTTGAAATGAAGCTTATATTGTTACGGCTTTTTTCCCCCTAAAACGTGCTTAGTTGTAATTTTGAAGTTATGAATTTTCCATATACATCCATAATATTTGTGATAGTCACTACCTTTGTCCCTTTACATAAGCCGATTTAACGATTTCCACATATATTGGAAAATTAGATAGTGTACTTCACGTGTTCATTGTGTGTATAGATGTTCCTAAAATACATTTTTCTATAGAAAGGTTTATAACTTCAACTTCTCAGATACCAAGATAGTTGATTGTATTAATTAGGGGTATATTTGAAGAAGCTAACAAATGCATCTAATAATTTTAAATGAAGCTTATATTTTTCCGTATTTTTATTTTCCTAAAAGGTGCTTATTTGGAAAAAGGAGGTTTCATGGATCTTCAAGTCACTAATGATATGCCAAACATATACATCACGCATATTAAGTATCCCGAATAAGCAAACTACGCTTAAAATTATAACTAACATTTAGTTAAACTACAATAAGAACGCACAAGAAAGTCTCAAGCCACAACTCAAGTAAAGTTACAACTCAACATAAAAATCAAGTTTTCAACAACATAATAGGGTGAGTTTTGTGTTGTGTGAAGTGCCGTGGGAAAGTCGACATACAATGAAACTATAAAATTTCAACATAACCAAACTAACAAGATATCATGAATGGAGTCAACAAAGAATTAGATACTTACCTCGAAAAATATGTCGAAACTTCCACTCAACATCATGGAGATCCCTAGCAATTAGTTCTTGTGCAGGAGGTTGCTGTGTGAAATCCTATAGAGCCCAAATAAAAGAGAAATGTATCCATATCAAACAAGAATCAAACACAAATGGAAAATAATTATGGACACTACCAATGGAGGAAAAACTTTCTCAGCTGCACGACGAGGAACAGAGAACCCTCCATGTGTGCTGGTATCACTCGCAGTCAATGTCTTGCAAAAATAATTTGAAGGCTGCTTACTTGGAATCCCCAATTCCATAGGAAGAAACGTATCTTTCTGCTCTTGCTACAAAAGTGACACACATTTTCAAACTCCATAAGCAAAAAGATCAAACCTTCAGTTACATTACAAACTAAACAAGCCGTCAAAAAATAAAAGGATACCGGAGTCAACGGCTGTAACGTCATTTGAGCATACACTTCATCTGTTTCAACATCTGCCTGAAAATTAACAGAAACTCTGGTTAACTGAATTCATTCACAAACAAAGACACCGGCCACGACACTAGTAATAATATGAGAAGATGCAATATTTGAATGTAACTAAATACAAGTATCAAACGCCGAACAAGCCTTTGATTTGAAGTATCAATGATAATATAGTATGAATATAATACTTACATGCATTGTAACATTATGAAGCTGGCATATCAACTGCGGTGGCAAGCTCGGGTAATTCGGTATTTGACCATCGATTTCTCTGTTAGTTGTGGCAGAAACCTAGAACCATTGTTAGGCAAAAGTTAAGTTCAACTTCCAACCAAGACCAACAACAAAAAAACTACAACATTTGAGTCTCTTTCAATCCAAAGCTTGCAAGAAAAGTTATGTATCGTTCAAATCATGCAAAACTAGACAAAATTGAAACCATAAGGAGTGTAGTAGTAGGAAATGGAGTTCAAAAAATAAAGCACCTGCTCACTATGACCTTGAGGGAAGTAAACCACGCGAGTCCCTGCAGTTGGTAGGGAAACTAAGGGACCCGCACATGCATGCCATAGCTCAGAATTCAAACACTTCTTCTCCCCTCCTAGTATCATAAGTCCAAACATCAAATTATCTCAACCAAATAAGGAAACAATACTCACAAACAATCATAAGAATGATGTTGAAGCATAAACAAAAGGGTTATATTTGAAAGTGACACATAGTCACACACAATTCAACATCCATATTGCAGTTGACCCCCCCAACAAAGAGGTCAGAGTAGAACACAAAATATTGTTTTTTTAAGACAATGGAAAAGAAAATGATACCTTCATTTCCCTGCTGACTCATTCCTGATGTTGAAAGCTTCATAACAAGCTTTACCCCTTTTTTGTTTCTCTTTGTTTTTAAATATACACAATTTTTAGCAATCACACAGACACATTGAACCCTAACTCATAGTCCCCATCCTCAATTTCCTCAAACCCATTATTGCTTTCACTCATTCCTCTCTCCCACTTTCCAATGCACTCCATCCCAACAACAAAAGAAAAACACTAATTTCAAAAATCAAACATTACCTTAAAAAACCAACAACATGGGATCCATGTGAATAGTTACAAAATGATGAAGAAACAAACAACCCCACCAAACAAAAACCTTAAAACAAAAACAAAAAAAATTATTATTATAAAGACCCTTGTTTGAAAAAGGGTTTTTGTTAACTTTGTTTTATTGAATAAGATTTAAGCAGAAGAAGAAAAAAAAAACAAGAACAAAGAAGATGGAGGGTCAAGCAAGGATAGGACCCAAAAGTAGAAACCAATTAAAAAAACCAAGTAACAACATAAACAAAAACAAGAACAAAGGTGGCACGTGAATCAAGATCGCCATGAAAGGAACAGAAGAGAATGAAATTGAAGAATGTGAAAGAAGCAGAAGAAAATAAAAAATATACAAAGTGAGTGTAGAAGTAAAGTCCTTCTTTTGTGGCCAATCACTTTCTGATAGAGACGCAAGTGAGGGATTTTTGGGTTTGAAATGCACAGTGGAAAAGAGAGAGAGAAAAAAAAAAGTTAAAAGATGAGTCTTTGCCATATATAAAGGGGGTCCCGACCAAAATGGGACATGGGTGCAGAGGTGAGAGGAGAGAGAAAATAAGTGTTGGAGTGAAATGAGAAGGGCCGTTGGATCATCCGTACGGGTTGATCTGAGGCGTTGGTTTGAGGGTGATGTGACAGCAGGCATGTGCCACCATCCTCCAGTGGTCGTTGTCAGAGTACGGAGTGTGTGAGGAAAATATGAGAAAAATCTTTTTTGGATTTCATTATTATGGTTTTTGGTGTATAATCAAAATCACAAAAACAAACATAAGAAATTGTTATAAATATATTTCTATAAATATTTTATTGAAAATTAAATTAAATAAGTTAATTTTAGAAATTTTAGAAATAATTAGTGTATGGAAGAAAATGATAGTGAGTGAGAGTGTGAGAGAGAAAGGGTGCCACGTAAACGGATGGGCAGAGATTGTGTGTGTGAGGCGTAATAAGTAGCAAGAAAAAGTTAAAAGCAAATAGATACTCATTCATTGCAATGTGTATAATACTATACATTAATACCTATAAATACCTCTTTTTTTTTTCTTATTTTGTAACTTGTTACCTTATTTTATATACTAAACTTGCGTAGCAATGTTGCCTAAAAAGATGAGTATTCATTCATAAAAATATAATCAATAATATATATATATATATATATATATATATATATATATATATATATATATATATATATAACATTAATTATTTTATTAAAAAAATATTGTAAAATTTTAAATTATAAAATAAAATGAATACTTATATCAATATGTATTGAAATCTTGAGTTTCGATAGGATTTAAATAAGATGGTCGAGGTCTCTTTCAATATAACTAGAAATCTTGAGTTTGAATTCAAAGTCCTGAAAACGCAAGAGTTTTTAATCTCTTAGAAAGAATTTGTCGTTTATTATGAGACATGTCTTGGACTGAAAAATATGTGACATATGTCCCTTAAGATTAAAGTGTTTTTAAAAAAAAAAATAGGTTGAATAACAATTAAGGTAAGTTACACAACATATTTGTAAATTTCGTCTCATTGAGTGATAATCTTGCAAGTACACTTTCCTACGACCATCGGAGATAACTATTGACATGCTAGAGATTTTGTACGATAAACATCACTAGTTTCATGCAAGTTATGTGAATATCGTCTCTTGATTTTCGTGAGATTTATTTCTTGTCTTTGTTGTGGTGTCGCAATAGTTTCTATTAATCGATTTGATTGGGGTTAATTTTTGCAAATGTCAGCAATGGTAACCTCCAAAGTGGCTCAATCCATGATTCATCACATCGATACCTTTACACCTGACGTCTTATCATCCTTCCTAACCCTTCAAGACAATATAGTGTTTATCCCCACCTTCGCTTCTAAAGAGACAATTCCTTCACCCGAAATAGATATTCATATTATGATGACTTCTCTAATTATTTTATCTAGTCATATCTCGACCTCTCAATTAGTTAAATATGTAACTTTTCAAGTTATGTTGCAATTCCAACTACTTGAACAATAATTCCAAGGTTAAACATTCAAACAAATTTTACCTCTACCGCAACTACAATTATCAGAGCCAGATATATCTCAAAATATCCAACGACTTTAGGCCACACTTGGAATACATAGTGCAAACGAACTCATTACGAGCATCTATAACATGATACACCAATAGAATATGGATCTCATTCACAAATGCAGATAGCAACAACAAGAAGATATGTCTTGAGGAAAATCAGCTGTGGGGAATATCACTTGTTTTTTTTAGGATAGAATTCTCTCCGGAGACGCAAAAGGTACTCGAGAAAGACTTTAATATGGCTTATGCTTCAATGCATGTTTGAGATTATTATTTTTTAGCGTAATACTCCGTATCAATGGAAATGCTACGCACTTTGAGGATGCAATGCAATGCAATGATGCATGTTTAAATGTTTCACCCAGGACTAAAGGTAATTTGCAAGTTGCAGAGGAAACAAGAAATGATAGTCTGAACTCTAACAGGAGGATTTAGAAATATCAACTTTCAATGATCCACATCATTGGGGAAATAACTCTTAGAGATTAGCATTCATCTGGAATGACAGTCATATTGCGTAGAGCTCCCAACTTCAATAACCCAGGATCATGAGCTCTTGCCTAAAAGGAGTCGACACTGGATTTCTCTAAGGAAATCGCATTTACTTGGGGAGAAGATAAACTTTAGGCTATAACAACTCGAAGCTCAACTTTGCTGGAAATAACATACACATCTTCTGGAACTGGTGAATCTTTGAAAATGATCTTGCTGGTGTAAGTCGTTCTTTGTGATCTTTCACGTCGGGGAAAAAATGATAACATCCAAGGGCACACATATGTCATAGATAACTCTTGTTGCAGAGAAGGAAACTTTGTCAGTGACCAAAGCTTAGGCGCATCATGCCTTCATTCTACAATCTTTGGATAACAAAATCTGCAAAACGGGAAACACTGCAATATTTCTTTTATAGAGATTGGAAGTTTCAGCCGTTAGCGCGTGTACCCGAAATTCTGAGTAATTTCTAACAATTATATCATGTGCTGTAGAGCCTCGATATTTTATATGCAAAGTTTATAAAAATATTGGACGTTCTTTTTACAAACAAAACAGTTAAAAGGTAAAAATAAGACAAATGAAAAGAAGCACAGTTTGGATAAAAGGAATTTTATTGATTGATTGACCCGTAAATGGACATTTACATCAAGAAGCAATTCCTGAAAAGAGGCAATTGCGTGCATATCATAGTTAAAAAGAAAACAGAGGTGACAACATGGTTATGGATTTTTGTCGAATCCTGAATCTACCGCACTCTTCACAACTTCAACGTTCCTCAAGATCGCGCTTTCCAAAATACGCCGATTAGACTGACTCTCCACCTTTCCAAATTATCAAGTTGTTGTAAGGAAGTGATAATACAGGCATCATGAAGATCATAGTTATTCGCTTCAAATCCCTAACTTTTTCCTGGACCGTCCTTTCGGGTTTTCGATCCACCGGGATACCCTTTTTTGTCCAAGCTGCCTTTTCAGGTTTTCGACTTGCCAAGTGTACAATTTTTTATATTTATCCATAATTTTTGCCCGAACCCTTTTGATTCGTCGGGATGCCCTTATTTTTGCTTAGGCAAGTCAACCTAACAGGTCTTTTTTATGCGAAGTATTTTTTGACTACATATGCATTGACAAGGTAAGGGAAATCCTCTCCATCCATAGTCGTGAGCATCATAGCTCCTCTAGAGAAAAATTTCTTCACGACATATGGTCCTTCATAATTTGGAGCCCACTTTCCCCGAGCATCTGTATTGTTTGGAGGCAATATTCTCTTCAGCACAAGGTCACCAGCTTAGAAATTCCGAGGACATACTCTCTTATCGAAAGCCTTTTTCATCCACTTCTAGTATAACTGCCCATGACAAATAGCTGCCAATCTCTTTTCATCAATGAGATTTAACTGATCAAGTTTATTCTGAACCCACTCAACTTCATCGAGCTATACGTCTTTCGTAATCCTTAGGGAAGGAATTTCAACCTCTACGGGAAGGACTGCTTCCATACCGTATACCAACGAGAAGGGAGTTGCCCCTGTTGAAGTGTGTTCCGAGGTGTGATAGTCGTGCAAGGCATATGGCAACATCTCGTGCCAATCTTTATAAGTGACAACCATCTTCTGCATAATCTTTTTGATATTCTTATTCGCTGCTTCCACAACGCCATTCATTTTTGGACGATATGGAGAGGAATTGTGATGTTTTATCTTGAAACTGTCACACAACTCTTTCATCATTTTGTTGTTGAGGTTTGAACCGTTATCAGTAATGATCTTCTCAAGAACCCCATAACGACAAATGATATTCTGCTTGATGAAACGTGTGACCACTTGTATGGTAACACTAGCATAAGATGTTGCCTCAACCCACTTGGTGAAGTAATCAATAACAACGAGGATAAAACAGTGTCCGTTAGAAGCGGTAGGCTTGATTTCTCCAATCATATCAATGCCCCACATTGCGAAAGGCCAAGGAGAGGTCAAAACATTCAATGAAGCAGGCGGCACATGCATTTTATCTACGTAGATTTTACATTTATAACAAATCCTGGCATGGTTGTAGCAATCATTCTCCATGATAGACCAATAATAACCCGCTCTCAGTATTTTCTTAGCCATGGTGTGTCCGCTAGAATGCGTCCCGAAGGAACCTTCATGAATTTCTTCTATGATCTTATTTGCTTCGTGTCTATCCACGCATCTGAGCAAAATATAGTCATAATTCCTCTTGTACAAAACACCCCCATTGAGAAAAAACTTGACTGAGTACTTCTGCAGAGCTTTCTTATCAATGATGGAAGCATTTTCAAGGTACTCTTTCGTCTCAAGATACCTTTTGATGTCGTAGAACCAAGGTTTTTCATCCACCTCACCTTCTACCTCATAGCATAATGCAGGCTCATCTAGCCTCATAATAGTGATAGATGGGGCATCATTCTCCCACCTGACTTTAAACATAGATGACAGTGTAGCCAAAGTGTCTGCCAAGTTGTTCTCTTCCCTCGGGATATGATCAAAAGTAATCTCGTCGAAATAGGGATCAACTTCAAGATATGTTCTTGGTATGGAATTAAGTTTGGGTGACGAGTCTCCCAATCTCCATTGATTTGACTGATTACCAGAGCAGAATCTCCGTATACCGCTAAGATTTTGATTCTTAGATCAATCGTTGCTTCAATCCCAAAAATACAAGCTTCATACTCAGCCATATTATTGGTACAATCGAAGCAAATTCTGGCAGTGAACGAAATATGAAAACCTTTTGGAGAAGTGATAACGACACCAACACCATTTCCCAATGCATTAGATGCCCCATCAAACACCATTGTCCACCGCGAGCCTGGTTCGGGTCCCTCCTCGGGGCCAGGAATATTACAATCCCTGATATACATAATATCCTCATCAGGGAACTCAAACTTCATTGGCCTTTTGAGTGGTGTATTGGATATCATATTCAGTTAGGATCATTTGCCAACGGGCTACTCTTCCCGTGAGAGATGGTTTCTCAAAGATGTATTTGATCGGGTCCATTTTGGAGATCAGGAGAGTTATATGAGTCAACATGTACTGTCTGAGTCGTTTTGTTGCCCACGCGAGCGTGCAACAAGTATTTTCTAGTAATGAATATCTCGATTCGCAATCAGTAAACTTCTTACTCAAGTAAGATATGGCATGCTCTTTTCTACCCGTCTCTTCATGTTGACCGAGTACACAACCCATGGAATTCTCCAACGCAGTCAAATACATAATCAGTGGTCTGCCTTCCACCAGGTGTGAGAGAATTGGAGGCTCGTGTAGGTACTTTTTATACTATCGAATGCCATCTAACAATTATCGTTCCACCTAGTTGTTGGATCTTTCCTTAACAACTTGAAAATAGGCTCACAAGTAGTTGTAAGATGAGAAATGAATCTAGCAATGTAGTTCAATCTTCCCAAGAAACCACGCACCTACTTTTCCATTCTCGGCTCAGGCATCTCCTGTATCGCTTTTATTTTCTCAAGATCAACCTCAATCCCTTTCTCGCTTACAATGAAGCCTAATAATTTTCCTGATCTTACCCTAAAGGTGCACTTATTAGGTTTCAATCTCAGTCTGAACTTTCTTAACCTTTCGAATAA
The DNA here is from genome assembly GCA_021764765.1 of Vicia sativa. Classification (NCBI taxonomy): domain Eukaryota; kingdom Viridiplantae; phylum Streptophyta; class Magnoliopsida; order Fabales; family Fabaceae; genus Vicia; species Vicia sativa. The sequence goes on along the minus strand of CM038795.1, from coordinate 169,307,650 downwards.
CTTTAGCAAGTGAACAAGGTGCTCTTCTTTTGTCAGAGACTTAGCAATCATATCATCAACATAAACTTCAATCTCTTTATGCATCATATCACGAAAGAGAGTAACCATAGCACACTGATATGTTGCCCATGCGTTCTTTAAACAAAAAGGCATCACCTTGTAGCAGAACGTTCCCCAAGGTGTAATGAAGGTAGTCTTTTCCATGCCGCCTAGTGCCATCTTAATCTGGTTGTAGCCAGAGAAACCTTCCATGAAAGAGAACACTTTAGATTGAGCAGTATTATCAACCAAAATATCGATGTGAGGGAGAGGGAAATCATCTTTAGGGCTTGCCCTATTCAGGTCCCTATAATCAACACACATTCTCACCTTGTCGTCTTTCTTTGGCACTGCCACAATGTTCGCAACCCATGGGGGATAAGAAACAACTTTCAGGAAACCAACCTCCATCTGCTTCTGAACCTCTTCCTTGATTTTCTTTGACATCTCTGGATGCATTATGCGAAGCTTCTATTTTACTGGTGGGCAATCTTCTCTGAGGGGCAATTCGTGCACAACGATGTCCGTATCCAACCTGGGCATATCTTCATAAGACCAAGCGAAGATGTCCACATACTCACGGAGCATTTCAATCAGTATCTGCTTGACTCTATCTTCCAATGCTGCCCCAATCTTGATCTCTTGGTGCAGTTGAATGACCTTTTCTTCCTGCCTCAACATCCTGGCTAATTCTTTAGGTAATTCACAATCTTCTTCGATTTCTTCTTCAGCTTGATAAATTGGATTATCAAAGTCATAATGAGCCACAGCAGAGTCGTTATCGACAAAATTCGGGATTAACGGGGGATCGCATATGCGTGGTTGGTAATTTTATTTTTATTTATTTTAGATTGAAGTAAAAATTTTAAAAAAACAGAAAGCGGAAAGAAAGAAAAACAAATTTTCAATATTGCCAACCTTTTTGGAGAATAAGTAAAGAAAAACAATGAGAGAAATATTTGAATGCAAAAAGGATGCCCTTTATTAATGATAAATATTAAAGATAAAAGCAAAGTGGCCCTACAGCATGATCACTACGTCTTGGGCATAACGTAGGAATTATGGCATGACATTAAAAAAACAGAAAATTACTCTTCAAGACGGGTGACCACAAAAACGTCTTCAACAAACCAATTCGAGAGCTCACGCCCTGGAACAGTTGGATAAATCCAATTGTTCACATCACAGTTGCTATCAGCTTCACCATCAATTGCATCAATGCCTTCAATCTGGACCCCACCTTTGACAAACTTGACAGGAGGAGACACCCCCTGGCTCATCGGGACGGCGACTAGAACCTTCTTTCCTGGAGCAAAGCCTAAATGTAACACCCCAATATTACCCAAAGTTTTATATACAAAAATCAGAGTAATTTAAAATTTCATAAATTAAATACTGAGGTATCACACCTTCAAAACCAGTTCACTTTAAACAGTTTGCTTTAAAGTATAAATCTCAGATACATAGCCTCGCCGCAAATCATAATTTGATTCATAAAAATGCAACATTTCCTTTATTGAACTTCCTCATCAAAATCATGTTTTTATAATTTATGATTCTTATTTACAAAGGCAAACAACAAAAGAACAACAACAAGACAACATAATAGTTCCACAGTGCTACGTGATCGAGCGACAGACTCGACTAATAGCACTATATACTCCGTCTTCATAACCCGACGTTACCAATATATAGGTAACGTTAAACAAGTAAAAGGTGAGATAATCCAAAACATATAATTAAAGGCATGATAATATATATATATATATATATATATATATATATATATATATAATTTCGGAATTATAAAGGGAATAGATTAGTAAGTGCACTCAACGCATATTCAAAACTCACTTACTCTTATCGTCATTCTAATGTGTATAAACTACACTTTATCGCCATAACCTCTTCACAACAACACATAAACTTCCATCACCACAAGAATCATCCCAAGTTCACACGTCACTAAGTCCATACGGAAATCATAAACAACAACATCAAACAACACTAATAACATAAACAACATAATTGAAATCATCACAAATTGGCTAAAGCCCATCGTCGCTTTTGGCATAAAAACCCATCATCACAAACATCATCACATCATATTTGCATTTAAGCATTTCATCAAGTTAATTCATCGCAAAACAATATCATCCATCAATCAACAAAAAAACCCAACGCATAACAACTCAAACATAAACATAACCGACTCCATGAGACACGACTATGTTATGCATGTGGTACCCATCGCTTTGTCCATAATTAGGGACACTAGGCATAAAGCCCATCATCGCTCGGCATAAAAGCCATCATCGCTTGGCATAAAAGTCATCTTCGCTTGGCATGAAAGCCCTCTTCACTTATGAAATGTATGTGACTCGACAATAAAACAACACAACACAAAACATCATCGTCGCTTATCAAAATTGGAATAAAGCTCACATCGCCACAATTTATCCACATCAAGATAAATATATCATCGCATTATACTTGTATTATGCAAAACATCACTAATAATTCATCACCATCAAAATCATGCATTCACAAACCGGAAGCATTTATTAATAACATCAATATAATCATCACATCGTCATGTACAAAGACATATATCATCGCATTGCATATCAACAAGTATTTATTAATAAATACACCATCGCAAACATAATGTTTATCTACACCGCATCATTATCAATTAATTCACCAAATTCTAAAAACGGGAAAATAGTCAAAGCATCAGTAATCGTCGCGAAAGTCATTCCTAATAACCGGTATTAATCATAAACGTCAACGTCGAAAACAGATTGTCTATATGTGCCTTAAATCTACTAAAACACAATCCGATTCAATTTTACCGTAAATTGGCTTATTTCGGGTCATCTCGTAAAAACTCGTAATTTTAAAAAAAAAACCTCACCACTAAGTTCTACACGTCAAACTTAGCTAGCACGTCAATTTTCGTTGAATTCGGAGTAACTTGCTCTGTCGCCGAATTTACCGAAAACGGAAAATCGGAACATAATCGGGTTCTAATTTTAATCAGCTATCTTATCCCCTAATTATATTTTATTAGCACTAACTTGAGGTATATTGAAATTGGAATTTATACAGAAACAGAAACAGGGAAAATTATGCAGACAAATACATTATGCAGAAAACGGAAACGTAACCCACAGAAAACGCATACAGCAAGAAAATGGTGACCCTCCCTTGCTAAGTGGGACGCACGTCCCTACAGCTTGTTTGTGAATGGAGGCGAGGGCCTCAACATTGGGGGTGGTTGCCCCACAATGGAGGTGGGCGCCTCCCCCCTTGTTCCTTCAATCCCTCTTCTTCCAAATTTCCCTACGTTTTGTGTTTCATATAGTTTCTATTTTTTTTCTTCTGTTTTTCTTATACTTTCTTCATTCCTTATTCAACTTCTAACTTCTACTACTTAGCAATGAAAATACCCCATAATCTCTACTCCTAATTCAACTCTTCTAATCTATTTCAATCAACAATCAACCAAAATCCTATAATCCAAACATCAATTTTTCCCCAAATTCAAAATACAACTATCAAAACCTAATCATATGAAATAGAGAAATCAAACCCCTTACCATGGAAGCTTTGATGATTTAAGATGCTCCACTAAAACCCCAATCAATGCTTGCTCTTGCTCCTCCTCCTCTTCTTCTTCTTCTTCTCCTTCTCCAAACCCTCACTTTCTCTCTCAAGTTTCTATTCTTGGTGTGTTTGGAAAAATGGGAAGAAAAACAAAGGAAATGGTTTTATAAGGTTATTTCCACTAGCTTCCCTTCTTGCTCTTGTTTGGCTATGGTGTGCTAGGTTGGAAAGAAAAACAAGGAAAGTGTTTCATAGGTTGTTTTCCTTACTAGCAACCAAGGGTGTAAAACTCAATTCTAACAATTAATCCTCACACCCCTATCAAATTATATCATTAATATAATTAATTCAATCAATTAAAATAATTTCGGGGAATTAAAATATCGGATCCGAATAATATTTTACCGGACCGAACGGAACGTCGCCTAATATATTAATTAACACAATTATTCACATCGCAAACTAAACGTCGATCGGTAACTCAAAAATATTAATATATTTTAATATTAATTAAAAACGGGCGTTACACTAAACCTCTCTTATCTGTCTGAGTAGGAAACTTTAGCACTCTGCCCCATCCTTCAGGATGTCCAGACTCAACAACGGGCTGAGCTTGCTTATAGGACGCCATGGAAACTTCTGGCTTCTCACCCTTTTGCAAAGGAATTTTATCAACTAATACCATTTCAAAGGCCTGACAGGGAGTTTCATGGATCTCTCCCTCAATCTCAACATATCGAAAGTTGCTCAGATGGCTGACAATATAACCCTTTTCACCATAAATAGTGACGACCTTTCCATTAATAAAGAATTTCAGCTCTTAGTGTAAGGTAGACGTCACAGTACCAACCCCATGAATCCAAGGGCGTCCAAGCAAAAAAAACAAGAGGGATTGATATCCATTATAAAGAAAGTTGCATCAAAAACCTGCGGGCCTATCTTAATAGGAAAATTCACCTCACCGAACACAGACCTCTTGGACCTGTCAAATGCCTTAACAACCAAATCACAGGGTCTCAGCATAATCCCCTCATAGTCCAATTTTAAAAGAGCAGACTTTGGCAAAATGTTCAGGGATGATCCTATGTCAACCAACACACGGGATAAAGTAGTCCTTGCTATCTCCACGGAGATGTGCAACGTCTTGTTGTGCTTTCTCCCCTCGGGAGGTAAATCAAAATCAGTAATGTAACACCCCTTCTAATTACCCCGCAAATTATATATCTTTAATCAAAGTTTAACATAACGAAGGGCGTCACAATTTGAAAATTCAAAAATAACCAAATAACAAATCAGTAATCATGCATTTACTGAAGAACTTATTAAATATAATTCAAACCAACGGTTATGTTTTACACAGCGGAAAGAACATAAAATCCATAATAACTCAATCATAATTATTCCAAGCATAAACTCAAAGAAACAGGTTTAACAATCCTTAAAATTCCAAAACAATCGTTCTCCAGTGTTACATCTACTAGAGCATGACACTGACACACAGACAAATCTAAATAGCATAGCTCTATAAGCCATCCTCACCAAATCTCGAGCATCTAATCACGTAACGAAATCATCAAAGTAAGGGTGAGATTTCATCAAAATTAAAATGCATTATACGTTTCTTTAAAACAATAAAACAATCAATGCATTATTCCACTCGCGTTAGCATAACCAGATAACCATCCACAAAATACAATGTCATACAGTCCATTATGCACATATATACAATCAATGCAATTACAACACTGGAAAACATCCTAACATGTTATAATTACATATGCAATGCAGACCCAAATGCATGTGGTACCAAAATGTGACCAAGTCACCAACATCGATTCATCCACAATCACCTGGACATGAATCCAGCCTCACCACCCACAATCACCTGGGTACGGTTATTGGCAATACGAGCCAAATTCCACACAATAGGAATTAACTCCACCAGAATGCATATGCATGCACATCATTAAGCATGCAACATTCAATCCACAGAATATGATTACAACATAATTCCACTCCATGCTATACATAGCCACACCATCAATTAACACATGATAACAGCAAGTCATGACATATAACATTAATTACAACACATGAAATTAACGTACAACAAGTATACACAACGGATAAATACGAATTACAACGAATCCCTATATACGGAAACCAAAACAATCCTTCAGGATCTCAACTACTAGTTTTAAAAATGTTATTAACAGATAGAACTCGTTCTAAGCTTTCCAACGATACCAACTATGCCTAAATCGGAGTTACGATCGAAAAGATATGACCGAAATCGTTTTCAGAAAAATCCATGTTCTACCTCAACACAGTATGCATCGATGCATAAGGCTATGCATCAATGCATAATCAGCTTGCATCGACCCAAAAATAGTATGCATCGATGCATAACATAATTTTTTTTGCATTTTTAAAATTTGCTCTAGTATGTGTCGACACATACGCATCTTGCATCGATGCATAGCCCTGTTTTTGGCCTATGTATCGATGCATACGCATCTTGCATCGATGCATAACTTCCCAATTTCCCTTATGGATTGATGCATGGCTCTATGAGTCGATGCATGCATTTTCTTTGCTTCTGTTTTTCTAAAATTCTACTGCTTGCATCGATTCATAAAGACTTGTGTCGACTCATACTGTTGCTTTTCACCAAAAACTCAGTTTTTCTGCACTGTTGCGAATCACCATCACGTCCAATCATCACCAAACCTCATATCATCATAAAACAGAATTTATTCATGCTATTTTACATACTTTTGATCACAGAAACATGTTTTCTAATCATCCTAGAATCATATTACCCAAATTCACCGTTCATACTAATCCCAATCAAGGTTTTACGTCGGATTATAACATTAGGGCACATTCAATTATCCGAATTCGAGATTCCTAACGGATTGAATTATCCTATCTGTTAGTGTTTTTAAGTTGGCATTAATTTTGGTAAAACTAGGCTTTAGCAATGTCATGATGGATGTCATGACATTCAGAGATTGAAGATAAATCCTACCTGCTAAGGATGTTAAAAGACAGCTCAGAACTGGAAGCTAAAGCTGTGCTGGAAATTCTGCAGAAAACAGTCTGATGTCATAACAGATGTTATGACATTCAGTGTGACATTCTGTTCTGCAGAATCTGTTTGTTCCTGAGATTTTTCAGGAAGTTCGTTGAGCTGCTAAATATTGTTTTTCTGTTATTAGAAAGCATGCTCACGTGGGTGCTAGGTTAATCTTAATTAAACCTAAATTGGTTGTTGAAAAGACCATGTTTTTAGGATTAACTTAAGTGAACCCTAACTATCTTTATGGAAGCCCAAAACTGAAGTTTCAGGACTCTTCTATAAAAGGAATTCAACCCTTACAACTGTGATGCGCCCTTTGAATGTATTGAATAGATAGCAGCTTGTTTTTGTGTACTGTTAGGAATAGTAACAGTTGGTATGTGTAATTCTAGTTTCTCTTGTGAGCCAAGCAACTATCAATTGATAAGTGCATTGGACTAGGATTTGTTGTAAGGGTAGTTTATCACTCAAAGCTTTAAAGCACGAGTGTTTGTCTCTTGATTGTAAGCTTTGAAAGCGAGATCAAGATAGTTTATTGAAGTGTGTCTTCACAATTCAATTAGTCAATAGGTTGATATCACTGCGTGATTGAGGGGAGTGAGTAGGTACTGATCTAAGTAGGACTTAGGTTGAAGTTGCATTGGGTAGGTTTTAAGTGAAGGAGATAAATTGATGGTTTATTCTGAATTAATTCTACTAATAGTGAATTTCCTCCCCGGCTTGGTAGCCCCGGATGTAGGTGTAGTTAGACACCGAATCGGGTAAACAACTTATTGTGTTCTTTATCGTTATTTATATTTACTGTAAATTATTAACAGAGTGTCGATAGTGTGTCATAACATTCTCTCGTGACATCACGATCCGCTGCCGAGAATTTCAATTGGCATCAGAGCAGGCACCCTGCTTGTTATTTCTGGGTGAGATCTAGGAATAATAGTCTCTGGCGTAATGGATAAAGAAGGAGGATTTGGAGGAAGACCACCTATTCTGGATGGGTCTAATTATGATTACTGGAAGCCTCGTATGGTTGCCTTCTTAAGATCAGTGGACATTAAAGCTTGGAGAGCTGCTGACAAAGGATGGAAACATCCCACCAAGCTTGAGAAAGATGGGACTACTGCCTTGAAACCTGAGGAGGAATGGAGCAAAGAGGAAGAAGAGCTAGCTCTAGGGAACTCTAAAGCATTGAATGCTCTGTTCAATGGTATTGACTGGAACATCTTCAGACTGGTCCATCAATGTGAGCTGGCCAAGGATGTTTGGGACACTCTCAGAACTACTCATGAGGGGACATCCAAGGTGAAGATGTCATGACTTCAGATGCTCACTACCAAATTTGAGAATTTGAAGATGAAGGAAGATGAGAATATTCATGAATTTCACATGAATATTTTGGAAATTTCCAATGCCTTAGGAGCACTTGGTGAAAAGATGTCAGAAGAGAAGCTGGTGAGAAAGATTCTCAGATCTTTGCCTAAGAGATTTGCAATGAAAGTCATTGCAATAGAGGAGGCTCAAGACATCAGCACCTTGAAGGTTGAAGAACTTATTGGATCTCTTATGACTTTTGAGATGGGAATTAGTGAACTGTTGACAAGAAAACAAGAGCATAACACTTGTATCCAATCAAGAGGATGCAAGGTGGAAGATGAAGAGAAGATATCGAAGCTATAGCATGTTGGAAGCAGTTCAACAAACGATCGGGAGGATTGATCCAAAGTCATGGTCAAATGTCAAGGACATTCCATCGACATTAGCAGATCTTATGACTCCCAGAAGATCCAAGTCGAGGAAAAGGAAGTCAAGGCAGAAATCCAATGTCATGAATGTGAAGGATTTGGACATATTAGAGTTGAATGTCTCACCTTTCTAAAGAAACAAAAGAAAGGAATGGTGTCACTTTGTCCGATGGTGATTCGTGAAGTGAATCGAGGAAGAAGGTGCCAAACTTGTCACGCTCTCTCTGAGAGTACAACTCGATATGGATTCTAGTGATGAGGAAGTGACATTTGAAGAGCTTCTTGAAAACTACGAAGTCGTGTATAAAAAATGGTGAAGCTTCGCAAAATGAGGAACAAAAAGCGATTGAGAAGTTGGAAGCGAGAATGGAAGTTGGAGAAAAGGAGAACACAACCACTATAAATCACCTAAATAGTGATATTGTAATGTTGAACTCCAAACTTGATCGGATGTCTAAATGTCAAAATGTTGACATCCGATGATAAGTTGGAAGAAATATCAGCATTTGGAGAAACCGTGACATCAAGAAGAAGAGTCTAGGAAAACAATGTGTGTCTGAAAGCAGAAAGAATGCTAATAACAAATGGAAGTCAATGACAAAGAAGATGTCATACTACAAGTCGGGAATAGGTCTACCTCGTAAGAAGTTTGTCAATAACAACCCGACCAATGTCAGATGTCACAACATCAACATCGAGAAACATGAATAAGAAGTTTCAAAGATGGAGATGTCACCATTGTGGAAGGTTTGGACACATAAAACCCTCGCTATAGGTTACATGGGTACCTAATCACTCCCTATGTTAAGCCTAAGAACATCAAAGTACCCTACACTCAAAAGTGGAAGGAGAGATCAAGATTGATAGCACACACCTCTCGAGTGTCGCCAAGGAAGATTGGTACTTTGACTGGGTGTTCCAAGCATATGAGGATAAAAACCTTCGAATAATGTCAAACCTCACTCTACCACTTTGTTATTTTTGGAGATGGAGCTAAAGGAGAAATCAAAGGTGTTGGAAACTCAAACGGGCTGGAGTTCCAAACCTAAATGGAGTCTTGCTAGTAAAAGGTCCAATGCAAATCTCATTAGCATAAGTCAGCTATGTGATATGGGATTCACATCAACTTCACTAAGGTTGAATGTCTTGTAATCAACGATGAAGTGTAGTGATTATGAGGAGTCGATCAAGGGACAATTGCTACATTTGGGAACCTGAGAACACCACTCTGCCTTCTGTGTGTTCTATAGACAAAGGTGAAGAGGAAATAAGGTTGTGGCACCAAGAACCTGGTCATTTACACCTCAGAGGAATGAAGAGGATCAGCTCCATAAAGGGAGTCAAGGATACCAAGATCTCTCATAGTCAAGAGAGGATCGTGGTAAGCATAAGGCTGGACAGGAAATCAGAATGTCACACTCAATGTCTAGACATCTGAGTACTCCTAAAGTACTGAAGCAAAGTACTAGGATCTGGCATGAAAGGATAACCAAGTATCTTACTGTCAAAGGATACAGGAGAGGAGTCTTGGATGAAACTCTCTTTGTCAAAGGAGAAAAGATCATGGTGACTCACATTTATGTTAATGTCATAATAGTTGGAGAAATGACAGACACAATGGTGAGACATTATGGCAACCAAATGCAAGTGAACCTGAGAGCAAGTTTGCAAGGAATTGTGTCAAGAAATTTGGAATGAAGAATGGCTGCCATAATAGGACTCCTGCTCCTACACATTTGAAGTTGTCCAAGAAAACAAGTGTTGATCAAAGCTTGTGTAAAGGCTCTCTTGATGGATGTTTCTTGTTAAGAAACAATCTTACCTCTTGGATCAGCAAGAAGCAAAACTGTGTGTTCCTATACAATGTTGAGAATGAATACGTAGCAGCTGGTAAAAATTGTTCTCAGATGATCTGGATGAAGCAGATGCTGACTGACCACAATGTCATACAGGATGTCATGACATTGTACTGTGACATTGTTACTAAAGCTCTTGAGGCTAGTCAGTTTGAAATGTTAAGGGGCAAGTTGGGTAATTGTCCATATGAGGAATTGTAGCAATTAACCTTGCATACAACAAGGAATGGAAAGGATCTTTTTCTTCAAGTATTTATAAGTGGGTTATTTAAATATTTTCCTCTTATGTTTAAAAGGTCCAAGAATAGGAAGAGACTCCTTCATATAATAGTTTCTTCTTTTGAAAGTATCATATTTCCTTCTTCCAAAAGAAACTTTCAAATCCTCTGCCATTCTCGCTTTCATTTTCTCAAAATCTGCCAGCAAAATATGTCTTCATCATCTTCATCTTCTCAAAAAACTGGTTCATCATCTCCTGCCATGGATGAAGGTAGGGCAATTACTGATGACATGCATGTTGAAGCTCTGAGAATCACTCCTCTGCGCGCAATGGCCACAGATCCAGAAAAGGTCAAGAAATTGCGTACAAGGAATGCAAGAAGGACGCAAGCATCACCTTCTGGTAAGACTTCTGTACCATCCTCTGCACCTCGAAATAGCAAAGAGAGAGGGTCTAGGTCTGTGCATGTAGCAATTGCTAGGATAGTGATGAGTATCCTAAATGAGAATCGATCTGTACCTGAGGTTTCAGTCCCTCTAAATGAAAAGTCTGCTAGCCCTAGCTTAGTAGTTGATCCAGATGTCACAGAGAATGTCAAGACATCTGGTGATCATGTTGGTTCTCCTGTCAAGAATGCTTTGTTGATCCTTCATTAAAGATTCCGAAGTGAGTATTGATGATGCTTGTAATGAAACCCACGCTAATGAAGATGTGATTTCGATGATGTTCTTGAGGAATCCCATTAAGTGTATTTTCGATGAAACCCTGCGACTATATCTCTCGATAGTATCCTAGAAGAGACTCTAGAGAAACCAGTTGGTGATAATCTTGAAAAGTCTCCTGCTCAAGATTCGAGAATTGGATGAAACCCCATCATAGACTGGATGAAGTGTTCTCGACAATGACCTCATTGCCAATGTTAATCCTAGCATTGCAAAGAGGATGATGAGAAGAAAGGAAAAGCAGTGCCTCACGAGTCCCGTCAAAGAAAGGGTGTGGAAGATGTGCATAAGACTGAAAAGTATCCCATATGGAACCTCTACAAAGAAATGTAGAGTAAAAACTGTTACTGGTGACTCTAGACCAAAGAGAACACCTATTGTGAAAAAGAGGAAGGAACCAGAACCTGTGGAGTCTGATCATGACTCTGAGTTTGATGTTGAGGAGAATGTCACTAACATTCATTCAAGAAAGAAGCCAACCCTTGGAAAACTTCCCAAGGTGCCTGAAGTGGCAATTGATAACATCTCATTCCATCATCCTGAAAGTGCTGGAAGATAAAAGTATGTTTGTTTAAAGAGGGTTGCACTAGAAAGAGAGTTGAACAAGAGTGCTTTAGAATGCAAGGAGATTGTTGACTTGATCAAAGAAGCTTGTTCGATGAAAACAGTTGTGAGTTTCTCAAACTGTATGAAGTTCTGAGAAAGAATTTATAGTCAATATGTCAAGTGGCTGGGGATGGGAGTCTGCGACTACAAGACATCTATGTGGGGGAGGAAAGTCGTTTTCTCCAAGTATAATCATGATTCTGGGTAGATCGATGATACTCAAATGGAGGAAGACAACAAGATCTCATCAAACCATAAGCGCGAACAAGTAAGGCAATGGCCTCTGAAGGAAAACTCTCGGCAAGCAAGTTGAGTGTCAAATTTGCCATATTGCATAAGATTGGTCTTAACTGGGTCCGACCAATCACAAATCCACCATCTCTATTGGATGGGAGATTCATATATAGAGGCACTCAGCTAAGTTTGACTATGGATCATATGTATTTGAGCGACCCTCTAAGCATGCTTGGCTATGCTATCAAAGGACCAATAGCCTTTCCCTCCTGCTGTGTGGAATTATAATTGATCAGATCGGACATTCTTGGTAATGATTGATCAAGAGAGCCCCCTGCTCTTGGATTCCACTACAAAGCTGTTCTAAGGGAAGCATGTCCGGACATTGTCATGACATCCTGAGACATCATTGTCAAAGAAAATTCTCGGAAGGCAAATGTCATTGTGCTAAGAGCAACTTGCAAGGAGCTTGAAGCAAGAAAGCAAAGTCGGAAGAGCTAATCTCTCACTAGAGCAGGACACGGAGGTTGAGGATGAAGAAAGGCGATAATGATCCTGTTGGTAATGCTGAAGATGATGATATTCAGATGGCTGGTGCTGAAGAAGGTTCTGAAGATGCTTCCTTCCACAGTGCTTCTTCTGGAAAAGAAAGCACTTGAGTTGTTGCTCCTTGCCCCTGCTGCTGCTATTTTGTCAATTTTCTTGTTATTTTTTCTTGTTCTTGTGTTGTTTCCTTTTCCCAATTTTGTTTGGATGATTGTAACTTTTGTTGACAGCATTGTACTCTTGACAATTGTTGGTACCTCCTTTAATTATTTGCTTGATTGCTTGGGGCAATTGTATTGTTTCTGAAATTCCTGGTATGTCACAGACTCAGGATGTCTAATGGAATGTTAAGACATCTGATCTGACATTAAGTGCTGAACAGGTAGAATGGGCTGTACTTTTAAATTACATTCTACAACAGACAATGAACTATCATACGCACCGTAACACCATTGATAGTGTGAGTTCGATTTAATGAAGTTCGAGCGATTAAGGTTAATTATACAAACTGATGTCATGATGAATGCTATGACATCAAACAAATAACCAATGCGTAAATAACACACAATTGTTCACCCGGTTCAACCAACCTACATCTGGAGGCTTCAAGCCGAGGATAAAGTTCACTATTAGCGTATCAATTCAAAGACCCTAGCCAACACCATCGTTGACGCCTTCACTTAATCATACCTAATGACACTTTTACCTAAGTCCTACTTAGATATGAGAACCCTCTCACTCATCACACCCGTGTGATTACTCTTGATAAATTGCTGGAAGATACACTTCCATTACACAACTTGATCATGCTTAAAAGCTTTAATCAAGTACAATTCATACATCCTCTTGCCTACGGGCTTAAGGAGTATGGTGACCATCCCACAGGGAGGTTCACAATAAACTAGCCCTAATGATTACATCTTTACAATACGGCTTGTTTACAACTAGGTTACAATGCTTCTATTTATAACCCTTTTACCCAACTGATTTGGGCCTTCATGTGATAGCATATGACTTTAACAACGCATAACATAGCGAAAACTTCGCTATAAGTTAGGTCTTCAATCGAGCTTTTCTCCTTATCCTTAGCTTCTGATTGAATCTTCTAGGGCTCCACATATGCCTTGAATTTTCGCTACTTGTTGTGCATTCTATTTGACAGAATATTCTGCATAACTTTAGGAACAACTGTAAATAGACTTGACAGTTCAGTAGCATGATGTCTGATATGATGTTATGACATCTCGTGTGACATGTTGTTCCAGATGTTGATTTAATTCAACCTGACATGTTTAGGCATTACAATGGGATTTTCAGGTTCACTATCCTATTGTACATTACATTATTGTTGTTATTATTTGTTTTACGAATTGAGCCAATCTAAACAAAGGCACTTACAATCTCCCCTTTGGCAAATTTTGGCTAAAACAAATAACCTCACTATTAGTGATTACAACAATAAACAAAAGCGATAAAAGTGTTCAGGATACCATTGTAGGATGTCTTGACATTGATCTTGACATCTTTATATGTAACCAACACTAACTATCCAGGACCTCACCTTTTCGGAGTTGATGCACATGAGGAAGAAGATGCATCACATTCCTTTTAGTCCACGAACCATTCCTTGTCCTTTGGAGGTGTAGAAAGAGGTCCATGGGAGATAAACTATCCTTTCAGGGCATCAGAGGACCCTTAAGGAGTGTCGAATATCTCCCTTGTAACTTTCGAACACAGTTGTGTTCATAACTCGAATCACAAGTCACAAAACAATCACGAATTTTGAATTTGTGTTGAATTTGAGACAGACCATGGTGATCATAATTTTGAGTATGCGATAAGGACAACGTGACACTCCTTTCTCCCCTTTTGGCCAAAATTGACAAAGCCCTCACAAAACCGGATCCAAAACTTTCCCGGATCCGTACAAACCCCATGATGGTTGTGAGAGAGAAGAATGTGTGACGGGAGTTTATATAGGAGATAGCGAGGTTCAAGAAGATGGCATTAATAAATCACAGTCAAGGATAATTTATTCTGTTGTTGAATGCCTTTAATATCTCCGAGTTGTTTCATCACATGAACCAATCCCAAAACATGCACAAATTTTCGGTTAAGGCAATTCTTGAACAAATTTAGCCTTTGACCAAGCTTTGAAGGTGAAGATTTATTCCTTATGGGAAGCAGAATGCCAAATATAGCTCCTGTATATCCACCCACGTGGTTAAGTCATTTTCCACGTATTCTTCTTGATTCTCTCAAAGGTGCAATGTCTTGATAATGTCATGACATTCAGATAGACATTACCTTGATCTTCAACAATGATCTTCATTTCTTCTCACATCGGACAAAGAGAAGGACTAGTAGCAAGAGACTAGTATCAATAAGCATGGTCATCAATCATGCTTTCTTGAGTGTCTTGAGAACCAACACAATTACTTTCTTCCTTTTCGAGACAGCAAAGAAGGAAGGAAGGAATAAACCGAAGACTCAAGCGCTTCACAAGACAACACAGTTAGCTCAAATACACAAGATTTAGATGTCACTTCTATTTCTTGTAGTAAAAGAAACCCCTTGAACATATCTTTGAATATATGATTCCTTAATCGATTTACTTCTTCGATCTTCCATTCACTAGTAGTTGCTAGTACTAGTGAAGTCTTTACCATAATAGCATTTCGATTTGCGGACCAAGTTGCTATTAATAAGATCGAATCTACAAAATTGCTCCAAAGGAATCAAAGGCGCCAGCGATGATTCTTTCAAAGATCTCGAGATTTTCTTCTTAAACTCAGACGGATAGCAAGAGCAATTCTCGATGTTGAGACATTCTCCAAGACTTCACTTAGAAGTTCACAATGTCATATTATCGAACACATAAACATCGACATATCCATGTCCTCTTCGACTTGATCTTGATTAAGTCCAACAATTTTCTTCTGACATATACAAAGTCTCCCTTCAGTGTATATTGTCATTATGGAAAGTACAACACATATTGACCTCCTTTGTTATGGACAATCAAAAACCATTGTGGAAAACAATTAACCACTATCTACGGGTGATAACTCCAATCACCTTGAACTGGCCTTAAGATAACAAAGACATCTAAGAAAATATGTCTTTGTATTTCCACAAATTTTGACATGACTCCCTGGATGGTTGTAAGTCATGTAACCATAGTCTGAAACCAACCTCCAACCTTCTTAGTGTGCTTACAAGCTTTACTAAGATTCAGACTCTCTAACAGATCCAGAAGGATTATCCTTAATCAAACGTTGATCATATCATGCTTCTGCCCCATTACATTTACTAGTAGTTGCTGATACTAGTAAATACTTCAAACCAAAAAGGTACTTATGCATTGTTGAGCATACTACTTTTAAAACACAAGTAGAATCTTCTTATTCTAAACCAAAGATAGAACTGCCACTTCTGAATGAGGCGTTTGAATATTAAGATTCATAGTCCCAAGTCTTTACCACAGAATTCTAACAATAATGATGTTATAACATCATCTGGGACATCAGAACCTATCTGCTTGGGTTCTGAAGTTGACAACCAGGGGATTTATTTTCATCCATGCTCTTTTATATTCCTCATATGAAAGACATGATCTTCATCTTCAGCAATAAACTCACCAGAATACCCTAGAGAGAAATAAACTCTCTACCATGCTCTGAAAAACAGGTCCAGAATTCAGCCTTGCATGCATATCATACAACCACTTAGTCTCCCATCAAAGTGTTTGTGTATATCTTTATGCAAGATCCTAATAAATACTTAGTCTCCGTCAAAGTATTCATTAATGGTTAGATTATGCCACCTTCTCAAGGTAGGATAATTGATCTAACAATCTTACGCTCCATACTTGAAGAATTAGCTGATCCTTACAAACTTCCTTTTCTGAAGAAATAACTTATTTGAGATGATGTTGCAACATCAGACCTGACATTGATCTCAAACACATGACCCTGGCTTGTACTATGGTTTTGGATGAATGTCCATAGTAATTCAAGCACACTTTCTTGTAGGGAATACAAGAGTACACCAAAAGTGATCACCCTTCATGATCGGATCCACAACACCCATAAATACATGCAACTAGCATGTAACATTTTCACCTTATGCCTACGCTACCCTTGATAAGATGGCTAGGGTTATTCTTGACATACTCCTAGACAAGTGCATACCCAACTGTTCTATTATGTGAGGACACCACATAATTGAACTCAGTAGGAAGAGGAACTTCTCATGAAAGAGTCGGGAACCATGATCTTTTGATAATAACTCCTCCTTGCTTCACACTAACAAGATCATCCTAGGTGAAATGGATGACTTTTCAAGGTGCAGACACCAACTATTTGGACATTGGTTGAAACAATTCCAATGCAAAAACATTCCATGGATGATTTTTCATCGAGCGGTGATCCATGCTCATATAGACTTGACAAGAGATACAAAGCCTATATTCCTTTGATGAGAGTCATCACTAGACAAATTGAGATAATGATTCTCAATACGAATGTCAAGACATTTTGTATGACATGTCTTCAAAGGTCTTGGTCAAGGACTCCCCACGATATCGCTCGGATCCTTTCGAGAGAATCATGGGAATTCTCCAATAAATCTTTGCGTTTATGAGATTGGTAGCCAATCATCATTGTACTCCTATACTTGGAGACCACAAAGATCATGAGAAATAAACTCAAGCATCTTATAAACAGTGATTGATCACCCTGACCTGAGCAGAATGTTATCCATCATCCCTCTTTATGGACACATTGTTGAGCTCTTCACTTCGGACACATAGTAAGCACTCTTTATTTGGAATTTGCCACGGGTTCCATATTAAGAATCCTTAGTTTGCTTGCTACAGTTTCAGATTGCCACACTCGTCGCTTGTACTAGAAGAAGCGTATTATGAGAATGTCAATTTGATTAGATTTCATCATCTCTTCTCAAAACTCGTGTCTTCAATAGTTGTGATGTTGTACATCCTTTTCATCACATACTTTAAACTCTTGATTCGATTTCCACATATTTATCACATAAATATTCAGCTCCCATCCGTTATTCGTTAGAATTATCTACTCATACTTAGATGATCTGATGATCACTTCTTCACACTTACCAAGCATATTTACTTGGTGAAGACACAAAGATGATGTTCCAACATTAGATACGACATCATCCATCACTTGTGGGAAGGCATGGAAATCACAACTTTATGAGTTCTTTTAAATACATTGAGCTCACTACTATACTCCTTAAGCCTTGGTAGAAATAAACGACTTGGAGTAGATAACCTGTTGATCGTGTCCTGATCAACTAATACAAAGCAGATGTCTCCTCTTCCAGATCAGGAGTAGGTCCCAAACATATGTACTCACACTACATGTGTTTAGCACCCAGAACATCTGTTCTTCAAATGGAAGCGTATAATGTTCTAAGATTCTTAAGAACATCGGTTCCATCTTCTTGAACACATCATCCTTGATGATCTTCAAGGTCTTCAAAACAACTTGCGGATGAATATGAGAATCATTGATCAATTGATACTCATACTATCAATAAATGCCTTTATGAGTGGACTTGAGGAAGACCAGTATCTTTGACAACATTGATAGGTTGTAAAGTCGCTAAAAATCATTGAGACAAACCAACAACCCTAGAGTTCTACTTTCACTTTAGGGTTGTATCGGAAGCTATCTTGTGAATAGCCAAATTTCAACGAATTTACACAATGCTTACTCCATATTGTAAGCATGGCATAAAATTGAAAATAAATCAATCCTACAATTTGTTTGCTTCTTCACCAAGCAACATCCTAGACCAAACCCTAAAGCCCTATTTCAGAAGCTTTTTAAACATAAAGGATACCTTATCAATATCTTCACTCCGCATGAAGGTTTTGATAACTTTCCTCTCTTTGAATATAGATTGAACAATGCACTCAAAATCTTCACTCCCGCATGAAGTCTCTGAATTAGTTCAACCTTACGGTGATCGAGGTTGGTCTAGTTATTCCCAATTTGGTCCATCCTCCACTTCTAGGGACCATTTAACATGAACACTACACGTTCAAACAATCTCTACCTTGAACACAACCGAAAGTATCCCCATGGATCTCATCCGAAGCACGGGATGCCCGCCTCGATACCAATTGAAATTCTCGGTATGTCACGGACTCGGGATGTCTAATGGAATGTTAAGACATCGATCGACATTAAGTCTTTGAACAGTAGAATGGGCTGTACTTTTAAATTACGTTTACAACGGACAATGAACTATCATACGAACACAACACCATTGATAAGTGCGGGTTACGATTTAATGAAGTTCGAGCAGTTAAGGTTAATTATACAAACTGATGTCATGATGAATGCTATGACATCAAATAAATAACCAATGCAGAAAGTAAATAACACAGAATTGTTCACCGATTCGGTTCAACCAACCTACATCAGAGGCTTCAAGCCGGGATAAAGTTCACTATTAGCGTATCAATTCAAAGACCCTACATGACACCCGTTGACGACCTTCTCACTTAATCACTACCCAATGACACTTTTACCTAAGTCCTACTTAGATATGAGAACCTCTCACTCCCTTGATCACACCCGTGTGATTACTTTCTGATTCATAAACTGAGGAAGATACACTTCCATTACACAACTTGATCATGCTTAAAAGCTTTAATCAAGTACAATTCATACATCCTCTTGCCTACGGGCTTCAGGAGTATGGTGACCATCCTGACCGGAGGTTCACAATAAACTAGCCACTAATGATTACATCTTTACAATACACGGCTTGTTTACAACTAGGTTACAATGCTTCTATTTATAACCCTTTTTACCCAATGGATTGGGCCTTCATGTGATAGCATAACAGCTTTAACAACCTGCATAACATTAAGCAGAAAACTTCTGCTATAAGTTAGGTCTTCAATCGAGCTTTTCTCCTTATCCTTAGCTTCTGATTGAATCTTCTAGGGCTCCACATATGCCTTGAATTTTCGCTACTTGTTGTGCATTCTATTTGACAGAATATTCTGCATAACTTTAGGAACAGAACTGTAAACAGACTTGACAGTTCAGTAGCATGATGTCTGATATGATGTTATGACATCTCGTGTGACATGTTGTTCGAGATGTTGATTTAATTCACAACATGTTTAGGCATTACAATGGGATTTTCAGGCTGTTCACTATCCTATTGTACATTACATTATTGTTGTTATTATTTGTTTTACACGAATTGAGTCAATCCTAAACAAAGGCACTTACAGTTTCCTTTGGCCCTTTATGGCTAAAAAGGGGGAGAAGAACTACTGTTGACAGTAGTATGGGACTTTGGGGAATTGTATGGCTGTTTAAATTCTGTTTGTGGGGCAATTGTGGGAATTGTGGGATTTTTGTATGGGTAGAATTTATCTTATCTCTAGGTTCTAGTTTATTTAAGCTTAGAACTAGTTTGTCTTCTGCTGCATATGTACTCTGATAGGTTAAGTAGTTTTAGCCAAAAATGTGCCAAAGGGGGAGTTTGTTAGTGTTTTTAAGTTGGCATTAATTTTGGTAAAACTAGGCTTTAACAATGTCATGATGGATGTCATGACATTCGAGATGAAGATAAATCCTACTGCTAAGGATGTTAAAGACAACTCACCGGAAGCTAAAGGCATCTTGGAAATTGCGAAAAGATCGATGTCATAACAGATGTTATGACATTCGATGACATTCGATACGAGAATCTGTTTGTTCTGAGATTTTTCAGGAAGTTCGTTGAGCTGCTAAATATTGTTTTTCTGTTATTAGAAAGCATGCTCACGTGGGTGCTAGGTTAATCTTAATTAAACCTAAATTGGTTGTTGAAAAGACCATGTTTTTAGGATTAACTTAAGTGAACCCTAACTATCTTTATGGAAGCCCAAAACTGAAGTTTCAGGACTCTTCTATAAAAGGAATTCAACCCTTACAACTGTGATGCGCCCTTTGAATGTATTGAATAGATAGAAGCTTGTTTTTGTGTCCTGTTAGGAATAGTAACAGTTATGTGTAATTCTAGTTTCTCTTGTGAGCCAAGCAACTATCAATTGATAAGTGCATTGGACTAGGATTTGTTGTAAGGGTAGTTTATCACTCAAAGCTTTAAAGCACGAGTGTTTGTCTCTTGATTGTAAGCTTTGAGCGAGATCAAGATAGTTTATTGAAGTGTGTCTTCACAATTCAATTAGTCGATAGGTTGATATCACTGCTGTGATTGAGGGGAGTGAGTGGGTACTCGGATCTAAGTAGGACTTAGGTTGAAGTTGCATTGGGTAAGTTTTAAGTGAAGGAGATAAGCGGTGGTTTATTCTGAATTAATTCTACTAATAGTGAATTTCCTCCCGGCTTGGTAGCCCCGGATGTAGGTGTAGTTGAACCATCGGGTAAACAACTTATTGTGTTCTTTCTTATTTATATTTACTGTGTAAATTGTTAACAGAGTGTCAGATAGTGTGTCATAACATTCTCTGTGACATCACGTATCTGCTGCCAGGAATTTCACTATCGATCATCAAAACCTATAAGGCATAATAATCAGATTCAACCCCCCCTTACCTCGCGATGAATCTTCGAAATTCTCGGCGAATTGGCTTTTTCTCCTCTTTCTCTTCTCTTTTCCAAAAGCACGTAGTATGAATCCTAATTTTCTCCCATCCTTCTGTTATTCCTCAGTTCCTTTATTTATTCCTTTTTATTTGCCAAATAATAGAAATAAATAAATTAGGATTAAGTAGCGCTTTTTACTCCATACACCCTACAATTCCACTTCACACCCCAGCACTTCCCTTATTTAATTAAATAATTAAATCCATTGATCCAAAAATATTAATAATTAAACCTTTAATTAAATTAATAATTAAATTTCTAATTATTAAATAATTGAATTAATCTGGGGTGTCACAACTCTCCCCTACTAAAAGAGTTTTCGTCCTCAAAAACATACCTTAGACGAAAAGTTCAGGATACGAGTCCTTCATTTGGCTCTCCTGTTCCCAAGTTACATTTCCACCTGCTGGTCCTCCCCAAGCTACTTTTACCAATGCTATCTCTTTACCTCGCAATTGCTTCACTTTCCGATCCTCAATTCTCGCAGGTAATGCTTCAACAGTCAGATTATCTCTCACCTGCATATCATCTACCTAGATCTCATGAGACGGATCAGCAATGTACTTCCTCAACTAAGATACATGGAAGACATCATGCAAATTTGCAAGCGACGGCGGTAAAGAAATCTGGTAAGCAACTCTTCTAACCTTCTTAGTAATCTGATATGGACCAATAAAACGCAGAGTCAACTTCTTTGACTTCAAAGCTCGACCAATACCAGTCATCAGAGTAACTCGCATAAACACATGATCTCCTTCACTAAACTCAAGATCCTTCCTCCTCTTATCATGATAACTCTTCTGACGACTCTGAGAAGCTCTCATCTTCTCCTGAATCATCTTGATCTTTTCTGAAGTCTGTTGGACAATCTCTGATCCAATCACAACACTTTCTCCAGATTCGTACCAACACAACGGTGTCCGACACCTCCTACCATACAATGCCTCAAACGGAGCCATACCAATACTCGAATGAAAACTATTGTTGTAGGTAAACTCAATCAATGGTAAATAACTATCCCAAGCTCCACTTTTCTCCAACACACAAGCCCACAATAAATCCTCTAACGACTAAATCGTTCTCTCCGTCTAACCATCTGTCTGCGGATGATAAGCGGAACTCAACCTCAACTTAGTACCTAATGCTTCTTGCAGCCCTGTCCAGAACTTAGACGTGAACCTCAGATCTCTATCCGACACAATACTAGAAGGAATACCATGCAAACTTACAATCTTCTCAACATACAATTCTGCCAACCTTTCCATTGGATAATCCATTCTTATCGGAATAAAGTGAGCAGATTTCATCAACCGATCAACAATAACCCAAATAGAATCACAATTCTTCGCCGTCCGTGGCAAACCAGATACAAAATCCATAGAAATGCCATCCCATTTCCACTCTAGAACAAACAATGGTTCCATCAATCCTGACGGTTTCTGATGTTCAATCTTTGACTTTTGATAAACCAAGCAATCATAAACCAACTCAGCAATTTCCTTTTTCATTCCAGGCCACCAAAATAACTTTTTCAAGTCATGATACATCTTAGTAGCACTGGGATGAATACTCAACCCACTACGATGTCCTTCTTCCAAAATACTCTTTCGAAGTTCTGCAATATCCGGAACACACACCCTATCACCAAATCTCATAACACCGTTCTCGTCAATTCGGAATTCACCTCCTTGACCTTGGTTAATCAATGTCAGCTTGTCCACCAAAACAACATCAGATTTCTGTCCAGTTCGAATTTCCTCAAGAATACCACTAGTAAACTTTAGCATTCCCAATTTAACACTATCAGAAGTAGTCACACATACCAAACTCAAGTCTCTGAATTGTTCAACCAATTCCAATTCACGAACCATCAACATTGACATATGCAAGGAATTCCTACTCAATGCATCTGCAACAACGTTTGCCTTACCGGGATGGTAATTCAAACCAAAATCATAATCCTTGAGAAACTCCAACCATCTCCTCTGCCTCATATTCAACTCTTTCTGATCGAAGAGATATTTCAGACTCTTATGGTCAACTGAATACCTCAAATCGAGAACCATACAAGTAATGCCTCCATAATTTCAAAACAAATACTACTGCTGCCAATTCTAAATCATGAGTCGGATAATTCCTTTCATGAACTTTCAATTGTCTCGAAGCATAAGCCATAACCTGCTTATCTTGCATCAAAACACCACCTAAACCCATCAATGACGCATCACAATACACAACAAAAGATTCTGCCGGATTCGGCAAAATCAGAATCAGAGCACTAGTCAACCTCTTCTTCAATTCTTGGAATCCTTTCTCACAATCAAAATCCCAAACAAACACCTGACCCTTTCTTGTTAACTTAGTCAACGACAAAGCTAACTTCGAAAATCCTTCAATGAACTTTCTGTAATAACCTGCAAGACCAAGAAAACTACGGATTTCAGAAGCATTCTTCGGCGCTTCCCACTGAGATACCGCTTCTACCTTCGTAGGATCAACAACAATACCATTCTTGGAAATCACGTGACCAAGAAAGCTTACTTCACTTAACCAGAACTCACACTTAGATAACTTCGCATACAACTTCTTCTCTTTCAACAGTTCCAATGCAACTTTAAGATGTTCTGCATGCTCTTCATCATTCTTTGAATAGATCAGAATATCATTAATAAACACCACCACAAACTTATCAAGATACGGATGAAATATCATGTTCATATACTCCATGAAAACACTAGGTGCATCAGTAACTCCAAACGGCATAACAGAATACTCATAATGTCCATACCTCGTTCTAAATGCAGTTTTCTGAATATCTTCCGTCTTCCCACGAATCTGATGATATCCAGATCTCAAATCAATCTTACTAAATACACAAGCTCCAACTAACTGATCCATCAAATCATCAATCCTCGGCAATGGATACCGATTATTGATTGTCACTTTGTTCAACTGCCTATAATCAACACACAGTCTCATTGTACCTTCCTTCTTCTTAACCAACAACACCGGAGCACCCCACGACGAAACACTAAGATGAATAAACTTCTTCTCAAGCAATTCCTCCAACTGTTTCTTTAACTCAGACAATTCAGATGCCGACATGCGATAAGGTGCCATCAACACCGGACTAGTTCCAGGAATTAAATCTATAGTAAACTCCACTTCTCTCTCAGGTGGCAACTCACTAACGTCTTCCGGAAACACTTTTGGAAAGTCATTCACCACTGGCAATTCATCACTCTTAGCTTTTCCTTTCACCTCCGTCGAAGAATACAACATAAACACCACAACACCATCTTTGACAGCCAAATTCATCTGCTTGACTGACATAGTCACATCTTCAACTCTAGCTTCTTCAGGAAAAATAACCGTCTTCTCAAAACAGTTAATATGAACCTGGTTGAATTAAAACCAGTTCATTCCAAGGATGATATCAAGTAGTTCTAACGGTAGGCACACTAAATGCATACCGAAACCTCTACCAAAAATTACAATAGGACAATTCCTACAAACATATGAAGTAGTCACTGAACCCGACGTAGGAGTGTCAATAACCATACTTCCATCCATATTAGAAATATCCAAATTCAGTCTTCTAGCACAATCCAAAGCAATAAAAGAATGTGTCGCTCCAGTATCAATAATCGCAATTAAAGGTATGCCATTAATAAAACATGTACCTTTAATCAACCGATCATTTGGCTTAGTCTCTGATCCTGACAAAGCGAACACTTTACCATTGGCTTGTTCCTTCTTTGGCTTAGTGCACTGCGGACGAGTATGACCTTCTTCACCACAGTTGTAACAAGTCATCACTCTCATTCTGCATTCAATGGCCACATGCTCGAGTTTCCCGCACTTGAAACACTTCCTATCATTACTCTTACAGTCTATCATACGATGTCCTATCTCACCACACTTGTAGCACTTAATGGAAGAACTAGAATCTCCCCCACTAGGCTTCTTCCACCCACCGGATCTCTGATTATTCTTATCATAAGGTTTTCTATGATCCATCTGTTTCTTTCCCTTACGATCAACATGTCCCTGAGCATTCGTCCGAGTACTAGCAAGATCCTCTTCTAAAATCCTACTACAATCTACCAAATCAGGAAACCTCCGGATACACTGATACCTGATACCCTGCTTGATCTCATCACGAAGACCATTCTCAAACTTGACACATTTGGAAAATTCTCCATCTGCATCGTTAGTATAATGAGCATATACTTCGCCAACTCAGTAACCTTCGAAGCATACTCACTCACAGACTTGTTGTCCTGCTTGAGCTCCAGAAACTCAATCTCCTTCTTGCCCCGAATGTCTTCAGGAAAGTATCTCCTCAGAAAAGCCCTCCTGAATACAACCCAAGTCAATGCAATGCCATCTTGTTCCATTTCAGTCCTGGTAGCAACCCACCAGTCATCAGCTTCCTCTGCCAGCATGTGAGTACCATACTTCACCTTCAGCTCTTCCGCACAGTCAATCACTCTGAAGATCCTCTCGATCTCCTTCAACCATTTCTGAGCACCTTCGGGATCATAAGTGCCTTTGAACAATGAAGGATTGATCCTTTGAAAGTTTCCCAACTTCCTATTAGTACCAATACCTCCTCCCAATTGATTCCCTTCAAGCACACCTGCTAACATTCCCAAGGCTTCAGCAATAGCAACATCGTCTCTTCCGTTACCTCTTCCGGCCATTATTCTGTAACATTACAAAACAATCACATCAACACACAAGTATCGATAGTGTTACCTTGCACTAGTCGCATAAAAAAGGGATAAAGACTCTAAGACACGACCAACTATGCTCTGATACCACTATTCTAACACCCCTTCTAATTACCCCACGAATTATATATCTTTAATCAAAGTTTAACATAACGAAGGGCGTCACAATTTGAAAATTCAAAAATAACCAAATAACAAATCAGTAATCATGCATTTACTGAAGAACTTATTAAATATAATTCAAACCAACAGTTATGTTTTACACAGCGGAAAGAACATAAAAATCCATAATAACTCAATCATAATTATTCCAAGCATAAACTCAAAGAAACAAGTTTAACAATCCTTAAAATTCCAAAACAATCGTTCCCCAGTGTTACATCTACTAGAGCATGACACTGACACACAGACAAATCTAAATAGCATAGCTCTATAAGCCATCCTCACCAAATCCTGAGCATCTAATCACTTCAATCTGAAATCATCAAAGTAAGGGTGAGATTTCATCAAAATTAAAATGCATTATACGTTTCTTTAAAACAATAAAACAATCAATGCATTATTCCACTCGCGTTAGCATAACCAGATAACCATCCACAAAATACGATGTCATACAGTCCATTATGCACATATATACAATCAATGCAATTACAACACTGGAAAACATCCTAACATGTTATAATTACATATGCAATGCAGACCCAAATGCATGTGGTACCAAAATGTGACCAAGTCACCAACATCGATTCGTCCACAATCACCTGGACATGAATCCAGCCTCACCACCCACAATCACCTGGGTACGGTTATTGGCAATACAAGCCAAATTCCACACAATAGGAATTAACTCCACCAGAATGCATATGGATGCACATTATTAAGCATGCAACATTCAATCCACAGAATATGATTACAACATAATTCCACTCCATGCCATGCATAGCCACACCATCAATTAACACATGATAACAGCAAGTCATGACATATAACATTAATTACAACACATGAAATTAACGTACAACAAGTATACACAACGGATAAATACGAATTACAACGAATCCCTATATACAGAAACCAAAACAATCCTTCAGGATCTCAACTACTGGTTTTAAAAATGTTATTAACAGATAGTACTCGTTCTAAGCTTTCCAACGATACCAACTATGCCTAAATCGGAGTTACGATCGAAAAGATATGATCGAAATCGTTTTCAGAAAAATCCATGTTCTACCTCAACACAGTATGCATCGATGCATAAGGCTATGCATCAATGCATAATCAGCTTGCATCGACCCAAAAATAGTATGCATCGATGCATAACATAATTTTTTTTGCATTTTTAAAATTTGCTCTAGTATGTGTCGACACATACGCATCTTGCATCGATGCATAGCCCTGTTTTTGGCCTATGTATCGATGCATACGCATCTTGCATCGATGCATAACTTCCCAATTTCCCTTATGGATTGATGCATGGCTCTATGAGTCGATGCATGCATTTTCTTTGCTTCTGTTTTTCTAAAATTCTACTGCTTGCATCGATTCATAAAGACTTGTGTCGACTCATACTGTTGCTTTTCACCAAAAACTCAGTTTTTCTGCACTGTTGCGTATCACCATCACATCCAATCATCACCAAACCTCATATCATCATAAAACAGAATTTATTCATGCTATTTTACATACTTTTGATCACAGAAACATGTTTTCTAATCATCCTAGAATCATATTACCCAAATTCACCGTTCATACTAATCCCAATCAAGGTTTTACGTCGGATTATAACATTAGGGCACATTCAATTATCCGAATTCGAGATTCCTAACGGATTGAATTATCCTATCGATCATCAAAACCTATAAGGCATAATAATCAGATTCAATCCCCCTTACCTCGCGATGAATGTTCGAAATTCTCGGCGAATTGGCTTTTTCTCCTCTTTCTCTTCTCTTTTCCAAAAGCACGTAGTATGAATCCTAATTTTCTCCCATCCTTCTCTTATTCCTCAATTCCTTTATTTATTCCTTTTTATTTTCCAAATAATAGAAATAAATAAATTAGGATTAAGTAGCGCTTTTTACTCCATACACCCTACAATTCCACTTCAGACCCCCAACACTTCCCTTATTTAATTAAATAATTAAATCCATTGATCCAAAAATATTAATAATTAAACATTTAATTAAATTAATAATTAAATTTCGAATTATTAAATAATTGAATTAATTTGGGGTGTCACAAGTAAAGCTGAGACCATTGGTTGCTGAAATGCTGTTCACAATGCCTCCAAACTGGTTAACAGAAATCTCTTGGGGAACAAAGGACGTCCCCAACAAATGTATCAGAGCATTGCGGTGAGGTTTAGAGTCTCTCAGCAAGGCTAGAATGGAAATCTTGGCGGGCGTCTGACTAAGCTGGTCAATTATCTTATAATGACTTTTCTTTATGTACTTCATTAGCTCCTTAACATTTTTAGTCATCTCTGGGCTCAAAGTGGATGTTGAGGTCTTTGGTGTCAATTCATCTCCAATCATAACTCCTTTCCCTTTTGCTTTAGCCTTGGCTAAAGCTTCAGCACTGTTCTCAGCTAGATTGGGCGGGGAGAAGATTCTCTCACTTCGAGTTATCCGACTTTCCCCTACAATATCATGAACCGCATGCTTATTTCCTTCAAACTTTCTTTCATCAGACTTCTCAGACTTTTCTTTCTCAGACTTTTCCTCTTTAGAAATCTCGACATTCAGTTTCTTCCCATTATAGTAGTATTCAAATCCATAATTCCATGGAATGGCTTTTTCACTAGTGTAAGGCACCAGTCCAGGCAGAGTGATAGTCACAAGAGGCCTCTTGGTCGGCACAGGGATTGTAATAGGAATCCTTCGAGAGGTAACGGGGATAGTAACCACATCAACCTCATCTTCACCATTTTGCCCATCAACTACCTTCTAAATGAATTGTAGAGTCCCTTTAGTAATCAAACGCTGAACTTCGTTTCTCAGGCTATTACAACCTTCAGCTTGGACCAAACATTCTTCACAACCAGCATTACAACCAGGGAAGTCTCCCTTCAACAACAACTACTCTTTTATCCACCATAATGAGGTAGTCAATGCATCAACATCCGTCACCAGATTCAAACTTTCCTCCTCACAAATTGTATTGACAACACGTCCACCATGGGGAGGCAAGGGATGCTGAATGACATTAGGAGTAAGAGGTAGTCCAAAGTTAATGTCCTTGGTGTCAAGTAAGTCTTGAACCCTGTGCTTGAAAGCTATACAATTTTCAATAGAATGCCCCTGCGCATTAGAATGGAAAGGACAATGGCCATTCACATCAAAACTCTTTGGCAAATTATTTGAGTCAATCCTCAAAGTACACAGTTCAATCATCTTCAAGCTTTGCAAGTGAGCAAATACATCAATATAAGACATAGGCAAAAGATCAAACCTCCTTAGGGGTCTCTGTGGCCGCTGTCTAGGAGCAACATCTTGTTTTGGAAAAGTAGGAATAGTCACAGCAGCGACTTGGCGACTGAACTCTTGATACTTCCCTTTCCTTTTTCGTTCACACATCGCGCTTGACTCACCTTCCTTTTTCTTCTGGTAACCACCAAAAGACTTCTTGGCACCGTGTGATACGGTGAACTGACTTTGTAGGATTTTTGTATCCAAATGTGCGGATAGCAAGAGTCGCCACCGACTTTTATTTTTATCCAATTAAGGGAAGGTAAAAGTAACAGAAAAAGACCTTCGTTAGATTCTGAGTTCGGGAGAATGGTTATGAAAAGGGAAGGTATTAGCACCCCTTTCCATCCGCAGTTTATTCTACGGGCTCTTAGTTGCTCTTAGATAACTTTTTAAAATTGCTTTGTGTGTTTGACAAAGATGTTTTGAAAGAAGAGGCATTTCGCTTTGACTTTGTAATGACTCATGTAGGAGTGTATACAAAGTGTTCGGAAATGTTTTATTTTGAAAAGAAATTGAACTTTGAAAAAGAGTGTGTAGTGTGAAAAGCATTTGATAGAGCAAGCAACTAAGAGACTTATTTACCCACTCAGAATTGGTCGTTTTGTTGTACTTCTACATTCCTTTAGAATAGCGCTAGCCATACCATTAGTTAGTAGGTAGCTCCATTCGTTGGATGTAAGCGGGACAATCGAAGGGACATCGGATGGTCATAGAAGGCAACTTGTAGGAAGTATCCTAGCACATTCGAAGGGACTATCATCATTTTTCGTAGGCGACAATCGAGGGTCAAGATCATGTATTCGGAGGCGACATCGTGGGTCTTATGATCTTTGTATCGAAGGGACTATGATGATTTGTTTGGAAGGCAACGGTGCTAGAATACCTCTACGTTCGAGGGACATGACCATTTGAAATCGAAAGGCATCGAGAGAGAATTACCCTAAGGGGTGCGTGTGTGAAAGAAGTGTGTTGAATTCAGATATTTTATCTTGAAATTAGTGTGAGCTATGTCCAATTATTATCTTGCCATACACGCCTAATTACTAGCAATTGATAAGGGTGCGGAAAGTAAAATGCGGAATGTAAAGTGCGGAAAGATAAACCTACGCTATTACATGGCTTTGGGGCAGATACATAATTAGGAGTGCGGAAAGTAAAAGTCCTAAATTAAACTATTACATCCCATGAGCAGTTACATTATTTGAAAAAAATAAAACAGTAAAAGAAAAAACGTCCGAATCGGAGCAACCTGTGAAAGAATAAGAAAAATCGGGAAATATGATGAAATTGAAATAAGAGAAAATGTTAGAAAAAATGCAAATTTTAATATGAGAAAATTTATGCATGCTGGAAATAAGATAAATAAGCTATAATAATTTTCTGGATTTTTTTGGAAAAGATTTAATAATTAAAAACTAATTTACGATGATTTAAATACTAAAATCAAAATAAAAATAAATATGCATGCAAAAAGGTATTTTTTAATTTTATAAATTAAATAAAGATTTTATAAAACTACTGTAAAAAGAAGAATATTTTTTGATGACTTTTTAATGCTTAAATAAAATGTGGAAATTAATTAAAATAGTATGCAAATATTAAAAATATAGAAAAAATATGAAAATAGTTGAAAATATGCAAGTTTTGAAAAAGAAAACAAAACCAGGTCCCTTGTGAGGTTCGAACTGGAGACCCAGGAGTGAAACCTTGACATTGCTTGCTTCTACCACTACGCCACTTGACACTTGGTGTTTCTGAAGAGAAAAACAAATGCATTTGAATGATGACGCGTCAGGGATGTTTGAAAATCAAAGTCGGCACGCGTGGACCCCAACAAGATGAACGAGCGAATCAGACAAAACCATCGCGCCACGCAAGCCTTCCACCGGTCTTCGCCTGAGTCAGCGCCGGAGCTAGGGCTCCGGTCATCTTCTCCGGGACCTATGATTCTCAAACCTGCAAAATATGAAGATTCGAAGCAAAAGAGAGACCTAGTCCACCTATTTCGACCCTTCTGAACTCAATGGTGGTGTCGGTTTTGGATGAATCGGCCTGTACAGGCCGGTTCGAAGACAACAGCACAAGAAACCCTAAACATGGCAATCGACGATTCCAACGTTCAAACTCACAAACGATGGCCCAGATCAACTATATAGAGCCTCATGAACACGTTAGAACGGTTAGAATCGATTAAAACAGGCAGAACAATCAAATGCAAAAATCAAGAAATATTGAATATGTATGTATGTATATGCATCGATCCGGCTTATTTTAAACCATGGCATGAGTGTGTACTTACTCAAACTTACCTCCTGAAGACAATGGGATGGTTGGTTTGGACTGAAAGTGGCTGGATTTTGAAATTCGAAATTCTCAAGTTTCTTGGAAAATTTTGACAAAATAAGGATTTGGCTTGAGCTAGGTTTCGCCCTTTGTCGGGTATTGCTTGGTATTTATAGGAGTTTTGGAAGAGAAAAAACAAGGAAAAAAGATTGGAAATTGAATGTGCAAATATTTTCTTTGAAAAACAAATCAAATTTTGAAGAAAATATGATTTTCTCATCAATGCCATGGCTTGCACGAATTTGGTAAATGGTGGGCTTTCTTGGACATTTAGAAAGATATAAAATCATTCCTTTTGAGAAAATGTTTAATTTTCATATTTTATATAATTTATTTTTGAATTAAATGTTATAAAATTCAAATATAAATCATAAAAATAGAAAATAACCAAAGCCAAGCATTTATGGGTCAAGAATAGCATCATGAACAAGTTTGGATCAAAAGATTATAGGCCCATTTGGAAAATTTTGCATTTTGACCAAAATGTCCTTTTGTGCAATTGTCCAAAATTGCCCAACTTCTGAATGGTGTATCTTGCTCAATTTTCCACATTTTTGAGATTTCTTGGACTTTTTGGAAAGCTCTAAGAGTCCTCTAACCAATGTCTTTGGTCTCATATCAATTGGAGTTACCATGCTCAAAATATCTTCAAAACAAAAAGTTGACTTTTTGTTGACTTTGAAAATGACCTGTAATGTTTTGAGCTATACCTCTCAAATGAAGCATTTTTTGGACATTCTTGTGAGACATGAAGTTGTAGAGAATTGAATTTCCTTCAATACAAGAGGTGGTGGGAAAATTTCTGAGAAAGTATGAGAAAGTTATGACCAGTCAAAGTTCAGTTGACTTTTCATCTAGAAACCCTAATTTAGAAAGTTTGACTTTTGGGCAAATCTTGAGTTTTCTTGATGAATCATGATCAACCCTTGATAAAATGATGAATGTAACTTCAAAATGAGGATGTTGACCAAAATCGAAGTTTTGATGTATGTTGACCACATTGACTTTTGTCCAACACACCCGATTTTCAACCATCTGAGCAATTGTCTGAGGAAACTTGACTTGTGAGGCTTGAAAATTGACATGGAGAATCTTTGAAGCATATGAGGAGGCATGAAGGTCATTGGAGATGTTGGAAACTCATCTTGACTTGAGAGGTACCAAACCCTAGTTTGGGTTGATTGTCTAGGAGAGAGTTTGTCTGATCAACTCTTGAGGAATCCTTGAGTGTGGATGCATGAAATCTCTTGAGTAGATGGAGGGCAAATTTTGGGGTATGACAGCTGCCCCTGTTCAATCTTCTTGTACTGGAAGGGTTAGATTGACATGCTTGTCTTTCGTGACCTGGAGGTAGAAGATGATTGAACACCGAGTACACCTGAAAATTTGCACTCGCCGTTGGTGGATGATGCGGGAATGGGCTTACAGATGCCATTTGGAGAAGTTGGAGACTTCGCTGGGGAACGAGTCGTACGCTAGACTCGAGGTTGTTAATAGGAGAGCTGACAGAGATGGGCTTAAGATGCCATCTAGAAAGGTCGATGCTGGGGAATGAGTCGTACGTTAGACTCTGTAGATGTTCCTGGAATGGAGAGGAGATGGGCTTAAGATGCCATCCGAAGGGAGTCGTACGTTAGACTTCGTGATCACTTTGAATGAAGTTATTGGTCTGAATTGATTTTTAACCATATATGCAGCATTCTGATAGTGAAGAGATGTTGACAAATAGTCGGAGATGGGCTTAAGATGCCATCCAAGGCAACTGAGTCGTACGCTAGACTCTGTAGCTGCTTGTTGGTAATAGGAAGAGGTCAGAATAAATCTTCGTGTCGATCACCGAGGGAGATTGTAGTTGGCAAACATGTGGATAGCTTCCGTTGTGCATCGGTGTTAATCCACGTTATCGGAGGATAACCGAGGTGGTCTTTCGGATAGTTTTCCGCGGCTGGGGCTTAATCTCGACTGCCGGAGGCGGTCTTTCAGATAGTTTTCCGTCGGCTCGGGGCTTAATCCTGGACCTGTTCGCGAAGGCGGTCTTTCAGATAGTTTTCCCGTCGGCTCGGGGCTTAATCTTGGACCTGCTTGCGTCAGAAATGACTGTTACCTGTTTTGAGAAAACAAGAGACACTTTTGATAGAATATCCGTTAGTTTTATGCAAAGTATGATGCATGACAGTGTATATGAATGACATATGCATGAATTATGACTTTATGAGAAATGAATGAATGATGAATGTTGTGATATTTCAAAACATATCCATCTTGAAGAAGATGCGGATGTTCTGTTTGAAGATTTCTGACTTCTGCCTGGGGAATTGAGTAGGTGAGAACCCTGCTTTTGAAGGAGAAGAAAGATATCTTGGATTCTTCCGATGCACTATCTGACCAAGTCTTGGGCCTAGACGTTGTTGAGGAAGGTAGAGATTTGAGAGGCTCGTCGTTGGAGATCTCATAGATAGACCCTGCTGAGGAGAGTCTGGGAGGCGATCTGTTGAGGACCTTGTATGCAGATCCTGCTGAGGGAATTTAAGAGGCGCTCTACTGGGGATTCTGAGTGTAGATCTCGCTGGAGAGCATTTGATGGTTGCTGAGAGACCGGGCTTGAAGAGTCTAGAGTCCGTTGTAATCTCTGGCTGGGGAATAGAAGGTGGTTTTCTCCGATGCACTATCTGACCAAGTTTCGAGTCTGGATACTGCTACCGGGGAGAAGGGGAAGGATTGAGACCCGTCCACGGGATGAAGTGTTACTTGCTGAGATCGATGTAACGTTGTTGGTTGAGCGGAATCGCTGCTCATGGATTCCTTATACTCATGGGAAGGTGTGTTGTGGGTGACACCTTTATGCTCTGTGGGGAACTATTCATTGACCTTCGTCGTCATCCCAATTCCTGGAACCTGTAGTAAGTACTTTTGCCTGTTCACTTTTCGTATGTTTGTGATCAGATTCTTATTGTCAAATGCGTATAGTCATTCAAAGCAAACGTTGGACTTATTGCAAATAACAACAAATTGTAAAGAGAAAGAAGTCGTATTTATTTGACGTGGCGATGGCCAAGTAGTTTGTACACAAGAAAAGTAAAAGCTATGCGGAAACAATCTCGTTAAGTTCCAACTGTGCTAGTACTCATATATTTCAACTATCTCATCTCCTGTCAAGAGAAAGTGAATAGACCGATCTTCGCCATTTGAATCTTGAATCGATAGTAGTCGGAAGCGGTGATCCGAAGAGACATAGTCGTACACTTAAATCCCTAACTTTTGCCTAGACCGCCTTTCGGTTTCACCACGGATACCCTTTTGCCCAAGCCGCCTTTTCAGGTTTTCGACTTGCCGGGTGTACATGTTTTGTATATATCCTTAACTTTTGCCCGAACCTTTTGGTTCGCCAGGATGCCCTTGTTTTTGCCTAGGTTCGTCGACCTAGCGGGTCTCTTTTACGCGTAGTATTTTTTGACTATGTCTGCGTTCACAGGGTGTGGGAAGTCTTCACCATCCATGGTGCTAAGTATCATAGCTCCGCCGGAAAATACTGTCTTGACTACAAACGGTCCCTCATAGGTGGGAGTCCATTTGCCCCTGGGATCACCTTGTGGAAGAATGATGCGCTTGACTACTAGATCACCGACTTGGTAGACTTGGTGCTTGACCTTCTTGTTAAATGCTCTGATCATTCGTTTCTGATAAATCTGTCCATGGCAGATGGATGCGAGTCGTTTCTCATCGATCAAGTTAATCTGGTCAAGCCGAGTCTGGACCCAATCATCTTCACTTAACTCTGCCTCCTGGAGGACTCTGGTTGAGGGTATCTGAACCTCGATGGGTAAGACGGCTTCCATACCGTATACAAGAGAGAAGGGGGTTGCCCCTGTTGATGTTCGTGCTGTAGTGCGATAACCATGAAGAGCAAACGGTAACATCTCGTGCCAATCTGTGTAAGTCACTGTCATCTTCTGTATAATCTTCTTAATGTTCTTATTGGCGGCTTCCACTGCGCCATTCATCTTAGGCCGATAAGGAGAAGAGTTGTGATGCTTGATCTTGAACTGCGTGCGAGTTCGGTGATCATCTTGTTGTTGAGATTGGAACCGTTATCTCGTGATAATCCTTTCGGAGTGCCATACCGATGATAAGATTATGTTTGATGAATCGAGCCACAACATTCTTGGTAACAGATGCATACGAGGCTGCTTCTACCCACTTGGTAAAGTAATCAATTGCCACAAGGATGAAACGATGTCCATTGGAAGCTGTGGGCTTAATCTCTCCAATCATGTCAATTCCCCACATTGCAAAAGGCCACGGAGAAGATAAAACATTCGAGGTACGGAGGTTGCACTTTGTCGGCATAAATCTGGCATTTGTGACAAGATCGAGCATAGCGGTGACAATCAGCTTCCATGGTGGACCAATAGTAACCTATTCTCAAAATCTTCTTAGTCATAGTGTGTCCACTGGAGTGGGTACCAAACTCGCCTTCGTGTAATTCTTCCATGATGCGCATTGCTGTTTTCTGGTCTATACAGCGGAGTAAGCACAAGTCGTGGTTGCGCTTGTATAAGATGCCGTTGCTGAGAAAGAATTTGGAAGCAAATCTTCTCATGAACTTCTTGTCATTAACAGATGCCCCTGCGGGATATTCCTGAGTCTCAAGATACCTCTTCACATCGTAGTACCAAGGTTTCTCTTCTGCGTCAAGCTCACAACAATATGCTGGTTCGTCAAACTTCTCAATGATGATCTGGGGAGCCTCGTTGTCCCATCTGACCTTGAACATAGACGACATAGTAGCCAATGCGTCTGCCAATTGATTCTCTTCTCGTGGAATGTGATCAAAAGTAATCTCTTCGAAATAAGGAATCAAACTCAGAACATGCTCTCGATATGGAATGAGATTCGGATGCTTCGTATCCCACTCGCCCTTAATCTGACTGATCACTAAAGCTGAGTCTCCATACACTTGTAAGAACTTGATTCTTAAGTCAATAGCAGCTTTGATACCCATGATGCACGCTTCGTACTCGGCCATGTTGTTAGTGCAACTGAAACATAATCTGGCGGTGAAAGGAGTATGTCCGCCTGCAGGGGACGTGATGATGGCGCCAATGCCATTGCCAAGTGCGTTTGAGGCTCCATCAAAGACCATAGTCCATCGGGATCCTTGTTCAGGTCCTTCGTCTGGGCCTGGTTCTTCATAATCCGTAACTAGTAAAACATCTTCGTCGAAATTGAACGCATAGATTGATAGTCATCTACGGCTTGATGAGCCAAATGATCGGCTACTACACTTCCTTTGATCGCTTTCTGAGAAGTGTACTGGATGTCATATTCGGTCAAGATCATTTGCCATCTTGCTATTCTTCCGGAGAGAGCTGGTTTCTCAAAGATGTATTTTATCGGGTCCATCTTAGAAATCAACAAGGTAGTGTGAGTCAACATATCTTGTCTTAGTCGTGAGCAGCCAAGCCAAAGCGTTGCAAGTTTTCTCGAGTTGTGAGTATCTTGTTTCACATCGGTAAACTTTTGCTAAGGTAGTATATTGCATGCTCTTTTCGACTGACTCGTCATGTTGCCCCAACACACACCCCATTGAATTCTCTAACACCGCCAAGTACATGATGAGAGGTCTTCCTTTGGCGGTGGCATCGGGATAGGAGGATTACAGGTATTCCTTGATTTTGTCAAAGCGATCGGCAATCGTCGTTCCATTCCACTACGATCTTTCTTTAGCAACTTGAAGATTGGCTCACGGTAGCGATTAGGTGTGCAATGAATCGCAATGTAGTTCAATCGCCCAAGAAACCTCTGACTTCCTTCTCGGTGCGGGGAGCTGGCATCTCTTGAATGGCTTTAACCTTCGCAGGGTCAACTTCAATACCTCTTCCACTGACTACAAACCCTAGGAGTTTTCCGGATCGACCAAAGGTGCACTTGTTGGGATTAAGTCTCGTGTTCTTCAATCAAACGCAAATGATCGAGGTGTTCTTCTTCGGTCTGCGACCGAGCTATCATGTCGTCAACATAGACCTCTATCTCGTGATGAATCATGTCATGAAATAATGTTACCATAGCACGCTGATAAGTGGCGCCCGCGTTCTTCAGTCCGAACGGCATGACCTTGTAGCAGAAAGTGCCCCACTGTGTAACGAAAGTAGTCTTTTCCATGTCTTCAGGAGCCATTTTGATTTGATTGTAACCGGAGAAACCATCCATGAAGGAGAAAACCTTATGCTGAGCGGTATTGTCAACCAAAACATCAATATGAGGAAGTGGGAAATCGTCTTTCGGACTTGCTTTGTTCAGATCTCTGTAATCCACACACATTCGTACCTTACCATCCTTCTTAGGCACGGGTACCACATTTGCAACCCACTGGGGATAAGAGGTGACAGCTAGGAAACCAGCGTTGAATTGCTTCATAACTTCTGCTTTGATCTTCTCTGACATCTCAGGACGCATGCGACGAACCTTCTGTTTCACTGGGAGAAAACCTTCTTTTGTCGGCAATCGATGAACTACAATATCAATGTCTAAACCCGGCATGTCTTCGTATGACCAAGCAAAAACCTCAATATAGTCTCGTAGCATCTGAACCAACCTTTCTTTAACACTGTTCTCAAGACCCGCTCCTATCTTGATCTCTTTTTCTTCGTCACCCAAATTCACAACCTCAACTCGCTCTTCGTGTGGTCAAAACTCGCTCTTCTTCTTGATGGCAAGTTCTCCGGCACTTCACAATCTTCCTCACTTTCGTCTTCGGCTTGGTAGATCGGATTATCGAAGTCATATTTAGCACTAGCATAGCTGTTATTAACGAGATTCGGAGTGATTCTGCAGTGTATCACGTGGGTGTGTGTAAGAAACACATAGCTTTTTGAAGGGGTGATAAAGTAAAAGAAAGAAAACAAACAATTGAATGCAAAAGTCCAACGAATTTATTGAATGAAAATACGCAAACGACAGATAAAAACCCTCGCGAACGAACCATGACGCCCCGGGCAAGGCACCAGGCTTTCAAAGTTTATTGTTCGAAACATAAAGAAATACGAAAAGCAAAATAAAACAAAAGCAATTACTCCTGGCTAAAGGAGATTGGTATGACGTCTTCAGTCTTCCAATTGCTGAGCCCATGATCTGGAGTTGGGAAGATCCACTTGCTGATGTCGAAGCCATTGTCATCGTCTTCTATAGCATGGATTCTACTTTGGCTGATGCGGAAAGGAAGTTGGCCGGCACGTTCGCGGCGTATCATCCTCTGACCCTTGATGGTGAAGCCTAAACCAGTCTTGTCAAATTTGAAAGGAAGATCAGGGAGCTGACCCCAAATAGCACTCTTTCCTTCTTCAATAGCAGCTTGAGCATCTTTCAATGAGGCCATCCTAGGCGGAACTTGTGTAACTTCAGGAGTGACGGGAGAGTCAACAGGCATGACTCTGGGTATTGTTTCAAAAGCTTGACAGGGAGTCTCGAAGAATTCACCCTCCATCTCGAGATAGCGGAATGACTGTAGATGACTGACCATGTACTCCTCTTCACCACACACTGTAACAACTTTCCCTTTCACCGGGTACTTCAGTTTCTGATGTAAGGTAGAGGTAACAGCGCCTGCCCCATGTATCCAAGGGCGTCCGAGTAGACAAGAGTAAGCGGGACGGATGTCCATGACAAAGAAAGTAGAGTCAAAAGTCTGGGAACCGACTTTAACGGGCAGAGTGAGCTCTCCAAGTACTGTTCGTTTAGAACCATCAAAAGCTCTCACGATAATGTCACTGGGTCTCAGAACCAACCCTTCGACATCAAGCCGATCAAAAGCAGTCTTCGGTAGGATATTCAAAGCAGAACCGGTATCCACCAAAACATGAGACAAGGTAGTGCCCTTGCATTCAATGGAGATGTGCAAGGCCTTGTTATGTTTCTTTCCGGAAGGAGTCAAATCAGCATCAGAGAAGCCTAGGTTGTTGTTGGCCAGCTAGCAATACAAACTTCGAATTGATCAGTGGTAGTGTCTTGCGGCACATGAGCGTTCTTCAGAAACTTCACCAAGGCATTAGCATGAGCCTCGGAGCACAAGAGCAGAGCAAGCATGGAAATCTTGGACGGAGTCTGTCCCAACTGTTCCACAACATTGTAGTCACTCTTCTTGATAATCTTCAGAATTTCCTCCATTTCTTGTTTGGAGGTGTCTTCAGCAACTTCCTTTGGCACCTCTGGTTGAGCAGGATGGGTCACTGGTTCTTTCCCTCTAGCTGGGGATATTGATTGAGTAGCTGGAATGCGAGCTGGAGTCGCAGTGTCTTTTGGAGGAGAGATCTCTGGAGAGAATACCCTTTCCGTCACCTTCGGATCCGGTGATGTTGTCAATGTCAGGAATAGAAACTTCAGCAGTAAGATCTTCACTTGTCAGAGGATCTTGCTTGACACCATGATAGTAAACATCAGCTCCGTAATTCCAAGGGATAGCCTTGTCAGAGGAATATGGAACTGGCCTTGGAGAAGTGATAATGAGAGGTGCCACCCTAGGCACGGAATCAGCAGAGGAAATCCTTATAGTGTTAACATCAGCATAGTCCTCTGGGAAATCGTCACCCCATCCGGTCGCCTTAACATCTTCAATAGGAATCTTGTAACTATCAGGGACAGTGTACTTCACCATGTAATCATACTTTCCACTTGGCTGCCCCAAGGTATCCCACACAGATGGTACAGTTTCGTTCGCATTGTCAATCTTCAACTTAGACATTTCATCACACAACTTCTGCACAGGTGGTTTCAGAAATAGTATCTCACGGTTATCCATCATGCACGTAACACGTCTTCTCAACCAAGCACAACCATCAGGTGCAGACGAGCACCAACGACAACTCTCTGGGCATCCCGGATTGACACCGCTTGATTCTTCTTAATATCATCGAGGGATAGTCAAGTCATCTATGTTGAAAACATAAGTATCGTCACCAACATTGGAACCCTTGTCATGGTTAGGCATAGGCGCGTTGATCACATTCGAGTCTCAGCGGGAGGATCAAATTCAACTGCTTAGCTTCAATCATATCTTGAATCTTGTTCTTGAGCCCAACAATTGTCGTTGTCGTGCTGGTTGTTGGAATGGTAAGCACATTTAGCATTTGGATTGTACTTGGAGAGGAAGTGTTGACATTCGAGGAGGATCCTCAAGGTTATCGCTCTGCTTTCAACATGTGTTGCAAGGCTTGCGACAATGGCATGTTGATCTTCAACTGCCTCGCGGGCGTTCTGTTACGCGTTGTCTCGCTGAGGTTGTGCTGATGTAGGATTGGAGATCACAACTGCCCCCACAGATTGAGCATGATCGGTCTTGGCTCGGCTTTTCTGACCATACACAGCATTAGCTTCTTTCTTAGTACCAAAAGATCTCTTCGCAGCATTCGAAGATGTCTCTACATGAATCTTCCCACTCTTGATACCAGCTTCAATGCGCTCGCCTGTCAGTATCAATTCGGTGAATCCGGACGAAGAATTTCCAATCAGATGATTGAAGAATGGGCCTGTCAGTGTTC
Source organism: Vicia sativa (assembly GCA_021764765.1). NCBI lineage: Eukaryota > Viridiplantae > Streptophyta > Magnoliopsida > Fabales > Fabaceae > Vicia > Vicia sativa. Next base: position 169,266,258 of record CM038795.1, on the reverse strand, counting down.
CCATGAACATATCAACCAACTCCCTATTGGACAAGGGTGGTTGAACTCTGCCTGCTAAATCTCTCCACTTCTGAGCATACTCCTTGAACTTCTCGTCGCGACCCATAGACATGCTTTGTAGTTGCATGCGAGTGGGTGTCAATTCAGCATTGTACTCGTATTGTCTGTAGAAAGCATCAGCCAAGTCACTCCAAGTACGGATACGGTCATTCTCTAGCTGATAGTACCATTCCAACTGAGTTCCGGACAAACTTTCTTGAAAATAGTGCATCCACAACTTTCTGTCATCAGTGTGGGGGTTGATCTTCTGGACATAGGACTTCAAATGTAGCTTAGGGCAAGAAATGCCATCATATTTGGCAAAAGTAGGAACTTTGAACTTGGGAGGAATCACCACACCAGGAACAAGACTCAGGTCATCAAAGTTCAGTCCGGACATCTTCAGATTTTCCACAGCATTCAGACGGTCTTCAAGTTGTCTATACTTATCATCTTCCTCAGAGTGTTGGCTATAATCAGACTGATCCTCTCCTCCTTTCTTTGGTTCACGCTGCTCACCTTCATCACCCTTAGTACTCCCCTCGGTATGGACACTTCCTTCAGAGAGCTCAATAACGACTGACCACCTTAGGACCCCCTTTGAAACGTCTACCCATGTTGAGGAGACCAACAACCTTCTTCAGATCTTCTTGGCCTTGGACCAAGCTGGTAAACATCTGCTGAAACTGAGCATTCTGAGCCTGGAGATCTTTGACAGTCTGTTCAAGAGCCATTTCTGCTAAAATAAATAGCGAGCAAATGAGAAAACCAATCTCCAATGTACCTGTGATGCAATGTTATGCTATGATATGTAATGTTTATGCGAATGCAATGCAATGTTTTCAAGGACCTAAGAGATTTAAATTTGTTAAACAAGCAATGAGCAGACATTTATTAGTACTTCTCATTATTATTATTTTTTTTCTTTTTAAGTACAAGAGATAGTTCAAAACAATAAAAGAAAACATAAACATCCTAAAGCTCTAAGTCTCCCATGGGCGCTTCCTCTTGGTGCCGATGTAGGCGTTGATATTTCGCTCCTCATGAAGTAGCTTGGTCAACTCTAGAACTTTCTTCTCGCTTGCATAGCACTGAGCTTCAAAGGTATCCCTTTCTTCTTTAAGCTGAATCCAGGATCTCTTCAAGTCTTCAAAATCAGTAGGCATGTCAGGATAGAGAACAACATAGGGTACGTCACCTATAGCAACAGGTTCCATAATTACTGGTAAAACAGGCGTGAATGGCATCATGAGGTTTTGAGCTCGAGCTCGCACCCATTTGAGGTAAGGTTCCCAAGGAATGGAGTTCGGGTGCCCCAAAGTCTTGGTATCAGTCTTCTTTACCATGCCCCAAGCATGTATAAACCTTCGTCGGTAATTCTGGAGATCGTGATTGTAGTCGAACACAACATCTTGGAGAAGCATATCATGTGGACCATCTCTTCGAGCAAAACCAAACTGACGTAGAGCTAGAGAAGGGTTGTAAGTAATACCTCCCCTTATACCAAGTAGCGGTACATTAGGGAATTCTCCACAACGCTCAATGAATGTGAAATCCTTTTGAGAGAAAAGATTCCAACGGATATCTGAATGAGAGAGTGACATCAATCTTTGAGACCATCTCAACCTTTGTTCATTCTTCAAAACTGATGGAGGAAGGTGCGAAATAAACCACCTTGAAAGTAACGGGATACAACACATGAGAGTTCCTTGTCGCTTAGTAGTACGAGTGTGGAGAGAATGTAGAATATCTCCAAGTAAAGTAGGCACTGGATTGCGGGTAAGGAACAACTTGATGGCATTGATATCGATGAACTGATCCGAGTTAGGAAATAGAACCAAACCATAAATTAGCAAGGCAACAATGTTCTCAAATGCATGGAAACTCATAACTTTGAGGAATTCTCGGGCTTTCTTGATTAAGAACTTGGAAAGTAAACCCTTAACTCCACTTCTAGTTTCCCAATTGGCTTCAATATCTGAGCGCTTAAGGTGTAAGGCGGATGCGATGTCTTCGAACTTAGGAACCTTTTCCAAACCGGGTGAATGGCATTTGGTCGAGAATAGGTATCCCAAGTAGCTTAGAGAACTCTTCTAAGGTAGGAACCAACTGATAATCTGGAAATGTAAAGCAATGGTGTTTCGGATCAAAGAACTGGAATAGGACATGCATCATATCTTCTTCAAAACCAGAGATAACCAAGTCAAGCAAATAACCATGTCTTTTGATGAACTGAGCATGGTCGGGAATTTCTGAAACCAACTCTTTGAGTTGAGAAGGGATACCCATGAGGTTGATTCGGATAGTCTTTCTAGAAGCCATAATCCCTACAAAACAAAGCAAAGATAAATCCCTAGGTCCTTGAAATAGTTAGAAATGATATGCAATGCAAATGATGTCATGATGTCATGTTTAGCACACACAAACAATTCACACAATGAGCCTAGGGTTAAGGCTTGCATGAGGTATAGGTGATTACCCCACCAAAAGTTTGAGTTGGTTCATCCTGTCCTATAATAGTAACCGGGTTCTAGGAATCTCACATCATCGATCTTTCTCGTAGGCGCTTATTTCAATACGACGGCCAAGTGGTCGATCGAAAATGTCCCAAAAGTCTGATCTCAATGAGCGTAGCATCGAGTATCAACCAACCTCGGTCTACACCAAAGCCGGCCATCTCACTACCTTCTAATGGCCAAGATGGGTCAATTAAGGTTCTAAAAGTTTAGTTAGCGCTTGATGACACCACGCAGAAGCCAAATACTTTCTTCAACTTGGGAATGAAGAGTATCGGGGCAACCAAAGTGTCACGCTAACGTAGCCATCATGTTGACCGCGTAGTTATACGTCTAACGGTCGCGATGATCTAATGCTACTTACCTAAAAGGAAACCCGGATCCGTGTAGGATCCCCAACAATATAATACCCAAGCAACCCTTAAAGATAAAGCATACAAGTCAAACAAAAAGCAATAAAAATGATCTAGAAATCCCTAAGGCAATTCTCTCTTTTAGGGGGTAGTCCCCAGCAGAGTCGCCAGTTCTGTGATACGGTGAACTGACTTTGTAGGATTTTTGTATCCAAATGTGCGGATAGCAAGAGTCGCCACCGACTTTTATTTTTATCCAATTAAGGAAGGTAAAAGTAAGAAAAAGACCTTCGTTAGATTCTGAGTTCGGGAGAATGGTTATGAAAAGGGAAGGTATTAGCACCCCTTTCCATCCGCAGTTTATTCTACGGGCTCTTAGTTGCTCTTAGATAACTTTTTAAAATTGCTTTGTGTGTTTGACAAAGATGTTTTGAAAGAAGAGGCATTTCGCTTTGACTTTGTAATGACTCATGTAGGAGTGTATACAAAGTGTTCGGAAATGTTTTATTTTGAAAAGAAATTGAACTTTGAAAAAGAGTGTGTAGTGTGAAAAGCATTTGATAGAGCAAGCAACTAAGAGACTTATTTACCCACTCAGAATTGGTCGTTTTGTTGTACTTCTACATTCCTTTAGAATAGCGCTAGCCATACCATTAGTTAGTAGGTAGCTCCATTCGTTGGATGTAAGCGGGACAATCGAAGGGACATCGGATGGTCATAGAAGGCAACTTGTAGGAAGTATCCTAGCACATTCGAAGGGACTATCATCATTTTTCGTAGGCGACAATCGAGGGTCAAGATCATGTATTCGGAGGCGACATCGTGGGTCTTATGATCTTTGTATCGAAGGGACTATGATGATTTGTTTGGAAGGCAACGGTGCTAGAATACCTCTACGTTCGAGGGACATGACCATTTGAAATCGAAAGCATCGAGAGAGAATTACCCTAAGGGGTGCGTGTGTGAAAGAAGTGTGTTGAATTCAGATATTTTATCTTGAAATTAGTGTGAGCTATGTCCAATTATTATCTTGCCATACACGCCTAATTACTAGCAATTGATAAGGGTGCGGAAAGTAAAATGCGGAATGTAAAGTGCGGAAAGATAAACCTACGCTATTACATGGCTTTGGGGCAGATACATAATTAGGAGTGCGGAAAGTAAAAGTCCTAAATTAAACTATTACAACCCATGAGCAGTTACATTATTTGAAAAAAATAAAACAGTAAAAGAAAAAACGTCCGAATCGGAGCAACCTGTGAAAGAATAAGAAAAATCGGGAAATATGATGAAATTGAAATAAGAGAAAATGTTAGAAAAAATGCAAATTTTAATATGAGAAAATTTATGCATGCTGGAAATAAGATAAATAAGCTATAATAATTTTCTGGATTTTTTTGGAAAAGATTTAATAATTAAAAACTAATTTACGATGATTTAAATACTAAAATCAAAATAAAAATAAATATGCATGCAAAAAGGTATTTTTTAATTTTATAAATTAAATAAAGATTTTATAAAACTACTGTAAAAAGAAGAATATTTTTTGATGACTTTTTAATGCTTAAATAAAATGTGGAAATTAATTAAAATAGTATGCAAATATTAAAAAATATAGAAAAAATATGAAAATAGTTGAAAATATGCAAGTTTTGAAAAAGAAAACAAAACCAGGTCCCTTGTGAGGTTCGAACTGGAGACCCAGGAGTGAAACCTTGACATTGCTTGCTTCTACCACTACGCCACTTGACACTTGGTGTTTCTGAAGAGAAAAACAAATGCATTTGAATGATGACGCGTCAGGGATGTTTGAAAATCAAAGTCAGCACGCGTGGACCCCAGTCAGCATGAACGAGCGAATCAGACAAAGCCATCGCGCCACGCAAGCCTTCCACCGGTCTTCGCCTGAGTCAGCGCCGGAGCTAGGGCTCCGGTCATCTTCTCCGGCAGCTATGATTCTCAAACCTGCAAAATATGAAGATTCGAAGCAAAAGAGAGACCTAGTCCACCTATTTCGACCCTTCTGAACTCAATGGTGGTGTCGGTTTTGGATGAATCGGCCTGTACAGGCCGGTTCGAAGACAACAGCACAAGAAACCCTAAACATGGCAATCGACGATTCCAACGTTCAAACTCACAAACGATGGCCCAGATCAACTATATAGAGCCTCATGAACACGTTAGAACGGTTAGAATCGATTAAAACAGGCAGAACAATCAAATGCAAAAATCAAGAAATATTGAATATGTATGTATGTATATGCATCGATCCGGCTTATTTTAAACCATGGCATGAGTGTGTACTTACTCAAACTTACCTCCTGAAGACAATGGGATGGTTGGTTTGGACTGAAAGTGGCTGGATTTTGAAATTCGAAATTCTCAAGTTTCTTGGAAAATTTTGACAAAATAAGGATTTGGCTTGAGCTAGGGTTTCGTCCTTTGTACTGGCTGTATTGCTTGGTATTTATAGGAATTTTTGGAAGAGAAAAAACAAGGAAAAAAGATTGGAAATTGAATGTGCAAATATTTTCTTTGAAAAACAAATCAAATTTTGAAGAAAATATGATTTTCTCATCAATGCCATGGCTTGCACGAATTTGGTAAATGGTGTGGGCTTTCTTGGACATTTAGAAAGATATAAAATCATTCCTTTTGAGAAAAATGTTTAATTTTCATATTTTATATAATTTATTTTTGAATTAAATGTTATAAAATTCAAATATAAATCATAAAAATAGAAAATAACCAAAGCCAAGCATTTATGGGTCAAGAATAGCATCATGAACAAGTTTGTATCAAAAGATTATAGGCCCATTTGGAAAATTTTGCATTTTGACCAAAATGTCCTTTTGTGCAATTGTCCAAAATTGCCCAACTTCTGAATGGTGTATCTTGCTCAATTTTCCACATTTTTGAGAGTTCTTGGACTTTTTGGAAAGCTCTAAGAGTCCTCTAACCAATGTCTTTGGTCTCATCTCAATTGGAGTTACCATGCTAAAAAGATCTTCAAAACAAAAAGTTGACTTTTTGTTGACTTTGAAAATGACCTGTAATGTTTTGAGCTATACCTCTCAAATGAAGCATTTTTTGGACATTCTTGTGAGACATGAAGTTGTAGAGAATTGAATTTCCTTCAAAACAAGAGGTGGTGGGAAAATTTCTGAGAAAGTATGAGAAAGTTATGACCAGTCAAAGTTCAGTTGACTTTTCATCTAGAAACCCTAATTTAGAAAGTTTGACTTTTGGGCAAATCTTGAGTTTTCTTGATGAATCATGATCAACCCTTGATAAAATGATGAATGTAACTTCAAAATGAGGATGTTGACCAAAAATCAGAAGTTTTGACTGTATGTTGACCACAGTTGACTTTTTGTCCAACACACCCGATTTTCAACCATCTGAGCAGTTGTCTGAGGAAACTTGACTTGTGAGGCTTGAAAATTGACATGGAGAATCTTTGAAGCATATGAGGAGGCATGAAGGTCATTGGAGATGTTGGAAACTCATCTTGACTTGAGAGGTACCAAACCCTAGTTTGGGTTGATTGTCTAGGAGAGAGTTTGTCTGATCAACTCTTGAGGAATCCTTGAGTGTGGATGCATGAAATCTCTTGAGTAGATGGAGGGCAAATTTTGGGGTATGACACACCGCCAGCGTGATTCTTATCAACACTAACATCCTGAATCTTGCCCAACTTGATCCCTATCTCAACCCTTTCACCAAACATCACCATATCAACAAAAGTACTAGTCCGACGGCAAGAGGAATAGTAGGGCCCATCCAGTATTCTAGAAAACATTTTTACCATATCACGTTGTACCATGGGGGGTTGAACTTTAGCGGCTACCTCACGCTATCTTTGCGCGTACTCTTTGAAAGATTCACTTTTCTTCTGGGATAAGTTTTGCAGTTGAGTTCTTGTAGGTGCCATATCAATATTAAAGCCATAATGCTGAACAAAGGCTTCAACCAGCTCTCTCCAAGTTCAAATATGTGAGCTATCAAGATCCATGTACCAGTCGAGCGGCCCATTAGTCAAACTATCCTGAAAGAAATACATCAAGAGTTTCTCATCTTTGGCATAAGCAGACATCCTTCTGAAGTAGTATCTCACATGAGTTTTAGGACAAGAGTTGCCCTTATACTTTGCCAGATCAGGGATTTTGAATTTGGGAGGAATTCTCACTCCCTGCACCAACCCCAAATTGGACATGTCAATTCCCAAAGCTCCTTGATTCTCAAAAGCTTGCATGCGTTCCTCAAGCATGTGCAACTTACGATCAGCTTCAGTTGGCTCTTCAGAGTTGGAAAATCAATCTTCATAGCTGTCTTTCTCCTGCTGAGGAATTAGGATCTAAACAGTTCTCCTTCCTGGTGGAGGACTCACCCCAAGCTTTGGATTCTGATGATGTGAGGGAGTAGGCAGAAGAGGATTCACCAAAGTGTGATTCATCTGAACAGTCTGATTTTCTCCACTAAGATCGACAAAACCAGCGTTAACACCCAAACAAACTCTAGGTACAACGTTTCCTTGAGGGGGAGGAACAACCTCGATTCCTTCCACAGTGGTTATGATAGGTCTCACGACCAAAGCTCTCAACTCCTCTTGCTGCAGAGCCATATTCTGTATTATCTCCATCAGCTGCCCCACACGAGCGTCCATCCTTACTCCTATGGTGGCCACATCAGCTTCAATCTTCTCCATAAGTCTTTTCTGGTTGCCTCTAGTCTCGTACCAGTGAATGTTGGAATTTGCAATCTCTCCTCTGTGTAGAAGAAAAATCAACAGTAGAGGTAAGAAGACTAATCTCAACACCCTGTTATGTATGATATGTTATGGGGTATGCATGTATGCCCATGCTATGTTTTATTTTAATTCTATTTTCAGGGACTCTTTATAGACTTATTAGTGAATAGTAAGCATTTGAGGAAAGAATAATTAAACTGCAAATCACTGAAATTTCATATAAACCAAAATGTTAGGTGCAACTGCATTGTTGACCAAGTTCAAACAAAGCAATAATATTCATACTGAAAATTAAATCATTACATTAATCATTATAAATTCAAACATTCAACTAAAACAACTGCTGGTCTACTGAGAATGATGTCCATGGCGAGGCTTCAAATCTCTGGTTTCCGCCTTGAATCGGTTCACCACATCTTGACAAAGAAAGAGAAATTCGACCACAGCTGGGGGTATCTGATTATCTTCAAGATCTTCTAGGGCTGACCTAAGTCTCCAAGGCACATCAATAATCAAGCGGTTACACATGTTCACCATACCACAATGTTTTTCGTAGAAATATTCACTCTGCTCTTCTAGAAAGGATACAATTTCATCCTTTTCATCCAACACACGTATCCACCCTAACATTGCTCTCTAAGGCCTTCATAGGCATCTCTGTTACTATCCCTTTCTTCTCTTGTAATATTCAGCTCTTGAAATTTCTCAGCTAGTTCAGCCAACTCCAACTCTCGGGCAATATAGACTTCCTCCTTTGCGGCTATCTCATTGTCTAGCATATCATTGGTTTGTGCTCGAGAAGCTTCTAACTCCAAAATTTTGGCTTCAAGATGTGCTTTCAATGCTTCTTTTTCTTCAACAGCCCTGTCTGAGAATACCTTTGTCTGTAACCCATGGTGCCACTTCCCTAACAGGGAGAGACAAGGCAACATCTATATTGGCCTTATTCAATTCTTCTCCTATGTTAATGAATGGGATGCCATTCTCCAAAGGCCAATTAAGAATTATCTCGAACTCTTCAATTGTAGGAACAAGCTGAAAGTCTTGGAATGTGAAGCATCAAAGAGGCGGATCATAGTATTTTGCCAAAGCAATCAAAGCTTCCATGTCTACGTTGGTAGTCAAAAGATCCAAAATATTCCTGAATCGTTTCCCAAAATAAGCTCTACTGACAGGTGGAATTTTCCCGATTTGATTTATCAACTTCCTTATCTTCAGCTCTTTGAACTTGAGATGTGGGACGTTCTTCACAGTTGGATTCATTCTTCCTTTCCGCTTACTGCACCAACAAAGCCTACAAGATTCCCTGAAAATAAAAGTTATATGCTAAGTTGACTTGTGCAAATGCATGTAATGTATGATACAAATGAAGTTAAGTAAAACTGGTTCAAAAGGTTGGTCGGTCATGGTTTCGACGTCTACCCAACAATTCCCCAAGCAATGTTGGTTGTATAGTTTTTTTGCTAACTGTTCCTTGGAGTCTCAGATCCCATTTTACAAACATTATCAACACGCGAACAACCTACGTAGTAATAATATTTGCAAAAGTCAAGAAACAACTCTTAATAGGATGCTCGAAATCTATTATTTGAGCGGTCGGTCTAGGTTTGGATAACATGAACAAACTTAGAATTATAGGTTATTTGTCCAGAGATTGATGTCCTGCACTATCATGCAGGTCAACAACCTCCTTAAAACAACCAACTCTAAGCCGGAGTCTTTGCTTCGGATCACAAGACATTGGAGTCAGGGGGACCTAGGCTACGCAACCCCTCTACTCCTAAAAAGGTTACCTAAAAGCCTAGGTAATAGGCTTATCTATGTATCAACACCCATAAATTTCCAACAAAATAATATATATAACAACTTATGTATGCAATGGATCTTCTCAAGAGCCCAAAGGGGCTCTTGCACCCCTCAATATTTTTCTTTCTGTTTAATATATATAGTTAGTGCTATATTACTAGTAATAAGCTAAAACGTGTAGTGAATGTGATTTGGGTTTGTTAATAGGATTAAACATAGGAAATTTATGTGATTTTGTCCTTTATATTATACATAATAGTTACAAGTCGTGTATCTTTTAAGACAATATTTATTAAAAATTAATAATAAACAAGAAAGAATTAAATTGAAACATACTTGAAGTGTTAAAAAATTACACGGTAAATAATAACCGTTAAATTTTAAATTATGTTTATTTTTATTTTAATTATTAATAAAATAATATTTATTAGTGGTTGTGATACACCGATGATGTAAATTTTTTTACATTGACCGTGTGTATCAATTAATCTAAATAAAAATATAAAATATATTATATATATAATATTTAAAATTTTAAATGATAACATTTATTAGAGGTGTTTAAATTCATATTAATTCTAATAAAAATTATGAACCAGTATAAAATAATCAAAAATTGCAAGACAAAATAAATATTATTGCATGTGGAACTGTTTTCCTTTATGAAAATAGTTCATATTATATTAGATTTTGAATTAATTTTTCAAAATCAATCCAAATTAAACCTAACTAGATTATGACCCGCATATTACGCAATATAGATTAATTTTTATTTTTAAAATTAATTTTTTAATAAATATTTATATATTTTAAAAAAAAAAATCTGTCTATTTATTGTTTAATATTTTATTATGAGTTGTACATAGATAATGATATTCAAAATTAAGTATATGTTTTACATAAAATAAAAAATATTTGTTTAAAATATGAAAGTCATACATAGTATTTTATATTTTTAACTTTTATATAGAACATTTTAATTGTAATTAATAAAAAAATGATTAGTAAATTATATTTAAAAATAAACTCAATCTATTTTTTAAACACTTATATATTTTCATGAGTTCATAAAAAATATTTGAGATAACTTTTATAGGGATTTATTTTAAAATAACATACAAAAATAATATAAAAAAATAAATATGGATACTACATAATTATTTTATTGACAAAAAATATATAGAAAAATAAATTATTTTTATTGATAAAAGTTATTAATAAATTATAAGATATTTATTTATTTCTATTTAACAATCATTTATTAATAATAATTAAATTATATATGTAATTAATGATTAAATTTTATGTTTGGTTTTTATGTTTATTTTAAATATTCTGAATAAGTTACTTTTAAAATTAACAAAATTATCTATTGTTCCTTAATGCCATATTGTTCTTATTTTTTAATTTACAATAAAGATAAATCAAATGATTAGTAAGACATTATATGGAGAAAAATATATATTCTTATAATTGGAAGCTTAAAAAATAATTATTAAGTTGGTTTAAAATAAAAATGAGAAAACAACAAAGATATGGAATGATATTATACATTTTTCTATAAGAGAAGGAAGACAGTGTATTAATATTACAATAATTAAATATTTTAAAATTTATTATATGTTTTTGCAGGAAAAACCATGTTGTGGACCTTAAGGGATTTGGAGGCTCATACAAGGGGTGCATGGCCTCCAAGCTAAGGATCTAGCTTACCTCGTATGTGGGAGCCCTTAGATAAGGTGTATGAGACCTCTCTTGAGCGTGTAGCTAAGAGAGGGAATGAGAGAATGTCCTTTCTTATGGCCCTAAGGCCTCTTTATATAGAATAGTCATCACTAATGTTCATAATGATGTAACCGTTCATTAATACTCGTAACCGACTACTAATAACTTGTAACGTCCGTAACCGGCTCATAAGTAACGTAACGGAAATCAAACCGGCCTTACACTACTCGGCCAACACAGGTCGACCGCGGATATATGACAATTCACGTCCGACCTGAGCACTCGGCTCCGACCTAGAGGTCTCGCCGAGGAGTTGCCCGGTTACCGACTTTTAGGCCCATCTCGGCCCCTATCTGACACTCCTAACCCGGGCAACATATTTATGTATGATCATTATATTTAAAATATTTTTGTTGATAAAAGTTATTAATAAATTATAGATGATTATTTATTTGTATTTATCACTCATTTATTAATAAAAATTCAATGTTATTTTTAATTGATAATTTGATTTTATATTTGTCTATTTTATCTATTTTAAATATTTTGAATAAGTTATTTATTAGTTTAAAAAATTTATTTATTACTCTTCAATGCCATTTTGTTATTGGATTTTAATTGGTATAATGATAAATTAAATGGTTATGATAAATATACCTTAAAAATTAATCTTTCAATTGTTAGTAACTGAAAAATTAATAGAGAGACGATGCATTAATTGTATTTAACCCTCGTTCATTAATAGTAATTAAATATTATTTTTAATTAATAATTTGATTTTATTTTTGTCTGTTTTATTTTGTCTATTTATAGTATTCTGAACAAAATTATTTGTTGAATTGAAATTTTTTTAATTTGTTATTGTTTAATGCCATATTATTATTGGTTTTAATCCAGGATAATGATAAATAAAGGGGTATGATAAATAGGTTAAAAAATGAATAATTAAATGATTAATAATTGAAAAATAAATAGAGGCAATGCACTAATGATAATATTATTTAAATGTCTTAGAAATCAATTGAATGTAAAAATAAATAGAATATTTGCAAGGATATTTAATTATGTGTTACAAATTCTTCTATCAATTAAATCACCAAAATTGATAAAAAATACCATTATATATAGAAAATTATATTTTATCAATATCCAAGACTCTTTATATTATATTTTCATCTTTGTGTAGATAGAAAATCATAATAAAATTTAGATTGCATTAAATTATAAAAATTTGTATTTTTCAATTTTTTTAATGTTTCATATATATTTATATTTTTAAATGAGAAAAAATGTATAGAAATAAGAAAAATTTATGAAAATTTATCACTATAATAAGATAGCTAAATAACTATTTACTTAATGATAAAATCTAAATCGAGGTATTCTAATATTAATATGAAGGCAAACGTGTAGGTTATTAGATATCATCCCACCAATAATTTTATCCAACTATATAATTATAAGCCATTATATCATGATACTATTTAATTTCTGAAACATTTGTTATTATACATAATTTCTTTTGAAAACAGGGAGTAGAATGCATGCAAAAATAGTTTATAATAATTTGGTAGAATATCATATATTATTAAAATTCAAGAAATTCAAATGGTTTATATGTAAAGTAAGAGGTACCTAACATATTAAGAGAACTATATAGTAGGTGTTAGATCCATATTTTTCAATAAAAATGATGATTGAGTTCAATTTGACTAATTGGAGTATGAAAAAATAAAGTCATGTATTAGAATCCCCAAATCGATGCACAAGACAATAAGGATTTAAAGTGGAACCGTTTTGACAACGCAAGATTATGAACCAACCGTCATGATTGATAGATCGACAAAATTGAGGTAATATATTAGGTGAGAGGTTGTGGTTGGATGCCAAAAAAATATTACGGATTTTCAATATATTGTAATAGAAAGTATATTGTAATAGAATTTTTAATGGGAGACGAAAGATTGAATGAGAAGGGAGTGATTTGAGGTTTGAGGAAAATATATGGTTAAAAGATTGAATGAGAATAGAATGATTTGAGGTTTGAGAAAAATAGATGGTTAAGGGTTTTTGATATTATGTAACAGAAGGTTTGATGAGAGAGGTGATAAATCGAGGTAGTGAAGGTTTTGCACCTTATATTAAATTGTGTGTATGAGAGAGGGGAATAGAAATAAAATAGATTATAGGTAGTGACAACTTAGATTTTTAAATGATGTGGTAAAAATTAAATTAGGTGGCATTTAAAGTGCTGAAATGGTAGAAAAATATATTTGAATTCTGTTTTAATATATTATAAATAGATAGTATAAATATATTTAACTTTCTTGTTAGTATCATACTACATTAATTTATTATTAATTGATATTTATTTTATTTCAATACTATTTACTAGTTATGTTTATTTTTTACTTTTAATAATAATAATAATATATTTATATTTTTCTTCAAACAAATTACGTTATAGTGTTTTTATAATATTAATAAAAAAAATTATAATTTATAATTTGAATATTCAAAAATTAATCTAAATAAAATCTTGTGCAGTTTGATTTAATGAGATGAGATTTTATTTAACTAAATTGAACCGAAGCAAAATTAACTTTATTTTTGGATTGGATAAATTTTTTCTTCAAAACTAAAACTGCACAAATACACTCCTTAATATTTACTCCACCCCTAATATTTTGGACAAGATCCGCCAGTGTATAAGTGGGTTGAGAACTTGAGGTGTTCAAGCAGTAGTTCTATGTACAAATAGGTTATGATTATTGATGCAACGAGATCAAACATTATGATCACATCATGAAAAATGGATCTAATTCAAAAAGTGTGAACTAAAGTGTTTGATATTAATTGAACAAAAGATTAAATACTATGAACCTATCAATAAAATAGTGGGATTGTTTTCTTGTGAGGTTGAGTGTATCTCAGCCTTCAACACAGCTGGTCACAAAGTGTGATTTCAATATTTATTGATTCAGATGAAGATAAACAAAGAGGAATAATTAGAATTAATGGTAGATAATAATCAACAATTAATCTTTGCAAAGAATCTAATAGCTCATGGAATGAGCAAACACATTGAAAACAAATTTAACTTTCATAGAGAGAAGTAAGTAAATACAAGATCACATTAACATACTACCGAGTAAAGAATCAACTAGCAAATGTTCTAATCAAGTCACTCAATATGAAGCATGCTCATTGAATAAGTTAATTTTCAAATACATTTTTAAAGTGAAAAAAATATGTATGTTAGATGGTTTGTTGGTGTGGTTCCATTGGGTGGATAACTAAAAAAACGAAATTAATCTTATAAAATAATCACCTGATTAACAATAAAATTTCATGTAAAATAAGAAAAGTACTAGTGTATATCTTGCTTGTTAGTCACGAAATCAGGAATTGTTGGGAGATCATAAGATTAAGTTTTGCAATTGTTAATATCCAGAAATGATAAAACTCTCTATCTTTTCCTCTTCTTCCCAAAACAGACAAAAGCCTCTATCTAAAACACTAATGAACCAATCAACCGTTTCCAGATAGATCTTTGATAATGGTGTTGACGAAGCAAGCAGCAGCATCGGCTAGAGGACACATGCATGCGGATTGCAGTTGGGACGAGTTGAGGCGAATGAACGTGAGTTTTCTGATCTTTTGTTCATTTTGATTTTGCTGTTGAGGATTGATACTATAATTGTGCATTGAAATTTTAACTAAATGTGTAGTTTACAAATGTGTAAGGAAAATAGGAGCGAGGGAAAATGGTGTAGAAGAAATGAATAGAAATTATAAATAATAAAGTTTTTTGGAAGGAAAATATTATATTGTTTCTCATTGCATAAAGATAAAAAAATACAACAAAATATATAGAGTCAAACAATAAGCTTACTTGTTGTAGTGGAAATAAAATTCAAAATAAAATTATTTTAAATAATATGCATTATTAGCTATTGCCTACTTTTACAAGAAAGAATATAATCATTATAGTGACAATAACAAATAAAGTGACACAACAAGTAAAGTAACACACAAGTAAAGTGACATGTAGAAAAATATCAATTTCTAACACTCTTCCTTGAGATTTTTCTTGAATACTCCAAGCATTGATCTCAATTTTTCAAACTTTCCCTTGGAAAGAGATTTTGTCATTATATCTTCAATCTGATTTTCTGAATTACAATACTCCAAACTGATTTCCTTTGTCCACAAGATGTCATATTTGATTTTTCTCCATCAGTTTTATCTCCCCTTGCATGACAACTTTCCATCCCCCAACATTAGCTATATTGCACTTGACATAAATATCATCCAAGGTTCTAGTACCTCGGATTGGAAAATCAACATCACTATCATAATTTTCCCATTCATCTTCTGAATTTTGATCTTCTAAACTATCTTCCATAGGCAATACCTTACTTGTTTGTACCTTCAGTTTGACTTTTCTTCCAATTTCATTTCGAGAACTCATCAAACTTCACATCTCTGGTAACAAGAATTTTTTTGGTCTCCAAATTATAAATTCGATACCCTTTGGAGTTACTACTCTACCACAAAAATGTACCAACTATTTCTCACAAATGTTCCTAATCCAATAATATATATATCAATGCTCATAAATCTTCCCCAACAATTGGTATTAGAGCCTGTTTGGCTCAAACTTGTACATGGTCGTGGATAGCGTCCTGCATACAAGTTTGAGGGGGAGCATTGTGGACTCACACTTGAGGGGGAGTGTTGGAATATAAGTCAAGTTTGAGTAGTGGGGAAATTAGTCTCACATTGGAAGATAATGTGGTGACTTAAGGGTATATAAGTGGGAGAACCCACTCCCCTATCACCTTAAGGTTTTGGGGACAAGTGGTGTGTTTCTCACAAATGTGCCTAATCCTACACTATATATCAGTGCTCCTAAATCTTCCCCAACAATTGGTATCAGAGCTTGGTTGACTCAAACTTGTACATGGTCGGGGGTAGCTTCCCGCATGCAAGTTTGAGGGGGAACATTGTGGACTCACACTTGAGGGGGAGTGTTGGAATATAAGTCAAGTGTGAGTAGTGGGAAAATTAGTCCCACATTGGAAGATAATGTGGTAACTTGAGGGTATATAAGTGGGAGAACCCACTCCCCTACCACCTTAAGGATTTAGGGACAAAGTGGTGTGTTTCTCACAAATATTCCTAAACGAGGGAGTGTTGGAATACAAGTCAAGTGTGAGTAGTGAGGAAAATAGTCCCACATTGAAAGATAATGTGGTGACTTGTGGGAGAATCCTCCCACTCCCCTATCACCTTAAGGTTTTAGGGACAAGTGATGTGTTTCTAAAAAATGTTCCAAATCCTACGCTATATATCAATGCTCCTAAATCTTCCCCAACACCAACCACAAACTTTGTTTCCAATTTATCTCTTTTCAAATTTGGAACATGGACATAGCACACATATCCAAATATTTTTAAATGTTGAACATACAACTTTCTTTTATACCATGCTTCAAAGGGTGTTTTACCCTTCAAGACTTTGGTAGGCAACAAATTCAGCAAGTACGCCGAGGTGTTGTTAGACTCAGCCCAAAAGGTTTTTGGAATATCTTTCTCAAAAAGCAAACATTTATCCATTTCTATGATTGTCCTGTTCTTCTTTTCAATCACTCCATTTTATTGAGGAGTGTAAGGAATAGTAAATTGATTTTGGATTCCAGCTTGTTCACAAAAAGTTTTAAATTCTCCTGCTGTATACTCAGTTCCATTATCAGATCTGAGCTTTTTAATTTGACAATTAGCCTCTTTTTTAACCATAAGTTTGATACTCTGAAATGCAGCAAACAGATCTGACTTCTGCCTTAGAAAAAATACTCAACTCATCCTTGTAAAAGAATCAATAAATAGCAAAAAAAATACTTGTTGCCATTTAAAGATGTTGTTGGCACCGGACCACACTCATCTATGTGTATGAGCTGTACCTTTTTAAAAGCTATCAAGGTTGACGCAATAGAGAATGATAATCTACTTTATTTTCCAAATTGACATACATCACATATGTCAACAACATCATCAATGATTGGTAAATTTTCGACCAAATCATAAGAACTCATTTGTTTTAAGGTTGAGTAACTAAAGTGACTCGACCTTTTATGCCACAGGGAGAAATCACGAACAATACTTGAAAATGCATGGTTGTTTTATTCCATTCTACTGGAAAACTCTCACCTCTTATTTCAATCGTCATTAACTTATATCTAGAAGGATCTATAATAGTACATCTCATGCTTTTGAAATGCAATGAATAGTTCTTTTTCATCATTTCCCCACACTTAAAAGACTTTGATTTATTTCAGGTACAAATAAAACATGTGAAATATATTTGACACCTGAGGGAGTTTCAACAGCTACAACACCTTTTCCTTTGGCATCTACATGTTCTCCATTGCCTATAGTAAATTTGGTGTAGAAATACTTATCAAGTTCCTTAAAAATGCCAACATTGTGAGTCACGTGGTTAGTGCATCCACTATCTATTAGCCATGTTTCTTTGCTATTATTGACTGAATTGCAAGAAGCCATGAATAATTGCTCCTCTTGTTGGTGGTGTTCAACAACTTGGGCTTGTTGCTCCAACTGATTTACTTTGTTTTTGCAAACCTTCTCTACATGACCCAGTTGATTGCAGACTCTATATTTAATTTATGGCATGTACCAACAATACTTTTCAAAATGAGTATCCTTTTTGCAATGTTGACAAAGTGGAAACTTCTTTTTCAAACTCTATCCTTTTTTGTTGAATTCCTCCCCTTTTCTTTTTCCTTTATTCTCACCAAAATACTTTTTCTCAAAACTATTGTAGCTTTGGTTTTAGTTTTTGGTATTGGTCACAAAAGCACCTTCAACATTTTCTTTCATCCTTAAAGATCTTCATTGCTCAGTAGTTTGCAAAGCATTAACAAGCTCTGCAAGTGTGATGTGAGAAAAATCTTTAGTTTCTTCAAGAGAGGATATTTTTGCTTCAAACCTTTCTGGAAGACACACTCGAATTTTTTCACAACTCTTTGATCACTGAGTTCTTCTCCCAACAATCTAATTTGTGAAACAACCTTCGAAATTCTGTCAGAAAATTCTCTAACAGTTTCGGTTTCTTTCATTTTTAGTGCTTCAAATTCTATTCTAAAATTAAACACTTGCATCTTCTTTGTTCTTTCACTCCCTTGGAACTCCTCCTTCAACTTGTCCCAAGCTTCTTTTGCAATCTCAAGATTCAAGATCTTGATAAATATATCATCATGTAGTGTTGCATGTATTATGGCAGGTGCTCTTCCTTCTTTAGACACTTCCTCATTGTGATTTTTTATTTGAGCTATTGTTGGGTTATTTAGAAGAGGTGGTGGATTGCTTCCATTTTCCACAACATCCCATAAGCTTTGAGCTCTCAAATAAGCTTTCATTTTTGCAGCCCACAAATGATAGGTTTCTCCTACAAACATAGGAGGTGGCGGTAAAGAACTATTGTTGGAAGCCATTTATAGTGTGTAAAGGTTTTTTGTGAGTTTTTTTCTTGTTGATATTTTTTTTCACAGACCCGTTAAGATCAATGAAACTCTAGATACCATGTAAAAAAAATAGGAGTGACGGAAAATGGTGTAGAAAAGATGAATAGAAACTACAAATAATAAAGTTTCTTGGGAGGAAAATATTATATTGTTTCTCATTGCATAGAGATGAAAAATACAACAAAATACATAGAGCTAAACAATAAGCTTACTTGTTGTAGTAAAAATAAAATCCAAAATAACACTATTCTAAATAGTATGCATCATTAGCTATTACCTACTTTTACAAGAAAGAATAACATGTTAGAAAAATATCAATTTCTAACAAAATGTTAAGCATTTGGTGGGTACATGAAACAATTGCCAGGGTTAAAAAATTTGGTAGACATTGTTTGAAAAGCTCAAAATTAACAAGGCTATGTTTTTCATCAGACTCATAAACATCTTACACAAATAGTATAGATTTCCCATCTAGCTTTGGTTTCTTAAATCGAGACTCAAATTCTTGGAGTTGCTGGAGATGGGACAAGGCATCCTCTATAGCCTGGCTCAATTTCTTGTCCTCTTCAGCATTATGGAAACAACCCCTTTCCTAATATCCAAAGGCAATATCTGCACAAATAATCAAACTCGATTTTTCAGTAAACATTCGAAGCAACGTAAAAAAATCTAAATTAATACTAGTGTTTTACATACCTAGCCCTAGTCATAGCCACATTTGTTCGTTGTCTATTTGAGAGAAAACCTACATTACCACTTCCATTAGATCTCACTGTCGATATTATTATAATATCTTCCTCGCCACCTTGGAAGCCATCAATAGAACGGACATTAACAGAGAACTTGGAATTAGAAACCCAAATGTATTGCTTAACTTTCTTCTGGATTTCGTAAACTTGAGCATTATATGGAGATATTATTCCTATGCTAACTTTCTTCTTTCTCCTCATGAACTCTGCAAATAAAAAGCGGCTACAAGTATGAATGCATATTTCATATTAAATTAGAGTCAATAACAGAAACTTTTATAGTACAAGATAGAGAAACTAACGTTGTTTAAGGCTTTCAATTATCTTTGAAATAACAGCAACCTCAACCATGTTCTTTAGACTTTGTCCTTGTCCAAATTCACAATCATCTGCAATCTACAAATATATAATAGTTTTGAACATAATGGACAAAAACATTAATTACAAAGAAAAATTCAACAATTAAATACAATAATGAATGATCAAGTACCTTACTATTTACAAATGCTGGAAGTTGTTTCTCATCTCCGACTAGGACGCAGTGGCGAACACCTGACAACTGCAACGGAATTGTTGATTCACATTCTTTTAGCTGTGCAGCTTCATCAATTACTAAAAATTCCACTGGTTCCTCCATTGCTGATTTTTCCATTTTAATAGAACTTGATGCAGTACAGAAAATTAGACAAGCATTCGACAAGCAAAAATTTTCTACTTGAACTCTCTCGATAACTCTCTTGATGATACCTCTCCTGATCACAATCTTGCCAAGTTTGGGGAGGGCTACTGTCTCAGAAAGCGAACTTAGTATGTTAAGGCACTCATCTCTATTGTTGAATTTGGCTGGCGTCAAGGAAATTCCAAGAGACCTTAGCAAGTCAATAGCTTGAAGCATTTTTGTCACCATTTCAAGTGAGATGAGAGATGTTGGCATGTGTGTGTATAAGGTTTGCATGAAGAACTCAAGCTTCTCTCTTTGTTCACCAAATTTCTTCTTGTATTCAACTACTTCACTACACTCTTTTTTCTTAGCCAATTCCTCCATGGAATTGAGCAGCTGTATCATGGATCGCAAGTTAGTCTCCCAACCAGTATTCGGATGGAAGCACTGCATGAGATTCTTGACCCGGTTATCAAGAAAGACATCTTCAAGGCCTGGATGAGAACTTAACTTCATTCTCTTACTATTGACAAATAGCACAATGTCACCCAAACCATATGCACCATGCTCAAGTGAATTTGTAACTAACTTATGCAACCTAATTGCCACTTCCAAAACTGCAGTATTAGTTGGAGCACATACCAATGTTCTTGTTTTTAACTTGAGTAGAGAAAATAATAAGCATGCAACTGTCTTTGTTTTCCCCGTCCCTGGTGGTCCCCATATAAGTTTGATATCAGCGTGACTGCAATTCATCATACTAACACATCTTGAAACTGCATCCTCTTGGGATTCATTCAGATTCTGAGAACGAATTACTACGTCTTCTTTGATGAAAGAAGATCTAATTTCTGGTTCAGACAGGCAAAGTTGACAGCTTTCTCCACTCTAAAATACAAACATTAATCAGGTTACACATATATAATGCTGGTGTACTTCACAGAAATTTTCTTAGCGGGAATTGTAAACATCACTGCTCTATTGTGTAAGTTAGTATACAACAGTATGCTATATATAAAATTAAGTAAAAAATCGATTCAGATAAACAATTTATTCTTACAATTTGATGCGGTCCCAAAGCTGTGTTAATTATACTCGCATCTGAGATCAAACGCAGGGCATTCCAAATGCAAAGACTTGTTGTCATGTTCACAAGGTAAACTGCATACAGTTTCAACTCTTCGTTGTTGCAACACTCATTTTCAATATTCATCTCAATGCGTTTGGAAGATTGAACAGATATTCTATAATAATAGTCACATTCTTTCCCATTAACGTATGATATAATTTCTTTTTTTGCCCATTGAACATAAGCAATATGGAAGGGACTTTTGAGAGTGTTCAAGTCATTATAGCATTTAGGCCTAAAGTTTGTGAATGCAATGAGATCTCCTGATATGATACAGGTACACATTCCATACCATACATACCCATAAGAACAAGGATTCTCCCCCTTACCTTTTAGGTTGAATACTCTAGGATTGCCTCTTCTTCTTCTCTTTCTCCTTTCTCCTTTTCTTCTTTTGAACTT
The DNA here is from genome assembly GCA_021764765.1 of Vicia sativa. Lineage (NCBI taxonomy): Eukaryota > Viridiplantae > Streptophyta > Magnoliopsida > Fabales > Fabaceae > Vicia > Vicia sativa. The sequence goes on along the minus strand of CM038795.1, from coordinate 169,244,582 downwards.
TTCTCCTCTTCTCTTGTTTTTCACAAATGAAACTCTAATTCAAATTTCTTTACTAACTAGTATAATTTAACTAATGAGCTTACTTACACACCTCCTTATTACTTCTACTCATCATAGTTAGTTCCATTATCATACTTAATGACCAAATTACCCCAAAATAGTCGCATAAACACAAAATCATACAATTTAATTAATTACCCTATCTCATAATAATTGATTAAAATAATAAAATAAAATAATAAATAATTAAATACTATTTAATAAAAATCAGGATGTTACACATATTGCCTCAATAGACTACTATGTTGAACCCTGATAACGAGTCATTTCTGCTTCAATAACCTACTATGTTAGAACCTGATAAGGAGTTCTTAACGCCTCAATTATTATGTTAGATCTTTAAAATAAGTCCTTGTTATCTAAATAGGCTATTATGTTGGGTCATGATAAGGAATTCTTGTTGTCTAAATAAGATACCATGTTGGGTTCTAATAACAAATCATTGTTGCCTAGTTAGGCGATTATGTTGGATCATGGAAAGGAGTCTTTTCCGCCTCATTAGGATATTATGATAGATCTTAATAAGGAATCCTTCCCCCCTCATTAGGATATTACATTGGATATTGATAAGGAATCTTTAGTCACCTTATCAATATATTATGCACGATATGCCTTCAGAAATATTACAAAAAAATGTCTAACAGGGAGACTGCAGAAGTAATACAAACTTATTAAGGTTTGTATGAAATAATATCATCCTTATTTAATCCATATGCATTCTATTGATGTTCTCCTTGGCTGAAATATCTTTCTCCTTTGAACATGAAGTCACCAGCAGCTAGAATATTATGCCCATAAACACCCTTATAAAATGAAATGAAGTTTCAGACTAACTTCTAACCGAACTATGAACACTGGTTGAAATAGTTAGTTTTCACACCAAACAAATATTTTGCACAAGCTGGTCTTGAACCAAGATGGAGTTTTTAATTGGTTATTCTTCGAACTGAATCACAGTTTTATATTAGCTGACGAAAAACCAAACCGAGATTTATATTGGTATGATCTTTAACCTAATCATTTTTTATACAAGGTTGAACTTAGAAACCAAATGAGATTTCACACAAGGCTAATCTCAAACGAATAGAGCTTTTAACAAGTCTAAGCTCCATAACCCTTGTGGAGATTTTACTGGTTGATCTTCACGAATCAAAAGAGAGATTATTCTTCAATGGTGGAGCTCACGAACCAAACTAAGACTAAGACTAATCCCCAACTAAAATAATCAATTCCTTAGGAAAAATTTATACTCCGGAGAAAAATATACTCTAGATAAATTTACAATTTCGCCCTCTAATAACGAGAAATTATATCATGTTTTTAGGCCAATGGCACATATATTTTGTCTGCATTTTATCATGTTTTATCTCCTTTTACTTTTATTTTTTTTGCAGTTATCAGGCCCTTCCGTCCCGGATTCGAAAGCAAAGGGAAAAGGAGTGAAAGAAGAGCAAAAGAAAAAATTATGCCTCTATTACTGATATGGAGTTCTTCGTTTGTACATGGTGTTTTCCACCTCTTTTCCTGTTATGTCATTTAATGAAGAAGGCAATGGCGATCGCCATTTACCTAACGGCATTCGCCATTGCTTCGCAGACAATAGTGGTTACACCAGAAGCAGTTCTCAAGCAGTTATTTGGATTGTTTTTCCTCCACTGGATGACAGAACCAAGGGTGGTTACCAGAAGGCATTTTTCTATATATAGGCCCTCTAGGACAGATGGAAAAGAAATCCAATATGTGCTGAAGCGCTGTCGAAATTGCTTCATAACTCTAGGCATATATTTACTTGTAAAAGTGACAGTAACTCATAACGAGGGATTGTCACAGTTGTTTTCCTTTCATTTGGATACAAGAACAAGCCTTCCGGCATTTTAATCTCACTTCTCATTTTCTAATTTTCTCAGGTTTTGATTACTTTATAATTTATTTCTTGTTATTGCCTTTTCAATATTGTATGCCATGTTTTCTTTAAATTTGATTATGTCATTTATGTTGTTTTTAATCAAAATAATGTCTGGCTAATTTTATTTGAGACCAGCGTATGGGGACCTTTGTCACCGATGTGACTCGGTAGAAAATTATAGGTGCGAAATTATGAATATATAATTGTTTTGGTTTTAGTTTTCAAATTGCATGCTTTATTGTTTCGACGCGAGAGTGAGAAATAAACTAAAGTTCAGCCCAATAGTGCGAGAGTGTGAGGAATAAACTAAATAATGGAAACTAGGCATCGATCCTAAAAACAACGAGAGCTCTTTAGGCATTTTTTAGAATTTTATTAACTTTGAAAATATGATTTTTAATTAATGGGCGAGCGGGAGAAAATCATGTGGTTAGGAAGTGTGGTTCTTGTCAATAGCGCAGGAGAGTGTGAGACAGAGTTTTTGAGTCGATATCATCTAAAAAATTAAGATTCATTCATAATTAGAAATAATATTCTACAAGTCCCTTATGAACGCGGAATCCATATCCTAGACTCGTTTTGTCATTAATTTACAAATCCTTTAGCAAATAATATTTTTATTACAGTTCTTATCGTTTTACCCTTTAGCCTTAGTCGTGCACTGCAACATAGATAACATTAAGGGAAAATATATTGCTTTCAATGCAAAAATAATTTCACACAAATATTGATCCAAACTTGCCAAAAGTGGATATTTCCTTTCTTGTAGCTTCTTGCACGAATTTGGCATCTCTTCTGGGCTTCCTTGGTCCTCAAGACATGCACAAATCAAGCCACATTGTATTAATAATCATCCTTGCATTTTATTTAATTAAATTTGAATTTAAGTCATTTAATTCAAAAATAAATAAATAAAAAGGACAAGAGGCGTGGCATGAGGTATAGAAGTCATGGATAATCTTATAATAAAGTTCTAATCATAAAATCTTAGGCCCATTTGAAAAATATTAGCTTTTGCTAGGTATTTTTCTTTATGCACCTCCTCAAAAATGCTCTACTTGCACAACTTGTATCTTGCTCAATTTTTAACATTTTTGGGTGTTCTTGGAATTTTTAGAAAGCTCAAGATGTCTTCTAAACAGCCCTTTTGGTTTCATATTCTTTGAAATTTCCATGCTCATGAACACTTTTTTTTGCAAAAAGATGACGTTTTGTTGACTTTTAAAAGGACCTATAATGTTTTGATCCATAACTTCCAAATGAAGCATTTCTGGCCCAAGCTTGTGATACATGAAGTTCTAGAGAATTGAATTCTCTTTAGAATGAGCTTTGGTGGAAAAATTTCTGATAATGTATGTGAAAGTTATGCCTGGTCAAAGTTCTGTTGACTTTTGTCTGATAACCCTAATTTAGAAACTTTGACTTTTGATCCAATCTTGACTTTTCTTGATGAATCATGATCAACCATTGATCAAATGATGAGTATTACTTCAAAATCTTGATGTTGACCAAAAATTATGAAGTTTGACTGTATGTTGACCATAATTGACGTTTTGTCCAATACAATTGATTTTCAACCATCTAAGCAACTGGATGAGCAATTTTGACTTGTAGGGCCTGAAATTTGACATGGTGATCCCTTGAAGAATATGATGAGGTATGATGACCACCTTGTTTTGATAGGAGCAAAACCCTAGTCTAGATTGATTGCTTAGGACAGAGTTTGTCTGGTCAACCCTGGTGAAGTCCTTGAGTTATGGATTGTCTTGAGAAATAAGAGGGCAAATTTTGGGGTATAACAATGGGTAACATGGGTTATAACCATAAAAATAGAATAGGAGTTTTGAGTGATATCTGAGGAGCTTACTGTTGAGTGAACAATAGCAGTATGCTTGTATTACAATATTATTGGGGATAGATATGATGAATTTATGTCAAGAATATGAAATATGTTTATCATTATCCAATCTAGTGTGAATTAGTCCAATGTGATACTCCAAATCTGCATTAACTTTATAACCACACGTCCATTTGTTGTTTGATTTGGGTGATAATATTGTCTAGATGGATGTGAGTTGTTTGAACAACTTAATCTACAATTTCCTTATAAGCAGTTGCAGAGCCAAACAATTTAGACAACATCGACACAAGTTGAAGGTTGAAAACACAAGAAAGGGGGGCTTGAATTGAGGTTTTGAAATTAAAACAATTTGACAAAGTTATTTTTATCCTGGTTCGTTTGAACTCAAACTACTCCAATACACCCGTCAAGGTGATTTGCCTCTCTCAACGAGGTCTTAATCCACTAATCATATCTTTGATTACAACCACGATGACAACTGCCAACGTCTTCTTGAGATCGAACCACAACTTGGTTACTCAAGGTACAAACAGTTTAGAGCAAGAATATGTGTTAACAATTCTTCTTACAAGCTATATCACAACTATGATGTATACACTATTAGACACAAAAAATAATAAAACAACTTTGAGGAAAATACGAAGTGAGCTTTTGAGTTGTTTTCAGATAGTGAGATTTTGCGCTTGAAGCTTGAAGGTGATACTCCTTTATATAGGCAATTATTTTGATCCGTTGGGAGTCACCAGAATTTACAAAAGGAATATTGATAATTTGCATTAAGTGCTCCTTTCCATAAATACAGATCTTGTCTGCAGCTAGCAATTACTTTTAATATTTCCATTTGTGAATTTTGTAACACATCAGGACTAAGTATGAAATGCAACTAGAAAGATAGATATCAGAGTTTAGGATGCAATTTGGTGCTTTCAGAAGTTTGACTTGAACTAAGCATAACTTCTTCTAATGAGCGTGAGATTTGAAGGCTGCTTTTAGCATATCTTTCTTATCAATCAGAACTTCTTCTTACAAACAGAAGCACAACTTATTCTTCTTATTCTTCCAGAACCAGAACTTTATTTTTGCACATTAACACTAGAAGATAACAATATAAATTTTTTATCTATCAGAGTCAGAACATAATTGTCATCAATAGTATTTGTAATCATCAAAACCTCTTTAGAAGATGTAGAACCAAACTATGTTCTAACAATCTCCCCCTTTTTGATGATCACAAAACAAAAATATTTTGTAAAGAGAGATCTCCCCCTGAGTTTAATATTCATAAAATTATAGGGATATTATACTTTTCTGAGAGTATTCGTTCAGAGTATGATGAAGATTCTGATAGATCCACGTGGCATAAGTTCTGTTCCAGCATAAATGTTCCATGTTTTAAACTTAGACAAAATAGAATCAAGGGTGATATCAGAATATTTGAGACTTAGTCTAATAGTAACTATGATGTTCAAAATATCTTACGTTCTCCCCCTTTTTGCCATAAATCAAAAAGAAAACGTAGCAAAAACAGGAGAAGCTAATTGTATTAATGGAGAAAAATAAAGTACAGAAGCAAAGACGCAGAAAGAGAAAACGAAAAGAAAATTAAAAAAACATTGCAGAAAAACACGTTGAGAAAACTAAATCTTAAGAGGGCGGAGCAATTTTTGAGAACAGTTCTTCCAGCATTCCTTTGATCTCGGATGTTGAAGCTTCTTGTTTTCCCATCATCTCCTTGAGTTCTTGGTTTGTTTCATCTTGCTTGTCCAATAATTTTTTGACCTCCTCATTTTCCTTCTTTAAAGCTTCCTGAGTTTGAATAACAAAAGAAGGTGGAGAAGCATCCTTTTCAGTAGTTGCAAGAGACTCATTAGCAGGAGCTTCAGAGGGTTCAATAACAGATTTTCCTCTGTCTTGAAAAATAACCAGAGGTTGAGACTCCTGTTTCTGGAGAGATGTTGTTATACCCCAAAATTTGCCCTCCTACTTCTCAAGACAATCTCAAGGATCTCACAAGGGTTGATTAGACAAACCCTCTTCTAAGCAATCAATCCAAAATAGGGTTTTGCTCCTCTCAAGTCAAAATGGATTTCCAATGTTCCAAGTGGTCCTCATACCTCATCATATGCTTCAAGGGATCACCATGTTAGATTTCAAGCCTTACAAGTCAAATTTGCTCATCTAGTTGCTTAGATGGTTGAAGATTAGCTTTATTGGGCAAAAAGTCAACTGTGGCCAACATACAGTCAAACTTCATAATTTTTGGTCAACATCAATATTTTGAAGTGTTATTCATCATTTGATCAAGGATCGATCATGATTTCTCAAGAAAAGTCAAGATTTGATCAAAAGTCAAAGTTTCTAAATTAGGGCTTTTCAGACAAAAGTCAACAAAACTTTAACCAGACATAAATTTCACATACTTTATCATAAAATTTTCCACCAAAGCTCATTTTAAAAGGAGTCAAATTATCTACAACTTCATGTCTCACAAGCTTGGGCTGTAAATGCTTCATTTGGAAGTTATGGATCAAAATATTACAGGTCCTTTTAGAAAAGTCAACAAAAGTCATCTTTTTGCAAAGAAGTGTTCATGAGCATGGAAACTTCAATGAAGATGAAACCAAAAGGGATGTTTAGAAGAAATCCTGAACTTTCTAAAAAGTCCAAGAACACCCAAAAATGTGAAAAATTGAGCAAGATATAAATTGTGCAAGTTGAGCATTTTTGAGGAGGTGCATGAAGAAAAATACTTAGCAAAGACAAATATTTTTCAAATGGGCCTAAGATTTTATGATTCAAACTTATTCCTAACATTATCAAGAGCCTCTAAGCCCAGCTACATGCCCTCCTTCCATTTATTTTATTTATTTTTGAATTAAACCATTAAAATTCAATTTTAATTAAAATAACATATTAAGACAAGGTATAAGGCATATGGGCTTGATATCTAAGTTTCTTGAGGTCCAAGATTGACAATGCAAGCTGGAAAATTCGTTCAAGAGAGTTTAAGGAAGATTGAGCAAGGAAAAGCAAGATTTGATTCAAAAACTTCAATCAAATATCTTTCATTCAATGCAATATATTTTACCAAGTTTGTTGACCTAATCTTTTTATCCTATATATACTTAACATCCTCACAAGACAAAGAGAGGATTTTGCAGCCTCTTACACGGATTGCTAGCCTCTACAAGCCCTAGAAATTTCTCACAAACTTGCAAAATTGTGTTTCAATTTTCAGGTGTTCTCAAGCCAAAACAACCATCGATTCACTCTCCTGAGCATTCCAGGAGTCAATCCCAGGATTTACATGATCCCAAAGCATCCAGAAATCACTCACCCAAGCTACTTCGGTTTGGTATTTTTCTATAAATCGTTTCTCTCAATCCATGCATTACTAACTGATTTTGTTTGTTTGTATGATCTCAGGATGTTGTTTAGAACAGGTACAACGTGTTACATGTGAGCTTTAGGGCTTAAATCCCATGATGCCACTGTTAGGGCATAGGAGCTGTGAGTTTCGAACCCACTGATACAGGGACTTTCAGGCCATAAAATACCACCATTGGATTCCCGGGGTACGAATTAGGGGGGTAGGGTCCTTCATTTGCATTCTTGTTGTGTATTTTTGCAGGATCTGATTTCCAGACGACCGGAGAAGATGACCGGAGCTTTGCTCCGGCGCTTCTGATTCAGGAACAAACAACACATACATATTTATGAATCCAGCAATATGAATGGATGTATCACTGCCCTAGCGGTTTACCCTTGCGCGCTATGTCACTCTCTATCTCTCAGGTCGTGGGTTAAAACCCCACCTTTTGCTGTTTGTTTTCATTGTTATTTTTTAAAACAGGTTTCAGAGTATCCAGAAGGAACGCCTCCAGAAGCTCCAGCTTCTGGATGTCCCCAGCACTAGAAGCTCCAACTTCTAGGTCTCCCCAGCGCCAGAACCCTCCAGAAGCTCCAGCTTCTGGATGGCCAATAAGTCTTCCATCATTACACTTTACTCCATTTCCATCATGACCAATAAGTCTTCCAATGAGATCTTCGGTAATGATTATTTTCTTCCCTAGAACATATGAGGTGACCTGATTTTGAGAGGCTGAGGCGTGAATCCAGAATTCCTTCACTAACTTAGGAAAAACTAGACCTATCAAGCGATCAAAATACTGAGACCACGCTTGAAATTTCACTTCTTCAAGGAGATCATGCTCGTTTTCCTTCATACTTTCAAAATCCACAAGAAATTCACAGAGAACTTCAAGATTGTTGCAAGGTGTGAGAAGAGTTCTATGAGGGTCGGAGAAAACTTCCTCTTTGGAGATGGGTTAAGGCTGTTGTTGTTGTTGATGTTGCTATTGGGATGATGATGAAGCCATTGTTCTCAAGAAGCAGGTTTTGAAAGAAGAAAGAAGTGACTTAGAAAAAAAAGGTTTTCAAAAGAGAGAAGAATGCAAAATAAGGGTTTTTGAAACGATGATTTTAAAAAGGGTTAAAGGTTGAGTATATATAGAAAAAAATTGAAAACATGCAATTAATTAAATTTAATGAAAAAATAATAATGATTAAGAAACATAATGATTGCTGACACAGGAGATAGCGTGAAGATTTTGAGAATAATTACTGATGTGACCAACGCCTCAATGCATCAACTCAACCGTTTCACTTCTATTAGAATTTAAACACGTGTTCATTTTTTGAGAGTGACTTAGTGATTAAGTTTTACAAATGTTGATTCGGTGAACTGCATGCATCTATCTCGAGCTGACTCATCTTTCAGATCTTCTTGATAGATTCTGATTCATTTACCCTTCTCACTTATGAAGGACAATTGATCAGATGTTCACAAAAGAAATAACACTCTGAGGGATAAATGTACATAATTAAACTATTCATTCTGGGCATAATTCCATGCTGATATGTCTCAGAATGAAATTGAACCTATCTTCAAAAAGGGGTTTTGTGAAAACATCAGCCCATTGATGGTCTGTGTCAATAAATTTTAATAAAAGAATTCCCTTCTGAATATAGTCCCTAATGAAGTGATGTTTAATTTCTATATGTTTAGCTCTAGAGTGTAAAATAGGATTTTTAGATAAGCAAATGGCAGAAGTGTTATCACAGAAGATAGGAATGTTACTCTCGAATATCTAAAAGTCCTCAAGCTGACTTTTCATCCAGAGCATCTGAGTGCTACATCCAGCTGCAGCTATATACTCTACTTCTACAGTTGATAGTGCAATAGTGGATTGTCTTTTGCTGGACCAAGATATCAGATTTTCTCCCAGAAACTAGCAGCTTCTAGAAGTGCTTTTTCTTTCTATTCTATCTCTGGCAAAGTCAGCATCATAGTATTCTAACTACTTCTGCTAGTTCGCTAAGCTTGTTTATGAAGACCCACTTAGTTCCAATAATGTTGAAACCTTTTGGTTTGGGTACAAGATCACATACGACATTTCTGGTGAATTGATTTAGCTCTTCTTGCATTGCCATGATCCAGTCATTGTCTTGAAGAGCTTCATCTACAGAAGTTGGTTCAATCCATGACACCAATCCCATGAGAGATTCTTTAGAATTTCTAAATGTTGATCTGGTTCTAATTGGATCATCTTTCTTTCCCATAATCATTTCTTCAGGATGAGCTACGCTGCTTCTAGACGGTTTCTTCTGAATGGGTTCTTCAGATGTTTCTTTGATGGTTTCTTCAGAATTTGTTTCTTTGTCAGGACTATCTTCTGATCCTGAAATATGAACTTCTATATCTGCAAGAGAATCTTTTTTATTTGACTTTTGAGGGCCAAGCTTATCATCAAATCTGACATTAATAGATTCTTCCACAATTCATGTTTCAGTGTAATATACTCTGTAGCCTTTCCAGCTTCAGAATATCCTAACATTAAACGCTTTTGTGCCTTAGAGTCAAATTTATTCAGATAATCTTTTGTATTTAGAATGAAACAAGTACATCTAACTAGATGAAAATAAGAAATGTTGGGATTTTTGTTCTTCCACAATTCATAAGGAGTCTTCTCCAGAATAGGTCTTATAGAGATTCTATTCTGGATATAACATGTTGTGTTCACTGCTTCTGCCTAGAATTGTTTAGCAATGTTAGTCTCATTGATCATGGTTCACGTCATTTCTTGTAAAGTTCTGTTTTTACGTTCTACAACTCCATTTTGTTGTGGAGTTCTAGGACAAGAAAAATCATGAGAAATACCATTTTTATTTAAAAAAATTCAAAATCTTTATTTTCAAATTCTCCACCATGATCCCTTTTGATTTTTACAATTCTAAACTCTTTTTCATTCTGGATTGCATTTCAGAAGTTAGCAAACACGGAATGCGACTCATCCTTGTGTCTTAAGAAATTACCCATGTCCATCTACTATAGTCATCTACGATCACCAATCCATACTTCTTGCCACAGATAGATGCAGTTTTCACTGGTCCAAATAGATCAATATGCAGAAGTTCTAATGGCCTAGAGGTAGAAACAACATTTTTTGATTTAAAAGGAGGTTTTGCAAATTTGCCTTTCTGACATGCTTCACACAGAGTATCTGAGTTGAACTTCAAATTTGGAAGTCCTCTGACTAGATTGAGCTTGTTAATATGAGATATTCTTATCATACTAACATGTCCCAATCATCCGTGCCAGGACCATTGTAACACTCGTTTTTATTAATAATATATTATATTAATATTTTCGAATTACCGATCGATATTTATTTGCGACGAGAATATTTGTGTTAATTATTATATTTATTAATTTATCTGGCGACGTTCGGTTCGGTTCGGTAAATAATATTTGGATCCGATGTTTAATTCCCCGACATTATTTTAATTGATTGAATTAATTATATTAATAAATTAGGAGTGTGAGGATTAATTGGGAAGAGTTGGGTTTACACCTTAGTTTACTAGTAAGGTTATTATAAAACCACTTTCCTCATTTTCTTTCCATCCAAACACTTTCCTTATTTTTCTTCCATTCAACATACCAAAGCCAAACAAGGGCAAGAGAGGAAACTAGTAGAAACATAACTTATAAAACCCTTTCCTTTCTTTTTTCTTCCCATTTTTTCCAACAAAACCAAAAATAGAAACTTGAGGGGAAAAAGAAGGGTTTTGTGAGGAAAAGAGCAAGAGGAGAAGGAGAGGAGGAACATGCGCAAGCTTGAGGTTGGGCTTTGTAGCATCACCATGGATCATCCAAGCTTCCATGGTAAGGGGTTTGATTTCTCTATCTCATATGATTAGGTTTTGATAGTTGTATTTTGAATTTGGGGAAAAATTGATAGTTGAGTTATAGGGTTTTATTGAGTGATTGTTGAAATGTTTTGAAGAGTTGGATTTGTTGTAAGAATTATGAGTATTGTTATTAGTGTTGTAGTGTTGGATTATATAATGAAAATGAAATGGAAATGGTGAAGAAAAACTACCTGTAAAAACTAGAAAACAAGAAAATATAAAAACTGTATGAAAATGGCAACGCAGGGGAAATGAAAAATAAAACAATGATGGAAGCTAGGAGGGCGGAGGCGACCACCTCCCTAAGTGTGGCGATCGTCCCCCTATGAGGCCCCCGCCTCCACTTTGATATGGGTAAAGGGACGTGCGTCCCTGGTATGTGGTGGGGTGGCACGAGTTTTCTGTGCATTTTGTGTTTTCTGTTTGCAGTAGTTTCTGTTTTCTGTCAAATTAATTTTCCTGCATAATTCCTTGAAAACACATTCTGTTTCATTCTAAAATCCCAATTCCACCTAGCAATATTTGGTATCCCAAAAATATAATTAGGAGATAAGATAGCCAATTAAATTTAGAACCCGATTATGTTCCGATTTTCCGATTTCGGTAAATTCGACGACGGAGCAAGTTGCTCCGAATTCAACGAAAATTGACATGCTAGCTAAATTCGACGAGTAGAACGTAGTGGTGGGGTTAGTTTTTAGAAATTATGAGTTTTTACGAGACGACCCGAAATAGGCCAATTTACGGTAAAATTGAATCGGACTGTGTTTTAGTAGATTTAAGCCGCATGGACAATCCGATTTCGACGTCGACGATTATGATTAATGTCGGTTATTAGGAATTACTTTCGCGACGATTATCGACGTTTTGACTATTTTTCCGTTTTCGGAATTTAGTGAATTAATTAATGATGATACGGTGTGAATAAACGTAAGATTTGCGACGGTGTATTTATTAAGGAATACTTGTTGATATGCAATGCGATGATATATGTTTTGTACATGATGATGTGATGATTAAATTGATGTTGTTAATAAATGCTTCCGATTTGTGAATGCATGATTTTTGATGAATTTATTAGTGATGTTTGCATAATGCAATTATGATGCGACGATATATTTATCTTGTTTTGGATAAATTATGGCGATGTGGGCTTTATGCCAATTTGGATGAGCGATGATGATGTTTTTGTGTTGTGTTGTTTTATTGTCGAGTCACATACATTTCATAAGCGAAGAGGGCTTTTATGCCAAGCGATGATGGCTTTTATGCCGAGCGAAGATTGGCTTTATGCCAAGTGTCTCTAATTACGGACAAAGCGATGGGTACCACATGCATAACATAGTCGTGTCTCATGGAGTCGGTTATATTTATGTTTGAGTTGTTTGGCATTGGGTTTTGTTGATCGATGGATGATATTGAATTGCGATGATATATGATGTGATGATGTTTGTGATGATGTTGTGATGATGGGCTTTATGCCAAGAGCGAAGATGGGCTTTATGCCAAAAGCGAAGATGGGCTTTAGCCAATTTGTGATGATTTGTTTATGTTGCTTATATTACTAGCATTATTTAATGTTGTTGGTTGATGTTGTTGTTTAAGACTACCGTGTTAAATAGTGATGTATTAGCTCGTGACGATTTCGTGGTGACGGAGGCTTATGTGTTGTTGCGACGTTTTATGCCGATGAGGTTATGGTGATATAGTGTAGATTATACACATTAGGATGACGAGTAAAGTAAGTGAGTTTGATTATGTGTTGGAATTACACTTATTAATCTATACCCTTTATAATTCGATATATATATATATATATATATATATATATATATATTATCATGCCTTTAATTATATGTTTTGGAGTATCTCACCCTTTACTTGTTTCGCCGTTACCTATATATTGGTAACATGCAGGTTATGAAGATGAAGTTTATAGCTGCTGTTAGTCGTGTCGGTTTGTCGCTCTGATACGTAGTACCCAGGGGGAATATTTATGTTGTCATTGTTGTTGTTCTTTTGTTACTTCCTTTTGTAAAGAAGAATTATACTTTATGAAAATATGATTGGTTAAGGAGGTTTAATAAAGAAGATGTTTTGATTTTTATGAATCACCTTATGTTTTTCGTCAATGCTATGTATCTGAGATTTACACTTTAAAACAAACCGTTTTAAGTGAGTTGTTTTTGATGGCGTGACGCCTCAGTATTTAACTTATGAAAATTTAAAATTACTCTGATTTTTGCATATTAAACTTTGGGTAGAATTGGGGTGTTACAATAGTGGTATTAGAGCAGGTCGGTCTGCCGACCAAGTTGTTAGTGTGTTTAATCTTGTTGTATGCGACATGTGTGTGAAACACTGCCGGTACTTGTTTGTTTCAAATTGTTTGTCTGCAGAGATGAGTTTGAAATAAGTGGGGGAGAAGTTTTACTTTTTGGTGGCACTTGTGGCGTAGGATGGAGCCTCAAGCAGTGTTACGCTTCGGTAACTTGAAGTGTAAGTTTGAAGACGCTGTTATAGTTGGTAGAGATGGTTTATGTCACCATCATGATTGTCGACTGCCTATTGACAAATTGAGGGACTGATCATCCTTAATCTCTTGTTGATAGTAGTCGGGAATTGTGTTGGTTGTGATAGATTTGTCTTTCCAACTTAATAGTGTATGAAGCAGATGTGTTGGCACAAGGTAGTGCATGGTTACTTGAGTTGTGAGCGAATTTGGATTTTGGTGAGGAACAAGATTTTGGGAAGAAAACTTCTAGTTGTGATTCGAAGTATCCTTAAGGGATGTTTGTTCTGAGTTAGTGTTGAAGAGTCAACTTGAAGATTGGTTTTAGTAGAGTTTGTTTGTTCGGGTGGTTCGCCGTGGAGTGCGCCAGTTGTGTTGTTCGAGAAGAGCAAAAGGTTACCCGAGTTGGTGTGTCGTTTGTAGTCAAGGAACGAAGTGGATGTTGAGGGCAAGTGTCTACTTGCAAGGATTGATATTTGGATGAATCAGTCATTTGGAATTTTTGCGTTTAGTGAGATCGATGTGAAGTCTGGCTGTCTTCGAGTTAGTGTGAGAGCTGAAGATGTTTAGACAATGCTTTTGGGATAGTGTTTGGTCCTGGCGAGTATTTGGTTGATGTCATTAGTGTGACTAATGCGTCAGGTGTGATTTTGGAATGTTCAGACAGTACTCTCATGAGTAGCTGTAAGAGTTATTTCGTATTCATGGATATTAATTGGTTCACATCAAGTTAAGGAATTGTGGCAAGCATCTGAGCTTTGCGTTATCAGTAGTGAAGTTAGATCAGTGCGTGGCGAGTATTCTAAAGATAGAATTTATAACTGTTGGACGTGAGTGCCTTAAGTAAGCGACTTAGACGGTGATATTTTGGACAATTCCGCGAAGATTTATTTTGTATCTTGCAGAAGACTTTAAGGGGTTAATTCAGAACTTAGAAGTTCCTTTGTTTTGGATGGTTAACTTTGTGAGTTTTACGGAAGATCCTTTTTATAAGTTGGTTTTGATCGTGAGTACTTTGACTCGAGACGGTTGAGTCACTATTTGGACTTCGTAGTGGGAAGCGAATTTGTTTAAGCCAGTGGAAAGTTTAGCGAATGCTTTGATTTTGGTTTCGTTTTGTACTGAAGGACCTTGTGCGGTGTATTATGATATTTTATTTTGGACTTAAGATGTATTTCGACATAGAATTGAAAAGTTTATTACTACCTTGGAATGATTCGATTTTCATAAGGAAAAATTGTCGGACGCGTGAGTTAGAGTTTGATGCGGTTGTGCTCATTGAAATATTTTGGTGCAGATGTTAACGACGAGGAGATTAGAATTATGGAAGACAATTCATGTTTGAGTGCAAGCTATAAAGAGACTTCGTCTGTTGATGAGTTTAGTATGTTGATATCGCGATTAGCCCAAGATTATATGATTTGGGATTTGTTATTTTGAAGAATATTGCATGCTTGTTTTGGGAACTTGTTGAGATTAAGCTCAGAAGGTTGTTGAGGATTTGTTCACTACTATCATATGGATTTCGTGGGATACTAATAGCCGTGGCGGATTATTAGATTGCAACTAAGATGAGTCTTGACGGTAAAGAATTTTGTGATTGTTTAGTAGCCACAGGTACCTTAAGATGATTGATGTGTTATAAGGAGAATGTTCTAATTGTGACTGAAGTCGATCGTGACGGTATTCGTGTTGGATTCTATAAAGTTTATGTTATGGTTCTAAGTTCAACTTGTTTTGTAATTTCAGTGGTATGAGACGACGTTGATGAGTAGAGTTCTTGAGTGAGTGTTTTGTTTGAATTATCACTTTGGAAGATTGAAAGTTGTGAAAGGTGTTTCAAATAAGAAGGCCGTGTATTGATTGTTACGACGATGCGAGGTTGGCGATTACTTAGTACAAATTTTGAGAATTGAATTGTTATAAGGGAAGACTTCGTTGAAGTCAAGTGTATACGTCGAAGTTTCACAAGTGAGATATTTGGACAGTATTTGAAAAGGTCAACTATGTCATATATTTTAGAGGATCAATGGACGTTAATCAATCGAGAATGAAAGAGTGATTCTTCGAGTTTATAAAGTTAATGTTGTGAGATGTCTTGATGGGTATACGCTTTGAACTTATCCATTTTGAGTGATTGTGAAGTTGAGGATTAACCAAGTTGTTTTATGGTTGGCATCTTCTGCATAGAGCGACGCAGCATAGTTAGATATCGAGCATTCAGTTGTAGCGAGTAAGAGAGATTGTTGGATTTGGGCTAGTGAGTTATAGTCGCAAGTCGTCAGTATAAGCCCTAGAATTAGTGGTGTATCGTTGTTCTGTTACGTTTGTGTAACTTGTTTTTGTTCGAGGATTGTACGTTGGTAATCTACAAGGATGATGTGACCTTGTGATTGGCTGGAATGTGAGCGGTAACTGCAAGTGTAACTCTTGAGTTCATGTTTATGCATGACTGAAGGCATCTTTTTCATGTTTGTGTAGCACGCGTAGTTTTACCCTATTTTGACTGTTTCAGTTTTGGTTTATTTAACCATTTTGTTGTTTTCGTTTTAGCGATGGTGACGGTGTTGTGTTGTAGGACCTTATGTTCCTATCTTTGGTGACTCGTTTCTGAGGTGTCGGTTCGAGTGTGTGGCTAATTCTATGATGGAGACGTTAGGATAGTATCGATCTTGTTTGTTTGGTTCTCGAGTGAACCGGTGTGTTTACGGCTTGTTTAGTTGTTGGGTGTTAGTTGGTTGTCGAGTCCATTGTATGGGCTTTGCATCTCGGCATGGTTGTTCTTGTCTAGACGTTGTGGTTAGGGAGATACCCTTGTGTTTGGTGTATTTTATACGTTGTTTAATTGACGCAAGGATTGTGTGGACGAATGCGTAGGCATGTACTGAATTGTTCGTATTGGTCGAAATTTCGAGGACGAAAAGTTTATAAGTGGGGGAGAGTTGTAACGCCCGTTTTTATTAATAATATATTATATTAATATTTTCGAATTACCGATCGATATTTATTTTGCGACGAGAATATTTGTGATAATTATTATATTTATTAATTTATCTGGCGACGTTCGGTTCGCTAAATAATATTCGGATCCGATGTTTAATTCCCCGACATTATTTTAATTGATTGAATTAATTATATTTATAAATTAGGAGTGTGAGGATTAATTGGGAAGAGTTGGGTTTACACCTTAGTTTACTAGTAAGGTTATCATAAAACCACTTTCCTCATTTTCTTTCCATCCAAACACTTTCCTTATTTTTCTTCCATTCAACATACCAAAGCCAAACAAGGGCAAGAGAGGAAACTAGTAGAAACATAACTTATAAAACCCTTTCCTTTCTTTTTTCTTCCCATTTTTTTCCAACAAAACCAAAAATAGAAACTTGAGGGGAAAAAGAAGGGTTTTGTGAGGAGAAGAGCAAGAGGAGAAAGAGAGGAGGAACATGAGCAAGCTTTGGTAAGGGTTTGATTTCTATCTCATGGGTTTTGATGTTGATTATTTTGATAGTTGTAAATTGAAATGTTGAAATGTTGAAGAAAAAACTAGTGTGAAACTAGAAAACAAGAAAATATAAAAACTGTATCAAAATGGCAACGCAGGGGAAATGAAAAATAAAACAATGATGGAAGCTAGGAGGGGGGAGGCGCCCACCTCCCTAAGTGTGGCGACCGTCCCCCCCATGAGGCCCCCGCCTCCACTTTGATATGGGTAAAGGGACGTGCGTCCCTGGTATGTGGTGGGGTGGCACGAGTTTTCTGTGCATTTTGTGTTTTCGCTTGCGTTTTCATCAAATTAATTTTTCTGCATAATTCCTTGAAAACACATTCTGTTTCATTCTAAAATCCCAATTCCACCTAGAAATATTTGGTATCCCAAAAATATAATTAGGAGATAAGATAGCCGATTAAATTTAGAACCCGATTATGTTCCGATTTTCCGATTTCGGTAAATTCGACGACGGAGCAAGTTGCTCCAAATTCAACGAAAATTGATGTGCTAGCTAAATTCGACGAGTAGAACGTAGTGGTGAGGTTAGTTTTTAGAAATTATGTGTTTTTACGAGACGACCCGAAATAGGCCAATTTACGGTAAAATTGAATCGGACTGTGTTTTAGTAGATTTAAGGCACGTATGGACAATCCGATTTCGACGTTGACGATTATGATTAATGCCGGTTATTAGGAATTACTTTCGTGATGATTATCGATGTTTTGACTATTTTTCTGTTTTCGGAATTTAGTGAATTAATTAATGATGATACGGTGTGAATAAACGTAAGATTTGCGATGGTGTATTTAATAAGAAATACTTGTTGATACGCAATGCGATGATATATGTTTTGTACATGATGATGTGATTATTAAATTGATGTTGTTAATAAATGCTTCCGATTTGTGAATGCATGATTTTTGATGAATTTATTAGTGATGTTTGCATAATGCAATTATGATGCGATGATATATTTATCTTGTTTTGGATAAATTATAGAGATGTGGGCTTTATGCCAATTTGGATGAGCGATGATGATGTTTTTGTGTTGTGTTGTTTTATTGTCGAGTCACATACATTTTATAAGCGAAGAGCGCTTTTATGCCAAGCGATGATGACTTTTATGCCGAGCGAAGATCGGCTTTATGCCAAGTGTCCCTAATTACGGACAAAGCGATGGGTACCACATGCATAACATAGTTGTGTCTCATAGAGTCGGTTATATTTATGTTTGAGTTGTTTGGCGTTGGGTTTTGTTGATCGATGGATGATATTGAATTGCGATGATATATGATGTTATGATGTTTGTGATGATGTTGTGATGATGGGCTTTATGCCAAGAGCGAAGACGGGCTTTATGCCAAAAGCGAAGATGGGCTTTAGCCAATTTGTGATGATTTGTTTATGTTGCTTATATTACTAGCATTATTTAATGTTGTTGGTTGATGTTGTTGTTTAAGACTACCGTGTTAATTAGTGATGTATTAGCTCGTGACGATTTCGTGGTGACGGAGGGTTATGTGTTGTTGCAACGTTTTATGCCGATGAGGTTATGGTGATATAGTGTAGATTATACACATTAGGATGACGATTAAAGTAAGTGAGTTTGATTATGTGTTGGAATTACACTTATTAATCTATACCCTTTATAATTCCGAAACTATATATATATATATATATATATATATATATATATATATATATATTATCATGCCTTTAATTATATGTTTTGGAGTATCTCACCCTTTACTTGTTTCGCCGTTACCTATATATTGGTAACGTGCAGGTTATGAAGACGGAGTTTATAGCTGCTGTTAGTCGTGTCGGTGTCGCTCTGATACGTAGCACCCGAGGGGAATATTTATGTTGTCATTGTTGTTGTTCTTTTGTTGCTTCCTTTTGTAAAGAAGAATTATACTTTATGAAAATATGATTGGTTAAGGAGGTTTAATAAAGAAGATGTTTTGATTTTTATGAATCACCTTATGTTTTCCGTCAATGCTATGTATCTGAGATTTACACTTTAAAACAAACCGTTTTAAGTGAGTTGTTTTTGATGGTGTGACGCCTCAGTATTTAACTTATGAAAATTTAAAATTACTCTGATTTTTGCATATTAAACTTTGGGTAGAATTGGGGTGTTACAACCATTGCTCATTATCCACAAACATAAGGCATTTAACATTCTGACTCTTAAGTTCAGAAAGTTTGATTTTATAAATGATTTTACCCTTTTGGTTTCCTCTGAAACCTACGTAACTACCAGCTTTAAGTTCCAGACGTTGGAACATATGCTTTCTTCCTGTCATGTGTTAAGAGCATCCATAGTCTAGGTACCAAGATTGGTGTTTCAACTTTGTTGTCAAAGACATCTGCAACATATACTATTTTGTCCTTAGGTACCCATATCTTTTTGGGTCCTTTTTGGTTACAGTTTCTAAAGTTCTGTTTGAACTTTGGTTTAACATAAGATCTTGCATAATACGAATCACTAGTATATTTTTTGTCATGAGGGTGACCATACGTGAAGTGTGATTTCAGAGGAGTGTATTTTATGACCAAGTCATCTACTTCAGAATAAGGTTTTTCATTTTTAGAAGGCACATATCCTAAAACTTTTCTACTATTTCTGCTAACTTTATAGATCATTGAAGCCATCTTACTTCTGTCTATTCTATTAGCAACAAAATCTTGAAAACCAATGTCATATTATTTTATAATATTATCAGTATTACTTAGAACTTCTGAAACAGATTTTTCTTGAGCTTTTTGTAGATTTTCTTTAAAAACAGAGTTTTCAATTTTTAGTTCTAAAATGATTTCCTTAAGCTCAGAATTTTCTGTTTCAAGTTTCTTAGTATCTTCAGAATCAGATACAAGATTCCGTTTCAGATTCTTGTATTTGATTTGAAGCTTTTGATAGTTTTCAAGTATTTCAGATAAGCTTTCTGATAATTCATCTTTAGAGAAATTAACAACAAAATTTGGAAATACTTCTTCAATATAAGAATCAGATTCAGAGGAATCTGAGTTGTCAGCTATGTTGGCCATTAAAGCTATATTGGCTCTTTCATCTTCTGATTCTGACGACGCTTCAGAGGAATCTGAATCGTCCCATGTTTCCATAAGACTTTTCTTCTTTTCTTTTTCAAACCTATTCCTCGGCTTTTCTTTCTGAAGCTTAGGACAATCTCTTTTGTAGTGACCAGGTTCCTTACATTCGTAGCAGACAAATTCTTTGCTTCTAGATTTTTTGTGGCTAGAGGATGAATCAGAGAAGTTTTTAGATCTTCTGGGATTTCTGAACTTCCTCTGTGTATTCTTCCCGAGTTGTTGAACTCTTCTAGAGAGCAGAGATAGCTCTTCTTCTTCTTCTTCTTCTGATGATCCTCCAGAGTTTTCTTCTTCAGCCTGAAAAGCTTTAGAATCATATTTTTTGTTAGATTTAAGAGCAATAGACTTACCTTTCTTCTGGGGCTCATCTTCTTCTAATTCCATTTCATGACTTCTTAAAGAGTTGATGAGTTCTTCTAGAGAAATCTTATTCAGATCTTTTGCAAGCTAAAGAGCTGTCACCATGGGTCTCCATTTCTTGGGTAGACTTCTGATGATTTTCTTTACATGATTTGCAATAGAATATCCTTTTTCCATAACCTTTAGACTAGCTACCAAAATTTGAAACCTCGAGAACATTGCTTCAATAGTTTCATCTTCCTCCATTTTGAATGCTTCGTACTTTTGAATGAGAGCAAGGTCTTTTGTTTCTTTGACCTGTGTGTTGCCTGTGACACCCCAAATAATTCAATTATTAAATGATTGGAATTTTAATTATTAATTTACTTAAAAATTTAATTATTGGTATTTTTGGATTATTGGATTTAATTAAATAATTAAATAATGGATGTGTTGGGGGTGTGAAGTGGAATTGGAAGGTGTGTAGAGTAAAAGGCTCTAATTATTCTAATTAAATTATTTATATTATTTGGAATAATAAAAAGGAATAAATAAAGGAATAAAGAAAATAGAATTAGAGTTTTCATTCTACGTGCTTTTGAGAAGAGAAGAGAAAGAGGAAAAGCCAAGGCGTCGAAAATTCAAAGAATCATCGCGAGGTAAGGGGTGATTTTGTCTGGTTAATATGCCTTATAGGTTTTGATAATCAATAGGATGAATTGATGCGTTAGGAATCTCGAATTAGAATTTCTAGGTTGTGCCCTACTGATATGATCCGACGTAAAAACCTCAATTGGAATTAATAAGAATGGTGAATATGAGTAGGTTGATTGTGGATTAACTAAGAAGTGTAATTATGTTGTTAATTGGATGTGAAAATACATAATAATTACTGTTTCTGTTATACCGTGGTTGTTGGTGATGAATGTAGCAATGAGGATTGCATAACAGTGGGAAAAACAGGTTTTTGGTGAAAAATACGCAGCATGAGTCGACACATAAGGCTATGCATCGACACAAGCTGCGTTGGTTTAAGAAAATAGAAGCAGGAAAACTGCTTGTGTCGACACATACAACCATGCATCGACTCATGTGGCAGTTTTGGAAGGTTTGCATCGACACAAAAGAGTTATGCGTCGACCGAAGATGCTTTTGTATCGACACAAGAGAAGTTTGTGTCGACTCATACTGAAGAAAATTGAGAAAAACAGATTTTGGAATAATGTATGAGTCGACCCATACAATGCTTGTATCAATACAAGTGGTCTATGCACCAATACAAATGGTTATGTATCAATACAAGTGGCCTATGTATCAATACAAGTGGCCTATGCATCAATACAAGTGGTCTATGCATCAATACAAATGGTTATGCATCAATACAAGACAGTTTTGCATCGATACAAGAGAGTATGTATCGACTCATACTGTGTTAAACTAGAAAAATTGAAAATTTTAAAGCTATGCGTCGACACATACGACCTATGTGTCGACACATACTGTGTGAAAAATTGAAAATTTTAAGCTATGAGCCGACACATGAGCTTATGCGTCGACACATACTGTATAAAAATAGAAGGTGATTTTTTGAAAATTGTTTTGGTCATATCTTTGCGACTGTAACTCTGATTTAGGCATAGTTGGTATCGTTGGAAAGCTTAGAACGAGTACTATCTATTAAAAACAATTTCAAAACCAGTAATTGAGATCTTGAAGGATTGTTGTTTTGGCTTCCGTAGGAAGGATCCCTTGTAATTCATGATTGTGTCATTAACTTTGTGTATACTGGCTGGGTGTTAATTCTATGTGTTGTAATTAACATCATATACTCATGATTGTATTGCTATTATATGTTATTGCCGATGTTGTATATTCATGATGCTTGTTGATGTCATGAGTTGTTGTTGTTATTGTATATACCGGTGATAGCCTTACTAAATTGAAGGGTAAGCGTTTGGCATATTTATGCTTTGGGATGATTAATTTCATGATAGGTGCTGATATAATGTTGTGGTTGATGATGGTTTATGATATCTGATGTGGTCATAATCTGTGTTGAATGTTGCATGCTTTTGATGTGCATGCATATGCATTCTGGTGGAGTTAATTCCCATTGTGTGGAATTTGACTTGTTTTGCCAATAACCGTACCCAATAGATAGTGGTGGTGAGGCTGGATTCTTGATCCAGTGGTGTATGGGAGAATCGATGATTGACGCTGCTTTCCTAGGTGTAAACGTAACAGGGTGTGAACTTGGGTCACGTTTGGTACCACATGCATTGAGTCTGCATTGCATATGTAATTATAACATGTTAAGATGGCTTCCAGTGTTATAATTGTATTGATTGTTATTATGTGCATTTTGATCCGTGTGATCTGTATTGGTGAACGAAAATCTGAATATACTAATGAGGGTGGAATAATGAATTGATTGTTTTATTGTTTTAAAGAAACGTATAATGCATTTTAATTGTTTATGAAATCTCACCCTTACTTTGATGATTTCAGATTGAAGTGATTAGCTGCTCAGGAATTGGTGAGAATGGCTTATAGAGCTATGCTATTTTTATTGTCCGCATGTCAGTGTCATGCTCTGGTAGTTGTAACACTGGGGAACGATCGTTTTGGAATTTTAAAGATTAAACTTGTTTCTTTTGAGTTTATGTTTGAAATAATTATGATTTGAGTTTATTCCGGACTTCATATTATTTCTGCTGTGTAAAACATAATTGTTGTTTGGATTAATTAATGAAGTTCTTCAGTAAATGCATGACTACTGGTTTGTTATTTGGTTATTTTGAATTTTTAAATTGTGACGCCCTTTTCGTTATGTTAAACTCTAATTAATTATATAATTCGCGGGAAAATTAGAAGGGGTGTTACATTGCCTTCATGTGTCATTCTTAAGGAGTCAAATATGTTCTTAGCTGAGTCTCTGTTTGTGATCTTCTCATACTCTGTGTATGAGATATCACTTAGGAGGATAGTTCTGGCTTTGTGGTGATTTTTGAATTCCTTCTTCTGTTGATCTGAAATTTTCTTCCTTTCAATCTTCTAACCACTTGCGTCAACAGGATGAGTGTAGCCATTTGTTACCATGTCCTGGAGATCAGCGTCATGAGCCAGAAAGAAACTTTCGATTCTGTCCTTCCTGTAATCGAAGTTTTCTCCATCAAACATTGGGGCTCTGCCGCTGATTCTGTCTTTGTCATCATAGTGATCATTGTTGTTCTGAACATGTTCTGCCATAGTGTTTTTTAATCTGGATCTTTTATCTGACACGGTTAAGTGTTAGCACCTAGAACCAGACGCTCTGATGCCAATTGAAGGTTGAAAAACACAAGAAATGGGGGTTTGAATTGGGGTTTTAAAATTAAGACAATTTGACAAAGTTATTTTTATCCTGGTTCGTTTGAACTCAAACTACTCCAGTCCACCCGTCAAGGTGATTTGCCTCTCTCAACGAGGTCTTAATCCACTAATCATATCTTTGATTACAACCACGTTGACAACTGCCAACGTCTTCTTGAGATCTAACCATAACTTGGTTACTCAAGGTACAAACAATTTACAGCAAGAATATGTGTTAACAATGTTTCTTACAAGCTATATCACAACTGTGATGTATACACTATTTAGACACAGAAAATAATAAAACAACTTTGAGGAAAATACGAAGTGAGCTTTTGAGTTGTTTTCTACGCTTGAAGTTTGAAGGTGATGCCCCTTTATATAGGAAATTGATTTGATCCGTTGGGAGTCACCAGAGTTTACAAAAGGAATATTGATAATTTGCATTAAGTGCTCCTTTCCATAAATACAGATCTTGTCTGCAGCCAACCGTTACTTTTAATATTTCCATTTGTGTATTTTGTAACGCATCAGAACTAAGTATGAAATGCAACCAAAAAGATAGATATCAGAGTTTAGGATGCAACTTGGTGCTTTTAGAAGTTTGACTTGAACTAAGCATAACTTCTTCTAATGAGCGTGAGAATTTGAAGGCTGCTTTTAGCGTATCTTTCTTATCAATTAGAACTTCTTCTTACAAACAGAAGCGCAACTTATTCTTCTTGTTCTTCAAGAACCAGAACTTTATCTGTGTGCATTAACACTAGAAGATAACAATATAAAATGTTTATCTATCAGAGTCAGAACATAATTGTCATCAGTAGTATTTATTATCATCAAAACCTCTTTAGAAGATGTAGCACCAAACTATGTTTTAACACAAATTTAATCACAAAAATTTTAATTGTCACACCCTATTTTTACTAATTTTGTCCCTTAATTTTGTCTAAAAATCAACTGTTAAATTGGAGAAAATATAAAGCAAGTAGGGGTTGAGCCCAGACGCGTGTCCGGTCTCGCTAGACTATAGAATCACCCCTACTTATAAGAATGGTTGGTAGATTTAGGGAATGCCATGAATTCAAGGAATAAAAGTATTAATGATAGATTACACTAAGTTATTCTAGATCTAGATTGCATAAGAGATAAAAACATGCATAAAAAACAACTTTCTTCCTACTTCATTCCAAATCATGACTTACAAAATATATTGTAGGACTATCATAACTAAATGGACCATGAACCACTTAAAATAAAAATGCACAAACATGATAATTGGGCAGTAAAACTCATGATACCTCTAACTCATGGTAAAGTCTTTTAGAAAAACAAATTTCTTGCTCTCTCTAATGAACCTTTTTGTATGCATCAAACATCGACAGTCGCACAATCCAATGCGAAACGAATTCTTTTGAAACTAAACGATTTCCAGCTACCATTTCTTCCCTTTGATCGTGTTTCTTTTGACTTTGTCGATAATGCTTGATTCTCAGATAGCACAAACTTTCTTGTCTTAAAACTTCCTATGGATTCAGATGGACTTAAAGCTGTTCCAAGAAAAATAATAATAATAATAATTACTTATTTGACTAACATCTTTAAGCATTTATATTTCAACATATAAAAGTTAAAAACCATTTTATATTTCAACAGGTAAAATGTGTCAATCTAACTAACTGCTAGTTTGCTGATAAATAAAAAAACTGCTAGACTAATTGATAATAATAATAATAATAAAAACAATTTGATTGAAATTTGAAAGGAAACGACTATATAAAAATAGTGTAACATCTTTTTTACAAGTCAAAATATATTATTTTGTACATGTTTTGACACTTACTTTTCCTGTAAGAAAACATTAGCACAAAAACATTAAAATGTTAAATGTATTTAATAGAAAATTTGTACCAAATACATTTTTAAAAAATATAAAAGTAAACTAATTCTTACTTTTTTATAAGTTAAAAACCTATTAAGAAGAAAAAAAATACTGATAGGCAAATCCTAACCCATACAAGAAAAAGAAAGTTATAATATTTATTTCTATAGTTATTTAATGGGAAAAAAAAGGTAAACATCCGGAATATATATTAACTTAATTGATTTGTGGATACAAATCAATTTATAAAAATAAACTATTTAATAAAAATTAATTTAATCGAGAGTAAATATTTTATAAAAATAAAATATCACATATTTTTAAAAGTTAAATTTTCTTCTCTTTTTGTTACCTATTTATTTTTACAATTTTGGACTCTTCCTAATAAAATGTAAATAAATAAGGTAAAATATCACATATTTTTAAAAGTTAAATTTTCTTCTCTTCATTTTATTTATTTATTTTTACAATTTTTTCTCTTTAAAATGAAATATAAAATAAAATAAATATCAAATGTATTTTGTATAAAATTTACATCAAATACATTTTTATAAAAATAAAGCATATGAATTTTGTTACTAAACTACTTAACAATAAATTATCTTTACGAGAGAGTAAAAAAATTTATGAAAATAAAATGACAAATATTCTTAAAATCTCAATTTTTTCTCTTCATTTTTTATTAATTTTTTTACAATTTACTCTCTTTTATTAAAATATAAATATAAATAAAATATCAAATGTTTTTATTATAAATTTTCGCATAAAATAATTTTATTTTTCAAAAAATCATAAAATAAATTTTTTATTGATTTATTAAAATAAGTAAAAGCAGTGTTTAGACATGCTTTTGAACACTTGTGCTAAAGAAGAGGTTTTTCAAAATACTCTTTTAAAACCATAATTTGGCATAAAAAAATATTTGCACCAAAACAAATACAATAATAAATAACAACTAAAAACACAAGAAACATAATAATTCAGAAGAAAAATACATCATATTAAAGTAAAGTATTCAATCATTTTTCCTAAACACAAAAAAAAAATAACACACTCAAGTAATTACTATATCATCAGAAAATCTTACCATCACAAACATCATTTGAGCAATGTAGAACATAATCAGAAGCATCTGATTTTAAAACAGGCAATCTTTCTTGATGTGCATAAAATTTGAGAGCTTTGTCAATAACATCACAAACAATATCATCTTCATTAACTACAATTGCTAATGGTCCTGAACTACCAACAATGTTGATCGATATCAAAATTTTATTGATATTGTTGTCGTTGATATTCTTCTTTTTCTTACTTTTTACCTCATCAACACTCCAGCTTTTACTCTTGTACAATGCCACTTTCTCAAACTCCGGTATTTTCTTAGTCTTATTTCGGCGTTTCTTATTTAATATTGGAAAAATGAAAATCATGTTTTGAATATGTGAACTTTGCTAACTAAATTTTTTTATTTTATTTTTATATTGTAAAGATGAAAAGAAGAAGAAAGAAACTCATAAAAAATAGAGACTTTTATTACCTAACCTCACTTGTAATAAGGTAATGTGATTCTTTTGTGCTTATTTATATTTAATGTCTTAAACAAGACGAATATACTTATTTTAAAATTATATGATAAAAATAAAAAATAAAATTCATTGGATATGAATATTTAATATCAAAGTAAGTTAAAGTGGTCTATATACATTATTGAATAAATTTTATAGAAAAATCTTATTACTTAAATTGTAACAGAAAATGGTAATAACAAATTTTTTAATAAACCTTAAATATTAAGAAAGAATTTGTCAAGTTTTTATAAAAGAAAAGAAAAGAAAGAATTTGTTATTAAATTATGCATATTGCAACAAGAATATACATATACATGTGTCCAAAGAATTTATATTTTCTTTTAAACTGGATTTGATCTAAATTTAATATTAAATACATTTGATATTTTATTTTTTTATTTATAATTTATAACAAAGTAAACGGTAAAAAATAAACAAAAAACGAAGAGAAAAAGTTATTAAATAAATTATAAATATTTACATATAACATAAAATAAATCTTATTTGTATCACTTGAAATTAAAATTATGAGTATAAAAAATAAAATAAAATAAAAAATATATATTTAGAATGATTAAATGAGCACATATAGGTATACCACTATGTTATTGGCTAAATTACAATTATTTTTTTTTCCAATTTTCTTTGATTTACGAGATTAGTCTCTTTATTTTAAATTCAATCATTTTAGTTCCTATTTCACGTGTTTCATAGAAAATCGTTTAGACGTTCTTTTTTAACTTATATTTTTATCCATAAAGTTTCACAATATGTTTATATGATATTCTTTGACACTGTATGCAAAATATATGGTATGCCTCGCATTCTTGTTTCAGATCAAGCCTCGCTGTTTATCAACAAGTTCTGGCGAGAAATGTTCACTTTATATGGAATAAAACTTCACATAAGTACCACAAATCACTTGGAAAACGATGATTAAGTCGAAGTGTACAATCATGTTTTGGAACAATACACTCGCTCCTTTATAAAAAATATATATTTAGAATGATTAAATGAGCACATATAGGTATACCACTATGTTATTGGCTAAATTACAATTATTTTTTTCCAATTTTCTTTGATTTACGAGATTAGTCTCTTTATTTTAAATTCAATCATTTTAGTTCCTATTTCACGTGTTTCATAGAAAATCGTTTAGACGTTCTTTTTTAGCTTATATTTTTATCCATAAAGTTTCACAATATGTTTATATGATATTCTTTGACACTGTATGCAAAATATATGGTATGCCTCGCATTCTTGTTTCAGATCAAGCCTCGCTGTTTATCAACAAGTTCTAGCAAGAAATGTTCACTTTATATGGAATAAAACTTCACATAAGTACCACAAATCACTTGGAAAACGATGGTTAAGTCGAAGTGTACAATCATGTTTTGGAACAATACACTCGCTCCTTTATACATCACAAACCCTCCCAATGGGTTAAATTTTTACTTCTTGTTGAATGGTGTCATAATACCTCACTACATCCAGTCACATGCCTAACTCCTTTTCATATTACATTTGGCAAATAACCACCATCTATTCCCCATTACATACAAGGACAATCATCAATTGAAGTTGTGGATTCCGTTTTAGAAGGTAGACAATAAGGCATCATCAAATTACGCCAAAAGTTGCTCAAAGCACAAGCGACCGTGAAATATTTTGCTGATCAACGTCATTGCGACATAATATTCGTTGGGGGATCCTTTATTTACTTTTGCCTCCGCCCTTATCTCCAGAAAAAACCCACCTCCAAGGTATATACCAAGCTCTCTAAACACTTCCATGGCCACTTCAAAGTCCTTGAAAAGATAAGCAATGTTGCATATCGCCTCGATCTTCCTCTCAACTACAAAATCCACCCATACTTTCATTGATCAATCCTCAAGTTACACCATGGTATTAGACCCTGCATGGGAAAAAATTAGGAAAGTTAATCTTTGTGAAGGTGAGAGATGGTAGAGAAGTTGACTCAATAAAGGCTTACTTTGATAAGTCAAGTGACCCTAAAAAGTCAACTAGCAAGTCAGTTGATAAGTCAACTGAGATTTCAATCCATAAAAATAACTTAGATAAAGGGAAGCAGGTGGTGGTGGACTCTACACCCCAGCAACTCTTGCAATACAAAGGAAATGCAGTCCCAGGCTCCATTAGAGGGGAACAATCCAATAGATTTGAGGTCGTCAATGACATTGAAACTGAGGTGGATGGTGATATGAAAGTTAGGGTTAAGATAGATAGTGACTCCAGCTCACGGATGTTCGAGTTTGTTGATGGTACATAATTCTCTAATAAACATAAGGACATGGAGTTGCTTGATAAAGATTTTAACACACATTAGATTATGCAGTTTCTCAAGAATTTCTGGGCAAATATTGCTAAGGAAGATGATTGTGGTTAAAGGTTATTGAAATCTATGGACCAAATCCAAGATCCCTTGGGCTTTTATATGGTGACTTCTACGTCAAGCAAGAAGAAAACTAAGCCCGACAGGGTAGTTATGGAACCAGGTTAAAGATTGTTCTTTCCATAAAGGCCAAATAAAGTGCCTTTTTTGAAACATTGTGCGTCTGGCCAGTGTCCGTTCTAGATTAGACCTTATAAGATTAATCACATCCTTTAAACCTAACTTAGTAATCATTGTTGAGCCCAAGATCAACTTTGCAAATTTTTTGTCCAAATGGCTGTTGAGATTAGGTCTCAAGATGTTTGTTATGAAAGAGAGAGAGGTTTGTCTTTACATAATATTTGGTGTATTTGTAAAAATAAGTTTGATAATGTTACTGTAACTAGAGATTCCCAACATGTAGCTTTTACAATTTCCATTATGAATAAATCTCTTCGAGTTACAGTTGTTTATGCGTTAACTTGTCACCTAATTAGATGGAAACTCTGGTCTAAACTTTATGTTGTCTCTCTTATTGGCCTTCCTTGATGCTTCTTTGGGGACTTCAATGTGATCCTTGGATCTCATGAATACATGGGGCGCTCGTCTTCCTTCCGAAACACCTATGAAAGAATTTCAAGAATGGACTAGCCTTAATGACCTCTATCATATTCCTAACCATTGTGTATTGCTTACATAGACTAATGGTAGAAAGGGCAAGCCCAACTAGAGAAAAGATTATATAGGCCATTTGTAACTAGTATTTTTGTGACCTTTGCTCCTAACTCACAATATCTTCCTTAATTAAAACAAAGTCTGACTACCACTCTTTGCTTTTGGAGCTTCAATTGTCTGAAGTAGGAAAACTTTCTTAGTTCAAATTCTTCAAAATGTTCTCTCTCCATGATACATGTAGGCAATTCATCTCTGACACTTAGAAGACACTTTGCGATTTTGTAAGAAAATGACACAAATGCGTCTAAACCAAGTGTTGTTTTTTTTGTGATTTTTGATTTAGTTTGTTTTGATTTGTAGTTTTTTATCAAGTCGATTCAGTATTGAACGCCCTTATATAAAATATTTGTTTATATATAAATCGGACATTCCTTACTCTAAATTATAGAGATTGATATTTTAAAATAAAGAGTACCAAAATAGATAAAAAAATATTCTATAAAAAAGAATTAACATTGCTTTATATTTAAACATCAATGTTAATTTTTTTAATTGTTGTACCTCATTTTGTTTTTAGTTTTAAAAATATGTATTAAATAATTTAAAATTTTAAATAATTAAAAAAATTAATTATATCTTTTTAACATGTGAGATATTGGATCGAACTCTATTGAGTCGAAGGGTAGATTCTTGGTTCGATAGAGTTTATCATGTCGTCGAAGTCTGTTCACATACTGGTGTCAAAGACCTCTATACTGTAGTCGAAGTGTGTTCTAGTATGTGGGTGTCAAAATGCTAGGATTGTTAGTATTTCGAATTAGGCATGTTTGTTATGTCCAATTGTTTAAGTTAGCTTGTATCCTAAGTTAGCTTGTAATGCCTATTTGTGATAAAAGCTCATTAGTTTAGTATGTTAGGTTTATTATAAATAGTATACTAGTCTCTCATCATTGCATATGCAAATCCTAATTTAGAGTGAGAGGGTTATTTGTCATTCTTGTATACTTGTAATCTTGTTTTGAAGATAAAGGAAAGAATAACAGTTAATAACCAATCTTTATGTTCTTCTTGTTTTATCATCTTTTCTATCCTTATTTGTTTCTTGATCATTAAGGAACAAGTTTATACTTTGTTTCAAAGGCATCAGATTCACAAAAAAATTGGTGCGGTGAGCATGGAGAAGATGCATTCAATAAAGTATGAGATTGAAAGTTCACCGGAGTGAACGATTTGGGTATGTGGCGCTTGAAGATGAAAGCCCTACTGGTTCAATAGGATTGTTTGGAAGCGTTGAAGGGAGAAGTAGACATAAACGAAGTGTTAACGACAACTGAGAAGACGGTGATGATAGAGAAATCCCATAGCATAATTTTGTTGAGACTTGATGATAAGGTTCTTCGATAGGTATCAAAGAAGACGGCGGCGACAGGGTTATGGGTGAAACTTGAAAGTTTGTACATGACCAAATTGTTGGTGAATCGACACTACCTGAAGTAAGCTTTGTATTTATTCAAGATGATTGAATATAAAGTGTTGGTTAAGCAATTGGAAACTGTAGCGGCAAAAACCACGAGTGTAAGTCATTGAATTGATTCAACTAAAAAAAATAACACAGAGTCGCCACTGCGCTTTTATTTTATCCAAAGGACTAGGAAAAAGAGTGAATAAAATCCTAAAAAAAGATCAGAGATCTGGGACCGGGGGTTATTTATGCTAAGGGAAGGTGTTAGACACCCAAAGCATCTACGGTACTCCGTAGGAAACTTTTTTGAAAATTTGTAGATGTGTGGTAAAAAGAGTATATGTACAAAATGGATGGTGGGGTGAGAAAAGAAATATTTTTTATAATTTTTGATTTGATGGATCTTCTAATGAGTTCCACGCTTACATACCAACAATGTGCAATGTTGAAATCAAAACTCAATGTAGTTCGAGTTAAAAAGACTAAAATTGTGTGTTGGTTGGTTTTAAGAAAATATTTTTTTTAAGAAAAGCCACAAAAGACTCAAAAAGTTTGAATGAGGTTGTGTTTTTTAGTCATAGCAAAAAGTGGTCAAATTATTATTAAATGAATTGAAAGTTTATTAAGAAAAGAAGTTTGAAAATGCATGGACCTAAGTCCAAGTTTTTTGTGAAAGCGGTTCGAGTTTTGAAAACAAGAATCCTTTGAAAAAGAGGGAAGATTTTGAAAATTGAATAATATGGGAGGAGATGAAGAGGCTAACCTAAGTGCATAAAATAAAAGGTAAGGGTAAATAAAGATCTAACCGGTGAGAAATCTAGTACTTGACATCAAAAAGGCAATACCATATCTCATCCTTTGGATTACCATACAAGCAACAAATAACCAGACAAAAAACTAAGCTTCATATAAATCAATGCCTCAGATGAATTCATGTCTCAAGAAAAACTGACAGAGTAACAGCTGTATTTGGAGGAAATCCACTCATGATTGAGTATAAACGGAATAACTTGCATACAAAGATAATAACCAAGCAAGACAGAATAATACCAAGATCACAAAAATCTCCGAGCTGAGGTAGGGGCCCTAATCTTAACTCCAAAGGTCAAACTCCAGGCATAGGGATAGTAACCAAGTCCAATCAAAAGTTTTTTATGTTTAAGTTGAATTATTAGGTGTTTTAGAAAGAAAAAAAAAGGAAAATAAAGCTCAAGTGAGAAAATTCAAAATGGCAAGAAAATAAAATGCTCAAGTGAGCAAAGAAAAAAAATTAAATGAAATGTAAATGTCCAAAAGTAAAGTGCTTTGTAACGCCCCGAATTGACTTCAGGATTACCGACTGACCCCAAAAACCAACACGAGTCTTTTCAGCATGCTTTGGCCTCACTCGTACGCTTTCCGGGAAACTTCCCAGAAGGTCATCCATCCCAATACTACTCCAAGCTTCCGATGTGGCGACCACCCTTGCCTCATTTGGCCTCAGGTGTTCCATGCGGTGTAACCACCCCCGCCTCATTTTTGGACTCAGGTGTTACATGCCCACCAGCTTCCGCATGGTTCGTCCTCGAACCACATCGTACTGGGAGAGGTCTGACTCTGATACCATTTGTAACGCCCCAGATTGACTTCAGGATTACCAACTGATCCCACAAACCAACACGAGTCTTTTCAGCATGCTTTGGCCTCACTCGTACACTTTCCGAGAAACTTCCCAGAAGGTCACCCATCCCAATACCACTCCAAGCCAAGCACGCTTAACTATGGAGTTCTTATGATTAGGCTACCGAAAAGAAGATGCATCTTGTTGGTATAGGTAGTACCAATTAATCCTTATAAGCCTCCTTCAACCATGCAGTCTCATACCTGCATAGTCTTAGGATCCCTCTCATTCTGATGTGGCGACCACCCTTGCCTCATTTGGCCTCAGGTGTTCCATGCGGTGTAACCACCCCCGCCTCATTTTTGGACTCGGGTGTTACACATAGAGTAAAGAGCGGAAAAATAAAAGCGAAAAAATAAAGGTATAAAATAAAAGCGTAAAGTAAAGTCAATTGTTAGTAATTATTCGTTAGCAAGGTGATCATCTTGAAACTTGTGCATGAAGACTTGTCAGAAGCTTGATAGAATCAACGTGACCACACTACAAGTTTCAATTGCTTTTTGTTAAGTATTTCACCGAAAAAGTCAATTGTTAGTAAGGTTAGCAAGGTGGCCATCTTGAAACTTGTCAAGTATATCACCATTTTTGCAACAATCACCACTTGATCAATGATGCTTGAGAATTTCATTTGGACAAGGTTAGTGAAAACTTTCCAGAAGTTTGATTAAAAATCATAACGACCACACGACAAGTGTCACATGTGTTGAACCAAAATCAAAGCTCAAGTCATCTTTTGGGGCTTTTTTTTGAACATTAAAGTTCATGTCACCAATTGATCATTTATATGATTCGGGGCAAAATAAAAAAAGAATAAGATGGAGAAGAAGGAACAAACTTCAAAGTCAATAATGCATCAATTGAATTTATTCGGTCTAACTTCGTTAAAATCAACCAACTATCTTGGTGGATTTGGCCAAGAGGCCTATCAACACCCAAGTTCCATTGATGTTGAGGAAGTCTATGACTCCAAATAAACCTAAAATCAGCAAGGTATAAAAAAGGATTAAATAAGTTTTTGATCCCTATAAATATTGCAGTTTTTATTTTTAGTCCCTTCTTGCCTTTAGGCAACGGTTTTTACAAAAAATAATCGTTGCCAAAGCCAGCTAAAACCGTTGCCAAAATCCGGAGGGACTAAAAATGAAATTACAATATTTATAGGGACCAAAAACTTATTTAACCCTAAAAAATGAAGCAATTAAAATACCAAATAAAATGTAATTTGAAATTAGATTATTTAATTGGATTTTATTGACGAAATACATAAATATTATTCATACATCAAAATAAAATTATCTAAAGTCATAGCAACATCAACAAGTGTTGACAAAAATTTCCAGGAATTTTAAAAGTCATAAACTATTTTTTTAAAATATAATAAATGGTGAAACAAACCAAAAATTGCTAAAAATAGCAAAATAAAAAATAAAAAATAAAATAAGGTCACCAATATTTGTCAAATGACCATTGGATCCTTCCATAGTTTTTTCAAAATTTAAAAATGCCAACAAGTATTTTAAAAACATCAAATAAAAGAGAAAAAATCATAAAAAATATCAAATCTGAAAATAAAATTATGCAAAAAGAAAAATCAAAAACAAAATATTTGAAAATATTTTTATGAATTTTTTCATATTTTTTGAGTCAAAAATGAATTTTATATGATTTTTTGAAGTTTAAAACATTAAAAATATAAAATCAGAAAATAAATTAAAAGCTAAAAAAATATAGACCATCGGATCACAGTTAAAACGCGTTAGTAAGTTAATCCAATGGATCAGACGCACTGTGTTTGATATGGACCTCCTTGGTTTTCACACCGGATTACAAGAAATTAAATTTTAAAAAATAAAACAAGAAATGATATCATGCGTCAGATCGAGTCTGACTCACTAAAATAATCATATCCAATGGCTCCTATAACGCGTGCACGATAAGGCCAACACATCGCAACGAGTTTGAAAAAATCACATGGTGTGCTATCATTGGTTGGAGACGACCAAGTCATCGTTTTCAACCTCCAGCCTCTCCAAAATTGGAGTTCCACAAAGTATGAAATAAATTTCTCAGACCGGTACCATTGGATTCGTCTCTTTGTGACGATTCTAATGGTACCATTGCGAACAATTTATTTCACCTGTACAAAGAATGGTTTGAGAAAATGCAAAAAAATAACGAATATGTGTTTCCATAAATTCACAGTCAATTCTCAATGAAAATGCAAATGGTGAAGATCACAAGGATCCGAGAGATGACGAGAATAAAATAGTGCTTGATTTGAGGCGATTTGGTCACGAATCCTACCTGAATGAAGTTCACTTTCAGAGCTCTGAAACTTGACTTGGGTAGCGCAATTTAGGGAGTTTCAAGGCACGATTCTTGTTCTGTTAGCTTCAGTGAAGTTCAAGGAAGAAGAATGAATGGTTAAT
Source organism: Vicia sativa (assembly GCA_021764765.1). Lineage (NCBI taxonomy): Eukaryota > Viridiplantae > Streptophyta > Magnoliopsida > Fabales > Fabaceae > Vicia > Vicia sativa. Next base: position 169,208,630 of record CM038795.1, on the reverse strand, counting down.
TTCAAACTGGAATAGCTTTAAGAGTGAAAATGAAGTTGCAGAAATGTGAGGTTTGGAGTGACTTTAGCAGCGATTTTCTGGCTCTCAAAGCTTGAGAAAATGAATGGAATGACTTGCTTATTTATAGGAGAAGTGAATTGGATCAAAAGGGAGAGTGAATGGTGCAATTTGGAGCGAAATCGTGCACACCCGTGGTCATGAAGAATGTGTGACTTCATGTGCTCAAAACTCAACCATTTCTTGCGTTTTGATGTGCTAATAAATCTTGGAAAGTTTATAAACATGATTAGTCACGAAATCAAGGTTTAATTTGGCTTAAAAATGAATGGTAGCGCAAAATGCACAAACTGGTGGGGTGCTTGGAACAGATTTTGACACGATTTTCACACCAATGCCAAATCAAATTCACTCGTGCATTTTCCAATATTCCTCGAGCCAAATGAAGTCCTCAATGAGTAGAACACAATGCAAAAAGAATCAACCCCATTGGATGCTTGAGCTGAGAGATATAGCCTTTAGGATTTGTGAAAAAACACTAATTTTCAGGCCAGGCCTTCGCCAAACATGCCATACTTTCTAAAAATGACATATAATATTTTCTCTTCAAACATGCTCTTCCACTCAAAGTTTGATCTTGACCATCAAAGATGATATGAAATATACCTATTGAATGGAATTTTTCAAAAAGAACCAACCAAAAACTCAAAAAATTGAGAGAGTTATGGCCTTGTGAAGTTGATGAAAAATCATGAAATGATCTATAATCTTTTGACTTCTTCAAGCAGCTTCCGAACACTTTCAATCCTTGAAACATAAACAAATATAAATTTCACATCTTCAAGATTGTTGTGCAAAAATAATGACCTCAAGGTGATAAATGATGATCAAGATATGATCTCTTGAAGTTGATTGATAAAAAATGAGAAATTCATCAATGACTTGCAATCTTTTGACTTCTTAGGCAAATTTCCAAGCATTTTCTCTTCCTACCAATTGAACTAAGTTGTATTAGACATACTTAGGTTAATTATAAAAAATAATGAGCTCAAGGAAGCAAGGGATGACCAAGTTATGATCCTTTAAAGTCATACAAGATAGATGAAGTATCAATCTAGAGAGTTTACAATCATAGACCTCCAAAACAATATTCTCATCAATTAAAATCCTTGAATAAAAGAATATTCATATTAAAAGTCCTTTAATAGTCAAATGAATTTGAAATCATCCAAAAACTTCACACAAACACCAAGATATGGTACTCATAAGCCCAAAACCCTAATTTCAAAGTAGATGACCATGGTGTGGAGATTTTCTTCAACTTTGATGATCTTCTTTACATATGGAGTATACACTCAAGATGAGAGACCAAAGTATATGTCAAAAGAAATCTTCAATGAGAAGCAACATTTCCAAACATTGAGAAATGGGGAGAGAAGGCATGGAAATAAACTCATGAACCTATTGACTTCTTGAATAAGAAACTCTTGCATAACCCACCTACATCACAACATCTAGAAAACAAATGATATACACATCATGATTATCCAAGTATCAATCATAACACATAAGAAATAAACACATTCACAAGGTGCTTGGTGATCTCCCAAGGTCAAACCCCAAGATAGAGAGAGAGAGAGAGAGAGAGAGAGAGAGAGAGAGAGAGAGAGAGAGAGAAGACCCAAATTGTGATCTTTGTGCAATGTAATAGCATGAGGTATTAGAGGATCTTAGGGGGAAAATTGGGGTACAACAGATATGTTCAACAAGATGGTTCTTGATCTTGAAAATATTGATGTGAATATCGATGATGAAGATCAATCGTTGTTGTTGTTTTTGTTGTGCGCTTTTCCCAGATCACATGTTCACTTCAAAGAAACCCTCTTATATGGAAGAGAGTCTCTGAGCTTTGAAGAAGTTCAATCAACCTTGTATTCGAAGGAATTGAATTAATGAAAGGAGCATAAACCTTCAACGGTTGGTGAAGTTTTGTCCATTAAATTAAAATTCTTATGAAAGGACAGTACGTTCGACAAGAAGAAAGGTAAAAGTCAGCATAAGTTTTATAGTGACGAAGCATCTGGTATTCGATGTTATCATTGTAAGAAGGAGAGTCCCACAAGAAAGGTGTGCCCTAAACGCCTGAAAGATCATGGAGGTAAGAATATTGGCAATGAAGCTATTGTTCAAGATGATTTCGACTCATCTGATGTACTTGTGATTTCAAGCAGCTACATGTTGAAGGAGTGGATTATGGATTCTGGGTGCACTTGGCACATGACTCCAAACAAAGACTTGTTCGAGTAATTATATGATCAAGATGGTGGATCTGTATTTTCGGGAAACAAGAAAGGATATGTTTTCTAAGGAGAGAAAAGTATCCTAAGAGTCATGAAGGGGTCGAAGGAAGTCTTAAGAGGCGTGAAGAAATAATACTTGTATACCCTTGAGGTTGAAGTTGTAAGTGGTTCGACAAATTTTATATCCATAAAAATTTTGTCAAAGACAAAAATCTGGCACATGAGATTGTGCCATGTCAGTGAAAGGGGTTTGGTCGAATTGGGGAAACAAAATTTGCTTGGTGAATACAAAGTCGAAAAGCTGAAGTTTTGTGAACCCTGTGTACTTAGAAAATCTTGTAGAGTGAAGTTCAACAAAGGCAAACAAAGAACACATGAATCCCTTGATTACATCCATGCAGATCTTTAAGGACCTGCAAGGTGTCCATTACATTCAGGAGCAAGGTATTTTCTATCGAAATTAGATGACTATTCCAGAAAGTTATGAGTATTCATCCAGAAGACTAAGGATGAAACTTTTGAGAATTTCAAAAATTGGAATAATCTAGTGGAAAGTCAAACCGACAGAAAGGTCAAGAGGTTAAGAACAAACAATGGCCTTGAATTTTGCAATGAGGCACTCGACAACTTTTGTGCCGCCTCTAGTATTGCATGACACAAACTACTGCATGCACACAACAAAGTGGTTTGGCCTAAAGGTTTAATCGAACCATCTTGGAAAGAGTTAGATGCATGTTAACTAGTGTTGGGTTAAAGAAGGTGTTTTAGGCTGAGGCTATTTCGACACCAACATATCTAATAAATAGATGTCCTTCGACTATGTTAGATATGAAGACACCTGAAGAATTTTGGTCGGGACATCCACTAGATCTTGACAAACTGAGAGTATTTGGCTGCATAGCCTATGCTCACATTAGGCAAGACAAGGTCAAACCTAAAGCTCTTAAATGCATGTTCATGGGATACCTGAAGGAGTCAAAGCTTATAGACTATGGTGCCTAGAGCCAGGTCATAGAAGGATTATCACCATCCAAGATGTAGTTTTCAATGAAGTTCAAATGGCTTTCAAGAAAACTAATGATGTTGGTTGAAGTGCAAAAATATATGACGAAGAGTTGGAACAGGTAGGGATTCCTGTTGAGGTGGAGCATGTTGATGTTGAATTGTGTATCCCAGATGAATTCGAAGAAGCAGAAGATGTTGATGAAGTTGAGGAAATTGTCGATGACTACCTATTAGCAAGAGATAGGAAAAGAAGAGTCATCAAGCTACCTCGGAGACTTGGGTATGATCTTATAGCTTATGCCTTAATCTCTGCAAGTGAGGTTCTAGACGAAGAACCTAGAGACTATAAGGAAGTTATAAGGAGTAGAAATAAGACTAAATGGATGAAGACCATGGATTTGAGGTTTATTCAAACAATATTAACAAAATGTATCGATAAGTGCAACCAAGCTACTATTCAAAATATAGACATTTTGCACTTATCACTAATGTAGTAGGTTCTTTGATGTATGATATGGTCAGTACTAGACCCGACATAGCATATGCAGTAAGTAAGTAGGTACATGGCAAATCTTGGAAAGGCTCATTGGCAAGCATTGAAGTGGATTCTAAGGTACATAAATGGGTCTCTGAACAAAGTCTTAATTTATGGTGGAGCCTTGGATGAAGATAGTAAAACAGTAATTGAAAGATATGTCGACTCTGATTATGTAGGTTGTATGGATTCCAGATAATCTATTCTGGATATGTTTTCATTATGTTTGGTGCAACAATTAGTTGGAAAGCAACACTTCAGAAGGTTACTGCATTATCAATCACTGAAGTGGAATATATTGCTTTAACTGAAGCTGTGAAAGAAGTATTGTGACTTGAAGGTTTTGCTAATGAGCTAAAAATTCAAGGTAAAGTTATCACTGTTAAATGTGATAGTCAAAGTGCAATACACCTATCAACTAATTTAGCCTATCATGAGCGAATCAAGCACATTGATGTGAGGCTGCATTTTGTCTGAGGGGTAATCGAGCGTGGAGAAGTCTAAGTGCTGAAGGTTTCGACAGATCATCATGTTGTTGATATGATCACCAAGACATTTCTTAGTTGTAAATTTTTCCATTGTATGCAGTTGATAAAGCTGCATGAAGAAAGCTAGTTCGTTCTTTGATAATAGAGTTTGTTCTAAGGTGGAGATTTGTGAGATATTGGATCGAACTTTATTGGGTCGAAGGGTAGCTTCTTGGTTCGACAGAGTTTAGCATGTCATCAAAGCATGTTCACATGTTGATGTCGAAGACCTCCATATTGTAGTCGAAGTGTGTTCTAGTATGTGGGTGTCGAAATGTTAGGATTGTTAGTATTTCGAATTGGACCTGTTTGTTATGTCCAATTGTTTAAGTTAACTTGTACCCTAAGTTAGCTTGTAATGGGTATTTGTGATAAAAGCCCATTAATTTAGTATGTTATATTTACATAAATAGCATATTAGTCTCTCATTATTACATACTGCAAATCTTAATTTAGAGTGAAATGATTATTTATTATTCTTGTATACTTGTAATCTTGTTTTGAAGATAAAGGAAAGAACAACAGATAATAACTAATTCTTTGTGTTCATTGTCTCATATTTTCTACCATTATTTGTCTCTTAATCATTAAGAAATAAATTTATACTATGTACTAAGATATCCTATTCACAATATAACACGTGTTAAAAACACAACTATCATGACTCAAATATAAGAATGGCAATAAGCAGGGTATTATAAATTTTTTCTTACCTCTCCGCCAAATATTTCTGGATTCCCCATTGACACTGCTAAAATTACTAAAATACAATATACATGTTTCGGTTTCGACTAATTTTATTGTATATTTTATTTACCCAAAGTAAAGTATTTAACAACAATCTCTATATGGGTTCATCACTTATTTCTTATTCATGTTTTGCATTATTCCAACCATCTCAATATTAATTCATAACCTTACAAAATGCATATCTGAAGAAAATTAATCTCTACCACCACCTATAGCTGCACAGTGCAGTGCGGAACGTAATTTTTTGAAACTAAATGATTTCCAAATTCCATTTCTTCCTTTTGATGGTGTTTCTTCTGTCTTTGGTGATGATGCTTGATTTTCAGATAGCACAAACTTTCTTGTTTTAAAAGTTCCTATGGGTTCAGATGGACCCAGAGCTGTTCCCAAAACAAATAAAAATAATCATTTAAACACTTACATATTTCAACATATAAAAAATTAAAAACCATGCAGTTAGAATGTGTGAGCCTAACTAACTACTAGACTGTTTGAGAATTAAAAAAAATCAACTTGATTGAAAGGAAACAATTATATAAAAATATTGTGTAACATGTTTTTTTTTTTTTGGAAGAAGGAGTGGTGTAACATGTTTTTTGAAAATTAAAATATATTATTTTGTAAATGTTGAGATTTTTTTTAAGAAACCAAAATGGGTAAATGAAAAACAACTCTCTAGTATAAGATATATTAAAAAGCCTTAAAATTTACAACAAAATATCATAGCAAGAACAACATCCTCAACCTAATCTCAAACAAATAAATAGGTTTTACCGCCATGAATGAGAGGCAAAAACAAAGTTCGTAGACTTGACCTTTAACCATTAAAAAAAGTAATTTAACTATATCGATAACCATTAATTAAACAACTTATTATTTCTTTGCGACCACAACACCCAAATTGCATCGAGTCATAATAACAGTAATAACAGTAAGAAATCACTACATGTTTTATTACCACAAAAAGAAAATTGAAATGTCACATGTATTTGATACAAAATTTGGACCATACACATTTAACAAAAATTAAATGTAAACTTATTCATACTTTTTTATAAGTTGAAAACATATTAAAAAAAAAAAAGGAATGATAATTCCCAAATGCTAACCCATTAAAAAAAAGGAGAAAATAATTATTTCTCTAGTTATTCAATGGAAGAAAAGTAAACATCTAGAATAAATATTAACTTAATTTCTTTGTGAATACAAATCAATTTATAGATAAACAACCCTTTTAGGTAAAAGTTCTATATGGAACACGGGTTTTCCACACATTAAGAGTATGCACTAAGCTATTTAAAAGTTAAATTTTTGCTTTCTTCATTTTTATTTATTTATGTTTGCAATTTACTCTCTTTAAAATAAAATATAAATAAATAAAATAAAATATCACATATTTTAAAAAGTTAAATTTTCTTCTCTTCATTTTTTATTTATTTACTTTTACAATTTACTCTCTTTATAATAAAATATAAAAAATTGAAAATAAAACATCAAACGTATTTTGCATAAAATTTCAATCAAATACATTTAAAAAAAATATAATATCAAATGTATTTTGTATAAAATATATATTTGAATTAAAAACAACATGTAGCGAGTTACGCATAAAATAAATGTTTATATTTCAAGATTTAAAAAAAAAACTATTTTTAATGACTTCATAAAATAAGTAAAGACAACATATAAACATCCTTAGAAAACTTATCTCTTAAAATCAAAATGTTGATATAAGAAAGAAAAAACAAATAATAGACTAAGTTGCTCATGCATAATTAATTTAGCATAGAAAAACCACATCAAAATAAATACAATAAATAACAACTATCAAAATAAATACAGTAAATAACAACTACAAACATAAACATAAGAAGAAACATGAAAATTAAAAAATATATATAAAATCAAATTAGAGTAAAATATTCAATCATTGTCTCTAAAAGGTAATTATTGTATAAAACAATCTTACCATCAGAGGTATCATTTGGGCAATGTAGAACATAGTCAAATATATTAGATTTCAAAATAGGTAATCTTCCTTGACGTGCATAAAATTTGAGAGCTTTGTCAATAACATCACAAACAACATCATCCTCATTAACCACAATTGTTAATAATCCCGAACTACCAACAATGTTGATCGATATCAAAATCCTATTGGTATTGCTGATGTTATTCATCTTCTTCTTAGTTTTCAACTCATCATCAACACTCCAGCTTTTGCTTTTGTACAACACCATTTTCTTTAACTTTCGTAATTTCTTAGTCATATCTCGGTGTTTCTTATTTGACCTAGGAAAAATAAAAATCATGCTTTGAATATGTGATTTTCATTTAACTTTTATTTTATGTTGTATAAATAAAAAGAAAAAGAAAAAATTGAAAGACCTTTCTTACCTACCTCCCTTTAATAAGGTATTGTGATACTTTCATTTATATTTAGTATGAAATATCTAGAATATAATAATTTTAAATTGATATAATAAAAAAATAAAGTTTATTGGATACGAATATTTTACACTAAAATAAGTTAAAGTGATTTATATTATTGAAAATTTTTTTTATAGAGAATCCATTTTAATTAAATTGTAGGATAAATAGTAATTATCACTTTTTTAAATAAACCTTAAATATTAAGAAAGATTTTTTTTTTCAATTTTATAAATAATAAAAAATCAATTTGTAATTAAATTACGTACATTGTAACAAGAATTATATGTGTCACATATAAAAATATTTTATATTGTATTTCTAAATTTTATACTAAATACATTTGATATTTGATATTTTTATTTATATTTTACTATAGAGAGCAAACCGTAAATAACTAAAAATACACAAAAAAGATGAAGAGAAAAAGTTATTAAATAAACTATAAATATGTACATAAAACATATAATAAATCTTATTTGTATAACTTGAAATTATAAGCATGACTATATTAATCAAACAAATAAATTTATATATATATAAAATTAAAATTAAATGAGCACATATAAGTATACAATTATTTTATTTAAAATTAATACTATATTAATCATTAATTTTATAGAAATTAAATATAGATGTGATTCTACTAGCATAATAATTTAATTACAATTGATTGATAATTGAAAATGAAGTATAAATAAATTTAAAAATAATAGTTTTGGTTTAATATTCCTTTTGGTGTTGTATGTTAATATTGGGATTCATTTTGAAACATTAATTTAGTGATCGATTTTTGAGATTTTCTATCACCAATTAGATTAATAGAACATGGTACATTTTTAAGAGAGTGTCCAATATGTACATTTTAAAGTTAAGGAATCAAAATGAACCGAGAAGTTGACATACGTGAACAAAAAACATATTAAGCTTGGGTTTTGTTATAACTTATTATTACAAGATATTGTGAGTATAAGGATGTCAATTTGCCTTATTAGGGGAGATCTCCGCGGGGATTCCCCGTTTGGGGGTCAAAAGACAGAGAATTTTCTCCCATGGGGACGGGGATGGGGAACAAAGTCTCTCCAAAGACGTTTCGGGAACGGGGGTGGCATAAATATCCACCGCCCGCCTAAAATACTATAATAAACATAATTTCTATATAATTTTAAATTTTTTATGTAGGTTTATTTGTCATTTCATATAATTTATCTTATAAATAAATTTAAAATATAAATGTACTGTTAGTAAAAGAGTGAGATATTACTGAATATTTTAATCTTTTTAAGTTCGAAATTTTGGTGGTTGTGACACTCAATATTATAGATTCGAGGGTAAGGATTGAGATGGTAATGTATCCCCTCCCCGCTCAACCCCATTGACATCCCTATGTGGGTAGTTGATTAATCTGCATGGATTGAGTTTGGCCCATAGATATTTTGTTACCCCTATAAGGCGTAACCATACTAGTGCTTGATAATGATGCCTGATAAGTGCCAAAATGTAGTTATTTTGTATATATGTTTTGTGGCATTTATTCGTTCTTGTTTGTTAAATATCGTTGAATAACCCCGCATTTTGTTGTAAATACGTTTTACTGCGTTTTGTGTACATATTGTACCGTTTGATTAGTTTTGTATATATTTTGTAAGTATTTGTTGCATTATTGGAGCATTGAGAATAAAGTCCAAAAGGAGCTCTAAGATGCATTGTTGCTCAATAAAGGAATAAGGCTAAAAGAGGAAGCCATGGAAGTTATGCAGGAAAAGCAACAAAAGTTGTTGGACTGAGAGTTTCGTCGGGCGATGGCCAGGCGATGGCCATCGCTTCTGCATCACCGGGCAACGGTGGAGTGAGAAGAAAGGATCAAATTTGAGATTTCGCGCTGCCTTGTTTCGCTGCTGGTCGCTGGGCGAGGAAAAGAAATTTCACCGGGCAAAGTTGACCGTCGTCGGGCGACGGTAGATATTTTGGTCAGGTTGAGGACGTGGCTTAATTTGAGCCAAGTTTATAAGAAGTTTCGTCGGAAGATGCTTTATTTCGCCGGGCGATTCTTGCGGAATAAATTTTTTTTATCTTTCATTTTCATTTCATTTTTTGTAGTTATGGTTTTGGGGTGTGATATTCTTGCTCCCAATTCTATCACTCATATAGTTTTTGATAGATTAACTTAGAAAACAACACTAGGGTCTTGCTCATGGATTATTGGAGGTGGATTGTTCTTCGATAGGCTCTGACAAACCAGTGTAAATGAGTAGTGTATCTCCTCTCTTCTCTTTGTATTTCTCTATTTTATTGGTTATGTATATATATTTAACTTGAACACGTGTATATGTGTCGCCCTTGGTGTTGTATAAAGTTTGCTTTATGAATTTGTGTTGGTAATTGTCTTAGGTTTTTACTTTATGTTAGGGGTTTGAGCTTTGCTAGAGATAGATTGCTTAGATTCTTACCTAGGATGATTATCTGTTAGTTTCTAAATGCTAGAAATGGGTTTAGAGCTGACATTTACTTAGAGTATCTGATCTTAATGCCTCTGTGTTGGTGAAGTATGCTAGAGATGGGTATGGAGGTGACGCAGTTGACTTCTGGTTGTCGAGGTATGCCAGAAATGGATATCGAGTTGATTCGGGAGGATTCTCAATTTGGGTTAGAAATAGCTTAGATTGTGAGAGGTATGTGATGATACGGACGAGTGTCGTAGGTCGAGTATAACTGGATGGTAGATTTAAGTCTGTGACGGGTAGTGTGCATTCGTTCTAGACAAGTTGTCTATCCTTTATATTTTTTGTTCATTTACTTTTTGTATTTTATTTTCAACTCATTTAATCCCAAATTTATTAACGGTAGAATTGTCGAACAACGAATCAATAATAATATCTGTGGACACGATACGATATAACCTAACCAGTATATATCATCCGATAAAATTATTACCAACTTTTTGGTTGCCGCTTAATACCGCCGCAACAATGCCTACTCGGTCTATGTATTTGGATCTATAAATAGAGGAATAGTGATCACTTTTCTCACTTTTCAAAAACATTTCACATTCTTCTGAGAAATTCTTTTCCTTCAACTCTATTTCTACAAGTTCAGTTCTTTAACTCACCGACATGACCAACCCATAACCAGGTATTGAAATTTCCATTCTCGTTTTATCTTTTTTTTTTGGACGACGATTATCAGGGAGTTAGACAAAACTAACAATGTCATAGAAGCTTTTTACTTATGGGGGACTTATGGAGATGTAGAGACATTATATGGAGAATGTGAGGCAGTTAAATAAGATGGTCGATTATAAACTTATGGGATTAATAATTTTTTACAGTTACGATAGCGATTTTGATTTTAGTAGTTATAACGATCATGTTTTACCCCCAAGATAGGCCAAATTACCGATGATTGGCATGTTTTTGAAAGTTTTTGGAGTCAGAGATTTTGAGACCTTGTACACAATGAAGGAAAAAGGTGAAACCTTTTAGCAAGAGCATAAACTTGTCTAGTTCAGGCGATGAGGAAGGTGTCATATTGGAACCATGTTATTAAGAAAATTTGACATGACCGCCCCATTTGAATGAAAAGACAAGTTTTTCTATATGCATAGTACTGTCATTTAGACTTAGGGTGTTATTTTCTTCCAGTATTCAAGTGTGAGGTCCTTAATACCATCAAAGTTATCCCTATCAGATATTCCTAACTAACAGGTCTTTATTAAGGCATTCAAAATCATATGTAGTCGCCTATAAGTCACGTCTAAGGTAGGCCTCTTCTTTTCATATTATATGGCACTAGGAACCCATCATGTGAGGGTTCTTTTCACTCCTCTTCACCTGAACAACTATAAAAAATAGATGGATTGGTTTATGAGAATGTGGGGGTAAGATAATTATTTCATAGTAACGTATAAGGATGACACGAGTATCGATTTCCTCTATAATGGACAAATGACCTTATGGCCATAAATGACTTCAATTGTGATTACTTAAACCACACAAAGAGGGAGGTTATCGAGATTCTAGAGGAGTTCCATATTATGAGATCTTGAGAAATTGGCGGAGTTTGATTAACGTGAAGAGTGGGAGAAGAAAATTGATGATTATTTGCATAAGTTGGACATTTGTTTAGGCATTATAGTTAGACTTTTTACCTTACCTAATGTTTCTTTTTCTTTATTTTCAAATAGGATAACCCTAATAATTGCGAGAAAAGCTCAACATGCAAGAAAGAAACCTAAGCAGGCTTATAAGTGACTTGAGTACCCCAATACTTACTACGCTAACTTGTTGATCAAAGGAAAAAAGATATTTTGTTAAAGAGGCATCTATTATTTCTCCATTCCTATAAAGACCCTTAATACTGGCTCAGTCGAAGGGGCCTCACCCTAACTTCAGGGTCACTAAGGCAAAGGTGTTGAACCTAAAATAATCATAGATTTAGATGACGAAGATATCGTGGACCTCAAGGAATTGCCCCCGAAGATAACCCATTCATCAACTCATTCAAAGATAAAAATGGTGCCTTTGCATTGAAACACATACTTTGACACCTAGAGTTATGTGGGTGATCATCTTAAATATTTTTGACCAACTTCCCCAATGACCATAAGATGGAGAGTTAGCTTGGATCCATGTAGATGTATAACTTGGTAGAGACCCATCTACTAATTAGAGGTCTTATGTTGGATTACATGATGTTCGATGCCCACACTACAAATAACAAGTTAATTTGTAGCACATATTTTATTGGGGTTTATATAAACCTCTTTTATTTAATCAAAACAAATAAAATAAAATCAAATATAGTATCCTGTTATTATATTGAAAAAATCTTCTCAGTAAAAGGCATGAACTTCTTGTTATAGAAAAAAGAAGTGGAATTTAAAAAAACACTCATTTAAAGGAGGTTGTTATCCAACACTTAAGTTTTATTTGCGAGTTTGGAAGGGAGGAGAAGAGATGGCTTCCGAAAACAAATTTTTACAAAAATATAGAAAACTATTTGATATATTTTAAAAAGTGAGTTTGTATAAAACCATAAAATAGTATTTATTATTATTTATTTTGAATTTTAAGAAAACTATAACATAAAATATATTCGTAAAATTTATCTAAGTCCTCCAAAATCCTCTTTTAATACAAATTTTTAGTTTCTCCAAATTAGAGAGTTTTTGTTGTTGTGAAAAAAATCAAATCCTCCAAAATCCTCCACAACAAAACCTTAAACAACCCTCACAATGTTTGCGATGAATATATAGCCAACCAGTAAGGGATATATAGATAGCTAACCTGTTCCGATCCACATAGTAAACCGACTAATATGGTTTCGACGACTTGACTGATCTGGTTTCGATGACTCACTGATAAGTATTATTTCTACCAAGAATCAAACTCGGTAGTATCTGAATGATTCATCTTTAATGAAAGCTTATTTCATACTAGAGTCCAATTATTTGATTGAGATAAGTAGAAATTTGAGTATAATAAAGTGAAGTTTGAAATATATGAAAGATAGGGAAAAATTGAATTTGAAAATAAAGTTAATGAGGTGACAATTAAATGATACTGACAAGTTATTGGATGAAGAGATTTTCTTTATATTATTTAATTATTTTTTAGATATTTTGTAAAGGTAATTATTTTACAACAAAAGGGTAATGTGAGAAATTTACATGTTTCTATTTTAGTCAGATAAAAAATAATGTGAGACGCTTACATGCATCTATCTTAGTCAGATAAAAGATAATGTGGGAAGTTTACATGCATCTATCTTATCAGATAGATATGTTGGAATTAATTCAATAACAATTAATCACATATACATGTTCTATATATTATACCATATACTTTAGTGTGGAATATAATAAATAATTATGAACATATATATAACTATAGGATCTACGATATGTTAGTATATGAGATATGAGATTTCAGGAATACATGGATCCATAAGAAGAAGAAAAATCTATGGCAATGATAATTGTAATCCTGAAACGTAAAAGTGTAGAGACAAGTGACCGACACTTGTTAGCTTATGGATCTTCCTCAACCGGTACTCCTAATGCCTTGAACATTCTTCAGATGGGAAGAAGAAATTATTTTGCTTGTGTACGGTATATTGGGGACCATAGCCTATATATAGTGTGATGGCCAATTAGGGTTCCCATTATTCCCAAATGGGTCATCTTGATATCCACTCATATTTGAGTCCATACCCAATTATTTAATTAATTAAGTAATTCTTAAATGAAATCTAAATAGTCTTTTAACATTATTTGATCACATAATTATTTAAGGCACTTTATTTGATAAAATATCTAATATAATTCATATAAATATATTTTTCCACATAATAATTATTGGAATATAATAATTAAATAATATTTAAATATAAAATATTCCAACAATCTCCCACTTGGACAATATATCTTAATAATCATATCATAGTCTTTATGCGCGCATCTTGTAACACCCCAATTCTACCCAAAGTTTAATATGCAAAAATCAGAGTAATTTTAAAATTTCATAAATTAAATACTGAGGCGTCACACCATAAAAAACAACTCACTTAAAACGGTTTGTTTTAAAGTGTAAATCCCAAATACATAGCATCGACGGAAAACATAAGGTGATTTATAAAAACCAAAACATCTTCTTTATTAAACCTCCTTAACCAATCATATTTTCATAAAGTATAATTCTTCTTTACAAAAGGAAAGCAACAAAAGAACAACAACAATGAAAACATAAATATTCCCCCCGAGTGCTACGTATCAGAGCGACACCGACACGACTAACAGCAGGTATAAACTCCGTCTTCATAACTTGCACGTTACCAATATATAGGTAACGGCGAAACAAGCAAAGGGTGAGATACTCCAAAACATATAATTAAAGGCATGATAAAATATATATACATATATTGGAATCATAAGGGATATAAGTTAATGAGTGCATCCCAACACATATCCAAACCTCACTTACTTCGATCGTCATCCTAATGTGTATCACCTACACTATATCGTCATAACCTCATCGGCATACTTCATCGCAACAACACATAACCCTCCGTCACCACGAAATCGTCACGAGCTAATACATCACTAATTAACACGGTGGTCTTAAACGACAACATCAACCAACAACATTAAATAATGCTAATAATATAAGCAACATAACAAATCATCACAAATTGGCTAAAGCCCATCTTCGCTTTTGGCATAAAGCCCATCATCGCTTGTGGCATAAAGCCCATCATCACAACATCATCACAAACTATTAGCATTAAGCACATCATCCAGTTAAATCATCGCAAAACTCATCATTAGCCATCAAATAAAACTCAATACCAAAAGACTCCAAAATAAACATAATGGACTCCATGAGACACGACTATGTTATGCATGTGGTACCCATCGCTTTGTCCGTAATTAGGGACACTTGGCATAAAGCCGATCTTCGCTCGGCATAAAAGCCATCATCGCTTGGCATAAAAGCCCTCTTCGCTTATGAAATGTATGTGACTCGACAATAAAACAACACAACACAAAAACATCATCATCGCTCATCCAAATTAGCATAAAGCCCACATCGCCATAGTTTATCCTAAGCAAGATAAATATATCATCGCATCATAATTGCATTATGCAAACATCAGTAATAAATTCACCAAAAGTCATGCATTCACAAATCGGAGGCATTCATTAACAACATCAATTTAATCATCACATCATCATGTACAAAACATATATCATCGCATTGCATATCAACAAGTATTCATTAATAAATACGCCGTCGCAAATCTTACGTTTATTCACACCGGATCATCATCAATTAATTCACTAAATTCCGAAAACGGGAAAATAGTCAAACACCTAAAATCGTCGCGAAAGCCATTCCTAATAACCGGTATTAATCATAATCGTCAACGTCGAAAACGGATTGCCCATGCGTGCCTTAAATCTACTAAAACACAATCCTATTCAATTTTACCTTAAATTGGCTTATTTCGGGTCATCTCGTAAAAACTCATAATTTTTAAAAACTAACCTCACCACTACGTTCTACACATCGAACTTAGCTAGCACATCAATTTTCGTTGAATACGGAGCAACTTGCTCCGTCGTCGAATTTACCGGAATCGGAAAATCGGAACATAATCAGGTTCTAAATTTAATCGGCTAACTTGTGTCCTAATTAAATTTTATTAATACTAACTAGTAGTATATGAAAATAATGAAATTGAAACAGACAGAACCTATTTGCAAAATTATGCAGGAACCAGAAAACTAGAAAACAGCAAAATGCAACATACAGCAAAATGGAAAACAGAAAAATCCGTCTCCTTCCTATTCCCAAATGGGACGATCGTCCCTTACAATGCATGGGCTTGGAGGCGAGGGCCTCAAGCAAGGGGGTGGCTGCCCCACACTTGGAGGTGGGCACCTCCCCCATATGCATTCTTCCATTAATTTTCTTTTCTTTTCCCTGCGTTTATTTTTCTCATATAGTTCTCTTTCATTTTCTGTTTTCTTGTTTTTCCATTATACTAATATGTTTTTCTTTTCCATTTACATTCCTATTTCATTACTACTACACTACTAATAATAACACTCATAATCTCTACACCAATTTCAACTCCTCAAAACATTTCAACAATTAACCAACAAACCCTATAGATCAACTCTCAACTTTTCCCCCCAAATTCAAAATATAAACATCAAAACCTAATCAATATGAGATGGAGAATCAAACCCCTTACCATGGAAGCTTTGATGATTCTTGATGATCCAACATATCCACCATCAAGTTCCCTCTTGCTCCTTTTCTTCTCCTTCTTTCCAAAACCCTCACTTTCCTCTCAAGTTTCTATTTTAGGTTTTTGTTTTTTTAAAAGGAAAGAAAACAAAGGAAAGGGTTTTATAATGTTATTTCTTACTAGCTTCCTCTCTTGCACTTGTTTGGCTTTGGTATGTTAAATGGAAGGAAAATAAGGAAAGTGTTTGGATGGAAAGAAAATGAGGAAAGTGGTTTTATGATAACCTTACTAGTAAACTAAGGTGTAAACCCAACTTTTCCCAAATAATCCTCACACTCCTAATTTATTCTTATAAATTAACACACAAATATATCTACCAATATTATTAATTCAATCAATTAAAATAATTCCGGGGAATTAAATATCGGATCCGAATAATATTTTACCGAACCGAACGGAATAAAACCCGGACCGAACACAACGTCTCCAGATAAATTAATAGATATATTAATTAATATGAATATTCTCGTCGCAAGATAAATATCGATCGGTAATTCGAAAATATTAATATAATATAATATTAATTAAAAACGTGCGTTACAACTCTCCCCCACTTATAAACTTTTCGTCCTCGAAATTTCGACCAAAACGAACAAATCGGAAAAAGCCTACGCATTCGTCCACTCAATTCTCGCGTCAATTAAACAACATACAAAATACACCAAAAACAAGGAAATATCCCTAATTTCATCGTCCCGTCAAGAACAACCATGCCGAGATGCAAAGCCCATACAATGCACTCGACAACCAACTAACACCCAACAACTAAACAAGTCGCAGATACACCGGTTCGCTCGAGAACCAAACAAACAAGATCGCTACTATCCTAACGTCTCAACCATAGAATTAGTCACACACTCGAACCGACGCCTCAGAAACGAGTCACCAAAGATAGGAACATAAAGTCCTACAACACAACACCAACACCAACACCATCGCTAAAACGAAAACAACAAAATGTTTACACAAACCAAAACTGAAACAATCAGAAAAGGATAAAAACCATGCGTGCTACGCAAACACGAAAAGATGCCTTCCTCCACGCATAAGCACGAACTCAAGAATTACACTTGCAGTTACCGTTCTCATACCAGAAGTCACGAGATCACATCGTCCTCGTAAAATACCATCGCACAACCCTTGATCAATAACAAGTTACACAAACGTAACAGAGCTGCGATACACCACTCGTCTAAGGGCATATACAGACGACTTGCGACTATAACTCACTAGCCCAAATCCAACAATCTCTCTTACTCGCTACAACTCAATGCTCGATATCTAACTATGCTGCGTCACTTCTATGCATAAGATGCCAACCATAAAACAACTTGGTTAAATCCTCAAATTCACAAATACTCAGAATGATTACGTTCAGAGCGTACACCCATCAGGACACCTCGTAACGTCAGTCTTATCAACTCGAAAAATTGCTCTTTCATTCTCGATTGATCAACGTCCATTGATCCTCTAAAATACACGACATAGTTGACCTTTTCAAATACTGTCCAAATATCTCACTTGTGAAACTTCGATGTATACACTTGACTTCAACGAAGTCTTCTCTCTTAATAATTCCCAATATATATATATATATATATATATATATATATATATATATATATATATATATATATATATATATATATATATATATATCAAGTAATCACCATCCTAGTACCGTCACAACGTTCTATACACAGGCTTCTCATTCGAAACACCTTTCATAACTTCCCATCGTCCCAAGTGGTAACTCAATCATAACACTCTCTTGAGAACTCTACTCATCAACGTCATCTCTTACCCCTGTCATTACAACACAGGTTGGACTTAAAACCCTGACGTAAATCTCTGGAATCCAGCACGAACACCGTCGCGACCAACTTCAATCACATATAGAACCTTCTCCTTTATAAAACATCAATCATCTTAAGGTACCTGTGGCTACTAAACCGTCACAAAATTCTTTACCGTCAAGACTTATCTTAGTCGCAATCTAATAATCCTCCACGGCTATTAGTATCCAACGAAATCCATATGATAGTAGTGAACAAATCCTCAACAACCTCCTGAGCTTAATCTCAACAAATTCCCAAAACAAGCATGTGCTATTCTTCAAAATAATAGAATCCCAAATCAGATATTCTTGGATTAACCGCGATATCAACTTACTAAACTTCACAACAAACGAAATCTCTTTATAGATCATTCTTAAACTGGAATTGTCTTCAACAATTCCAATCTTCTCGTCGTCAACATCTTCACCTCTAAAATTTCAAATGAGCGCAACCGCATCAAACTCTAACTCACGCGTCCGACAATTTTCCTTATGAACATCAAATCGTTCCAAGGTAGCAATACACTTTTCCAACTCTATGTCGAAATACATCTTAAGTCCAAAATGGAATATCATAATACGCCGCACAAGGTTCTTGAGTACTAAACAAAACCAAAATCAAAGCATTCGCTAAACTTTCCAATGGCTTAAACAAATTCGCTTACCATCGCGAAGTCCAAATAGCGACTCAACCATCTCGAATCAAAATACCCACGATCAATGCCAACTTATAAAAAGATCTCCCATCAAATTCACAAAGCTAACCATCCAAAACATAGGAACTTCTAAGCTCTGAAATAACTCCCTTGAAGTCTTCTACAAGACGCAAAATAAATCTTCGCGGAATTGTCTAAAATATCACCGTCTAAGTCACTTACTTAAGGCACTCACGTCCAACAGTTCGAAACTCTATCTTTAGAACACTCGACATACACTGGTCTAACATCACTACTGATAACGCAAAGCTCGGATGCCTGCCACAATTTCTTAACTTGATGTGAACCAAATAATATCCATGAACACGAAATAACTCTTACAGTTACTCATGAGAGTACTGTCTGAACATTCCAAAATCACACCTGACGCATTAGTCACACTAATGACATCAACAAATACTCGCCAGGACCATACACTATCTTGAAAAGCATTGTCTAAATGTCTTCAGTTCTCACACTAACCCGTAGACAGTCAGACTTCGCACTTCGCATCGATCCCACTAAACACAAAACTCTAAATGACTGGTTCATCCAAATATCAATCCTCGGAAGTAGATACTTGTCCTCGGCATCTACTTCGTTCCTTGACTGCAAACAACACACCAACTCGGGCAACCTTTTCTCTTCTCGAACAACACAACGGTAGCACTCCACGGCGACCCTCCCGAATAAACAACTCTGCTTAAACCAATCTTCAAGTTGACTCTTCAACTCTTTCTCAGAAATAAACAACTCTAAAGGATACATCGAATCACAACTAGGTCCAGAAACTAAATCCATCAAAACTTCACTTCGCACTACTGCGGTAATTCACTCACATCTTCACAATATGCTTCGGAAGAATCACAACAAGAAGTTCGCTTTCCAAAATCTCGTTTCTCACCAAAATCCAAATTTGCCTACAACTCAAGTAACCATGCACTACCTTATGCCAACTCGTCTGCTTCACACACTATTAAGCTGGAAAGACAAATCTATCCCAACCAACACAATTCCCGACTACTATCAACAAGAGATTAAGGATGATCAGTCCCTCAATTTGTCAATAGACAGTCGAAAATCATGATGGTGACATAAACCATCCCTACCAACTACAACAGCATCTTCAAACTTACCCTTCAAGTTACCGAAGCGTAACACTGCTTGAGGCTCCATCCTAAGCCACAAGCGCCACCAAGAAGTAAAACTTCTCCCCCACTTGTTTCAAACTCATCTTTGCAGACAAACAATTTGAAACAAACAAGTACCGACAGTGTTTCACACACATGTCGCATACAACAGGATTAAACACACTAATAACTTGGTCGACAGACCGACCTGCTATGATATCACTAATGTAACACCCCAATTCTACCCAAAGTTTAATATGCAAAAATCAGAGTAATTTTAAATTTTCATAAATTAAATACTGAGGCATCACACCATCAAAAACAACTCACTTAAAACAGTTTGTTTTAAAGTGTAAATCCCAGATACATAGCATCGACGGAAAATATAAGGTGATTTATAAAAATCAAAACATCTTCTTTATTAAACCTCCTTAACCAATCATATTTTCATAAAGTATAATTCTTCTTTACAAAAGGAAAGCAACAAAAGAACAACAACAATGACAACGTAAATATTCCCCCCGAGTGCTACGTATCAGAGCGACACCGACACGACTAACAGCAGGTATAAACTCCGTCTTCATAACTTGCACGTTACCAATATATAGGTAACGGCGAAACAAGCAAAGGGTGAGATACTCCAAAACATATAATTAAAGGCATGATAAAATATATATATACATATATTGGAATCATAAGGGATATAAGTTAATGAGTGCATCCCAACACATATCCAAACCTCACTTACTTCGATCGTCATCCTAATGTGTATCACCTACACTATATCGTCATAACCTCATCGGCATACTTCATCGCAACAACACATAACCCTCCGTCACCACGAAATCGTCACGAGCTAATACATCACTAATTAACACGGTGGTCTTAAACGACAACATCAACCAACAACATTAAATAATGCTAATAATATAAGCAACATAACAAATCATCACAAATTGGCTAAAGCCCATCTTCGCTTTTGGCATAAAGCCCATCATCGCTTGTGGCATAAAGCCCATCATCACAACATCATCACAAACTATTAGCATTAAGCACTTCATCCAGTTAAATCATCGCAAAACTCATCATTAGCCATCAAATAAAACTCAATACCAAAAGACTCCAAAATAAACATAATGGACTCCATGAGACACGACTATGTTATGCATGTGGTACCCATCGCTTTGTCCGTAATTAGGGACACTTGGCATAAAGCCGATCTTCGCTCGGCATAAAAGCCATCATCGCTTGGCATAAAAGCCCTCTTCGCTTATGAAATGTATGTGACTCGACAATAAAACAACACAACACAAAAACATCATCATCGCTCATCCAAATTGGCATAAAGCCCACATCGCCTTAATTTATCCAAAACAAGATAAATATATCATCGCATCATAATTGCATTATGTAAACATCACTAATAAATTCACCAAAAGTCATGCATTCACAAATCGGAGGCATTTATTAACAACATCAATTTAATCATCACATCATCATGTACAAAACATATATCATCGCATTGCATATCAACAAGTATTCATTAATAAATACGCCGTCGCAAATCTTACGTTTATTCACACCGGATCATCATCAATTAATTCACTAAATTCCGAAAACGGGAAAATAGTCAAACACCTAAAATCGTCGCGAAAGCCATTCCTAATAACCGGTATTAATCATAATCGTCAACGTCGAAAACGGATTGCCCATACATGCCTTAAATATACTAAAACACAATCCTATTCAATTTTACCGTAAATTGGCTTATTTCGGGTCATCTCTTAAAAACTCGTAATTTCTAAAAACTAACCTCACCACTACGTTCTACACGTCGAACTTAGCTAGCACGTCAATTTTCGTTGAATTCGGAGCAACTTGCTCCGTCGTCGAATTTATCGGAATCGGAAAATCAGAACATAATCAGGTTCTAAATTTAATCGGCTAACTTGTGTCCTAATTAAATTTTATTAATACTAACTAGTAGTATATGAAAATAATGAAATTGAAACAGACAGAACCTATTTGCAAAATTATGCAGGAACCAAAACCGAAAACAAGAAATGCAACATACAAAATGGAAAAAAAAATCTGTCTCCTTCCTATTCCCAAATGGGACGATCGTCCCTTACAATGCATGGGCTTGGAGGCGAGGGCCTCAAGCAAGGGGGTGGCCGCCCCACACTTGGAGGTGGGCGCCTCCCCCATATGCATTCTTCCAGAATTTTCTTTTCCCCGCATTTATTTTTCTCATATTTTCTTTCATTTCATTTTCTTGTTTTTCCATTATACTAATATGTTTTTCTTTTCCATTTCCATTCCTATTTCATTACTACTACACTACTAATAATAACACTCATAATCTCTACACCAATTTCAACTCCTCTAAACATTTCAACAATTAACCAACAAACCCTATAGATCAACTCTCAACTTTTTCCCCCAAATTCAAAATAAACATCAAAACCTAATCAATATGAGATGGAGAATCAAACCCCTTACCATGGAAGCTTTGATGATTCTTGATGATCCAACATCTCCACCATCAAGTTCCCTCTTGCTCCTCTTCTTCTCCTTCTTCCCAAAACCCTCACTTTCCTCTCAAGTTTCTATTTTAGGTTTTTGTTGTTTTAAAAGGAAAGAAAACAAAGGAAAGGGTTTTATAATGTTATTTCTTACTAGCTTCCTCCCTTGCACTTGTTTGGCTTTGGTATGTTGAATGGAAGGAAAATAAGGAAAGTGTTTGGATGGAAAGAAAATGAGGAAAGTGGTTTTATGATAACCTTACTAGTAAACTAAGGTGTAAACCCAACTTTTCCCAAATAATCCTCACACTCCTAATTTATTCTTATAAATTAACACACAAATATATCTACCAATATTATTAATTCAATCAATTAAAATAATTCTGGGGAATTAAATATCGGATCCGAATAATATTTTACCGAACCGAACAGAATAAAACCCGGACCGAACACAACGTCGCCAGATAAATTAATAGATATATTAATTAATATGAATATTCTCGTCGCAAGATAAATATCGATCGGTAATTCGAAAATATTAATATAATATAATATTAATTAAAAACAGGCGTTACACATCTGAATGCTATTTATCCTTAGATTTCAACTTTACAATCTAGTTCATCTCATACATTAATAATGAGACCATCACGGCTGACGTCACTAACGTATAACGTGAGAGAACCCCGACGACCACCACATAAATGTACTTGATGACATAGATCGATATGGATGAGTGGCATGGAAATTTCATGCAATGTGATCTCTAAATCATGTATATTTCCAACCGGTCCAACTAAAGTCTTTATTGAGATCAAACTAAAATTTTCATATTTAATATTTGCACAAACGATACAGAAATGGTTATAACATAAATAACTTTATAAACATTATTTCTGCAGATAATCTTAACATAAATTCTGTATCGATATAAAAATAATATTATTAAACATAAAGAAGGAGTGACTCCTACTAATCTAAGAAATCCTTAGTGACAATAATCATATGAAAGTCTTTATATGTCAAGTCTTTGATTAGTGAGTCTTTAGCTTAAATTCCATATGCATATATTCTAGTTTCAACAATAATAACTTACAAGTCAATGAACTTTTAAAACCTATTGAAACAATATATGACTGAATGACTTAAATACTTACCTTCATTTATTTTGTATTAAAATTTCAATTTGAAATCTAAAATATTAGAGTCAAACATACTAATGATCTTCTCATTGTCAGATCTCCAATTTAAGAGTACAAACTCTTTTGTTCTCTACAATAATCCGCATGGTTGGCCTTTTTTTTCTTTTCTTTCAACAATTCAATTTTGAATTGTTCAAGTATCTACTTAATGATTTTATGTATGTCTTTCCATATACGTTTAAAATTATATATAAGATTCCCATAATCAAAGTATAAAAAAACTTATTTTTTAAAATTTCCAGATTCTTTTACTTTGGACAATGATTGAGACTTAATAGTATCCTTTGATAATTGAGACACACCTCAGTTTATTGTCTTTCATGTCAGTTGTATTTCTAACTTTATATATATATATATATCTTTTGTGATAACCAGATGATACCTTGAGAATAATCTCTCAGCATCTAAATACCTAATACAAAAGATATGTGTCCAAGATCTTTCGTAATTGTTAGAGATTTTTTGGTTTTACACAACAATCATATATCATTGGTGACTAAATAAAATCGACACAGTAAACTGGGAATGTACACTTACTCCCATTGAACTTGTAAAGCCCAATAATTTTTCATAATAGAAATCTCAAAACCAAATGAGACAATTATCTTATGAAATATTGTGGTATCACTAATGAGGCAATTTCATTAACTTATAAGTGGATTTTATCTGTTTGGAAACTATAAACTTTGTATCTATTGATACAAAATTTTCTCTTGTTGCACTATATTGTTTTTCTTAATGTCCCCATTAAGAAATACTAACTTGATATCCATCTTAGGAAGCTCCAAAATTATAAAAAAATAACAAGTGTTACAACTATCATAATAGAGTTTTTCAATCATTTTTTAATAGAATTTCTCTTTTCAGTCAATTCTTTATGACACTTGATGCTCTAGTTCTTGAGAATGTTGAGTTTGATATTCAAGGATTAATTTCTTATTTTAATCGAGAGAAAGAACAATAATATCCACATGAGGGTCCAAATTTGCTATATAAATAACAACTATTTGAATTGAGCTAGAACCAATTCTTTCCCACTCAATTTTGTTCTTATAACATATCTCTCACCCAAACTCAATATTCTCGAGACACATTACAATATTTGTCTCAAAATATTCTTTAACTTGGGAATAAAGTTTATATTTCTCAAACTTTTCAACAGTTCTAGATTGTAATAAGTCATGACCGAATTAAATATAATAATATTTAAATTTAAAAGACAAATTGAATCCATCTTTAAAAAAAGAAGAAGAAGTTATAATATTAAAATAAAATTTTATTCACTCACCAAATTGTCTTTTATATACAAATTTAAACTTATAATGACAATCTAAGTACATAAAAAATATCAATCTTCACCAAATTTCTTCAATCTTTTCTTTATTGCACACTTTATGAAATTATTCTTTTAAATAATCATTTCTAACTTTAATAGTTATAAATTTAATTGTGCAAACAGAATACGATATGCTAAATTTTTCGACAAAATCACCAAATTGACGAAATTATAGTGCTTTAGCAAGATTAAATAGTTTCATAATATGCTTATGATATTTTCTTTACTTAATAATCTTAATGAAAAGTTATCACTCCAATGAGAGTCTGTCTTTCGCTTTATTTCTTTAGAAGCACTAGAATTTAAGCAAAGATAACATGACAAAATTTATGTCATCTTAAATAACACATCTAATGTCTTTGGACTGCAAAACTTTACGATTATTGAACTGTGTAATTTGGAGTGTACTCACTTTTAAACTTGAGTCTCACTTTAAATATACTAAATTGTGAGAGAATTTGAGTTTCTTCATCATTATGTAAGGTCTAAAAAGAAAACCATAATGTTCATATTTTATTCTTAAAATAAACTATATTAGTTTATAGAGAACAAAAATAATATACTCAGCTAAAATATCAAGTTCACCATTGATATTAAGTCTTTAGGAAATAAAATCAATTGATTATTATATTTATTTTCAATGATGAAACACTGATAATTAATATTTATAAACAACAAATTCTTACAATTGTCACATGTTTACCTTATATGTGTGAATGTAATCAAATAAACACCTGAAAGATTTACACTCATACAACACCATTACGGATATGACAGTAAACTATTATATATACAAGAATTAACTATTACTCATACAAGAATTAACTGTAAACGGTACTCTCACGCAATGATCAAACATTAGTAATAAGTTTAGCCAGATAATGGACGTATTTGACATTAATCATTACCCACATGGATAAAATCAAGAACTACTACATGTTTACCATCACAAATATACAATTGTTTGGCCAAAATGTGTCTTCCTTTTGGCCGACTATAACAGTTCGCATGAACAATTACACACTACATATTTTGTAATTCTGATTAAATCAAATTTACACAACAGAGATTACTTTTGCAACATATTTCTTCAACCAACTCAACCAAAATTACTAGACATTTTAGTAAATTCAATGGGAAGAGTTTTAAATTTATAAGACACTACCCATAAATATGGATCGAATTTATTTAGGATGTCGTTGGATAATAATAATACTTCTTGAAATAAATTATTTTAGAATCAACAAAATGTCAATTAAATTCAAAACTAAATGCAGCAAATACACTTATGCAATTTGAAGTGCATATAAGTCTTCAGAAAATTTGGTGAAAATCGAAGTGAACATAAATCTTAAGATAATCTGATGAAATTTGAAGTGAATATAAGTCTTCAGAAAATCTGATGAAATTTTAAGTGAATATAAGTCTTCAGAAAATCTAATGAAATTTAAAGTGTATATAAGTCTTTAGAAAATCTGGTGAAAATTGAAGTGAACATAAATCTAAAGATAATCTGATGAAATTTGAAGTGAATATAAGTCTTCAGAAAATCTGATGAAATTTGAAGTGAATATAAGTCTTCAGAAAATCTGGTGAAAATTGAAGTGAACATAAATCTTAAGATAATTTGATAAATTTGGAGTGAATATAACTCTTCAAAAAATCTGATGAAAATTGAAGTGAATATAAGTCTTCAGAAATCTGATGAAATTTGCAGTGAATATAAGTCTTCAGAAAACTTGGTGAAAATTGAAATGTACATCAATCTTAAAATAATCTATTGAAATTTGAAGTGAATATAAGTCTTCAGAAAATCTGATGAAATTTGAAGTGAATATAAGTCTTAAGAAAATCCGATGAAATTGGAATAAAATATAAATCTTAAAAAAATCTGATGAAATTTGAAGTGAATATAAGTCTTCAAAATATCTTATGAAAATTGAAGTGAACATACATCTTAAGATAATCTAATGAAATTTGAATTGAAAATAAATCTTAAGATAATCTGAGGAAATTTGATGTGAAAATAAGTCTTCAGAAAATCTGATGAAGTTTGAAGTGAATATAAGTCTTCAAAAAATCTTATGAAAATTGAATTGAACATACATCTTAAGATAATCTGATGAAATTTGAAGTGAATATAAATCATAAGATAATCTGATGAAATTTGAAATGAATATAAGTCTTCCGAAAATCGGATGAAATTTGAAGTGAATATAAGTCTTCAAAAATATGATGAAATTTGAAGTGAATATAAATCTTAAGATAATCTGATGAAATTTGAAATGAATATAAGTCTTCCGAAAATCGGATGAAATTTGAAGTGAATATAAGTCTTCAAAAATATGATGAAATTTGAAGTGAATATAAGTCTTCAGAAAATCTGGTTAAAATTGAAGTGGACATAATTCTTAAGATAATTTGAGAAATTTGAAGTGAATATAACTCTTCAAAAAATCTGATGAAAATTTAAGTAAATATAAGTCTTCAGAAACCTGATGAAATTTGAAGATAATATAAGTCTTCAAAACATTTGTTCAAAATTGAAGTGAACATAAATCTTAAAATAATCTATTGAAAATTGAAGTGCATATAAGTCTTCAAAATATCTTATGAAAATTGAAGTGAACATACATCTTAAGATAATCTGATGAAATTTGAAGTGAATATAAGTCTTTAGAAAATCCGATGAAATTTGAAGGAAATATAAATGTAAAAAAAATCTGATGAAATTTGAAGTGAATATAAGTCTTATGAAAATCTGGTGAAACTTGAAGTGAATATAAGTCTTCAGAAAATTAGATGAAATTTGAAGTGAATATAAGTCTTTAGAAAAACTGGTTAAAATTGATATGAATATAAGTTTTCAGATAAGCTGATGAAATTTGAAGTGAATATAAGTCTTCTGAAAATTGATGAAGTTTGAAGTGAATATAAGTCTTCAAAATATCTTATGAAAATTGAAGTGAACATACATCTTAAGATAATCTGATGAAATTTGAAGTGAACATAAATCTTCCGAAAATCTGATGAAATTTGAAGTGCAAATAAGTCATCAGAAAATTTGGTGAAAATTGAAGTGAACATGAATCTTAAGATAATCTGATGAAATTTGAAGTGAATATAAGTCTTCAGAAAATCTGATGAAATTTTAAGTGAATATAAACTTTCAGAAAATCTAATGAAATTTAAAGTGTATATCAGTCTTTAGAAAATCTGGTGAAAATTGAAGTGAACATAAATCTAAAGATAATCTGATGAAATTTGAAATGAATATAAGTCTTCAGAAAATCTGATTAAATTTGAAGTGAATATAAGTCTTCAGAAAATCTGGTTAAAATTGAAGTGAACATAAATCTTAAGATAATTTGATAAATTGGAAGTGAATATAAATCGTCAAAAAATCTGATGAAAATTGAAGTGAATATAAGTCTTCAGAAATCTGATGAAATTTGAAGTGAATATAAGTCTTCAGAAAACTTGGTGAAAATTGAAATGAACGTAAATCTTAATATTATCTATTGAAATTTGAAGTGAACATAAGTCTTCAGAAAATTTGATGAAATTTTAAGTGAATATAAGTCTTCAGAAAATCCGATGAAATTGGAAGAAAATATAAATCTTAAAATAATCTGATGAAATTTGAAGAGAATATAAGTCTTCAAAAAATCTTATGAAAATTGAAGTGAACATACATCTTAAGATACTCTGATGAAATTTGAATTGAATATAAATCTTAAGATAATCTGAGGCAATTTGATGTGAAAATAAGATCTTCAGAAAATTTGATGAAGTTTGAAGTGAATATAAGTCTTCAAAAAATCTTATGAAAATTGAAGTGAACATACATCTTAAGAATATCTGATGAAATTTGAAGTGAATATAAATCTTAAGATAATCTGAGGAAATTTGATGTCAATATAAGTCTTCAGAAAATCTGATGATATTTGAAGTTAATATAAGTCTTCAGAAAATCTGGTGAAAATTGAAGTGAACATAAATCTTAAGATAAACTGATGAAATTTGAAGTGAATATAAGTCTTCAAAAAATCTTATGAAATTTGAAGTGAATATAAATCTTCAAAAAATAATTTGAAAATTGAAGTGAACATAAATCTTAAGATAATCTAATGAAATTTGAAGTGAATATAAGTCTTCAGAAAATTCGATGAAATTTGAAGGAAATATAAATCTTAAAAAAATCTGATGAAATTTGAAGAGAATATAAGTCTTCAGAAAATTTGGTGAAACTTGATGTGAATTTAAGTCTTTAGAGAATTTGATGAAATTTGAAGTAAATATACGTCTTCTGAAAATCTAGTTTAAATTCATATGAATATAAGTCTTCAGAAAATCTGATGAAATTTGAAGTGAATATAAGTCTTCAGAAAATCTAATGAAATTTGAAGTGTATATAAGTCTTTAGAAAGTCTGGTGAAAATTGAAGTGAACATAAATCTAAAGATAATCTGATGAAATTTGAAGTGAATATAAGTCTTCAAAAAATCTGTTGAAATTTGAAGTGAATATAAGTCTTCAGAAAAATCTGGTGAAAACTGAAGTGAACAAAAATCTTAAAATAATCTATTGAAATTTGAAGTGAATAAAAGTCTTCAGAAAATTTGATGAAATTTGAAGTGAATATAAGTCTTCAGAAAATCCGATGAAATTTGAAGGAAATATAAATCTTTAAAAAATCTGATGAAATTTGAAGTGAATATAAGTCTTCAAAAAATCTTATGAAAATTGAAGTGAACATACTTCTTAAAATAATC
The DNA here is from genome assembly GCA_021764765.1 of Vicia sativa. Classification (NCBI taxonomy): domain Eukaryota; kingdom Viridiplantae; phylum Streptophyta; class Magnoliopsida; order Fabales; family Fabaceae; genus Vicia; species Vicia sativa. The sequence goes on along the minus strand of CM038795.1, from coordinate 169,178,772 downwards.
TGATGAAATTTTAATTGAATATAAATCTTAAGATAATCCGAGGAAATTTGATGTGAAAATAAGTATTCAGAAAATTTGATGAAGTTTGAAGTGAATATAATCTTCAAAAAATCCTATGAAAATTGAAGTGAACATACATCTTAAGAGAATTTGATAACTTTGAAGTCAATATAACTCTTCAAAAATCTGATGAAAATTGAAGTGAATACTAGTCTTCAGAAATCTGATGAAATTTGAAGTGAATATAAGTCATCAGAAAACTTGGTCAAAATTGAAGAGAACATAAATCTTAAAATAATCTATTGAAATTTGAAGTGAATATAAGTCTTCAGAAAATCTGATGAAATTTGAAGTGAATATAAGTCTTAAGAAAATCCGATGAAATTGGAAGAAAACATAAATCTTAAAAAAATCTGATGAAATTTGAAGTGAATATAAGTCTTCAAAATATCTTATGAAAATAGAAGTGAACATACATCTTAATATAATCTAATGAAATTTGAATTGAATATAAATCTTAAGATAATCTGAGGAAATTTTATGTGAAAATAAGTCTTCCGAAAATCTAATGAAGTTTGAAGTGAATATAAGTCTTCAAAAAATCTTTTGAAAATTGAAGTGAACATACATCTTAAGATAATCTGATGAAATTTGAATTGAATATAAATCTTAAGATAATCTGAGGCAATTTGCTGTGAACATAAATCTTAAGATAAACTGATGAAATTTGAAGTGAATATAAGTCTTCAAAAAATCTTATGAAATTTGAAGTGAATATAAATCTTCAAAAATAATTTGAAAATTGAAGTGAACATAAATCTTAAGATAATCTAATGAAATTTGAAGTGAATATAAGTCTTCAGAAAATCCGATGAAATTTGAAGGAAATATAAATGTAAAAAAAATCTGATGAAATTTGAAGTGAATATAAGTCTTAAGAAAATCTGGTGAAACTTGAAGTGAATATAAGTCTTCAGAAAATTAGATGAAATTTGAAGTGAATATAAGTCTTTACAAAATCTGGTTAAAATTGATATGAATATAAGTCTTCAGATAAGCTGATGAAATTTGAAGTGAATATAAGTCTTCTGAAAATCTGATGAAGTTTGAAGTGAATATAAGTCTTCAAAATATCTTATGAAAATTGAAGTGAACATACATCTTAAGATAATCTGATGAAATTTGAAGTGAACATAAATCTTCCAAAAATCTGATGAAATTTGAAGTGCAAATAAGTCATAAGAAAATTTGGTGAAAATTGAAGTGAACATGAATCTTAACATAATCTGATGAAATTTGAAGTGAATATAAGTCTTCAGAAAATCTGATGAAATTTTAAGTGAATATAAGTCTTCAGAAAATCTAATGAAATTTAAAGTGTATATCAGTCTTTAGAAAATCTGGTGAAAATTGAAGTGAACATAAATCTAAAGATAATCTGATGAAATTTGAAGTGAATATAAGTCTTCAGAAAATCTGATTAAATTTGAAGTGAATATAAGTCTTCAGAAAATCTGGTGAAAATTGATGTGAACATAAATCTTAAGATAATTTGATAAATTGGAAGTGAATATAAATCGTCAAAAAATCTGATGAAAATTGAAGTGAATATAAGTCTTCAGAAATCTGATGAAATTTGAAGTGAATATAAGTCTTCAGAAAACTTGGTGAAAATTGAAATGAACGTAAATCTTAATATTATCTATTGAAATTTGAAGTGAACATAAGTCTTCAGATAATTTGATGAAATTTTAAGTGAATATAAGTCTTCAGAAAATCCGATGAAATTGGAAGAAAATATAAATCTTAAAATAATCTGATGAAATTTGAAGAGAATATAAGTCTTCAAAAAATCTTATGAAAATTGAAGTGAACATACATCTTAAGATAATCTGATGAAATTTGAATAGAATATAAATCTTAAGATAATCTGCGGTAATTTGATGTGAAAATAAGATCTTCAGAAAATCTGATGAAGTTTGAAGTGAATATAAGTCTTCAAAAAATCTTATGAAAATTGAAGTGAACATACATCTTAAGAATATCTGATGAAATTTGAAGTGACTATAAATCTTACGATAATCTGAGGAAATTTGATGTGAATATAAGTCTTCAGAAAATCTGATTATATTTGAAGTTAATATAAGTCTTCAGAAAATCTGGTGAAAATTGAAATGAACATAAATCTTAAGATAAACTGATGAAATTTGAAGTGAATATAAGTCTTCAAAAAATCTTATGAAATTTGTAGTGAATATAAATCTTCAAAAAATAATTTGAAAATTGAAGTGAACATAAATCTTAAGATAATCTAATGAAATTTGAAGTGAATATAAGTCTTCAGAAAATCCGATGAAATTTGAAGGAAATATAAATCTTAAAAAAATCTGATGAAATTTGAAGAGAATATAAGTCTTCAGAAAATTTGGTGAAACTTGAAGTGAATTTAAGTCTTCAGAAAATTTGATGAAATTTGAAGTTAATATACGTCTTCTGAAAATCTAGTTTAAATTCATATGAATATAAGTCTTCAGAAAATCTGATGAAATTTGAAGTGAATATAAGTCTTCAGAAAATCTAATGAAATTTGAAGTGTATATAAGTCTTTAGAAAGTCTGGTGAAAATTGAAGTGAACATAAATCTAAAGATAATCTGAGATAATTTGAAGTGAATATAAGTCTTCAGAAAATCTGTTGAAATTTGAAGTGAATATAAGTCTTCAGAAAAATCTGGTGAAAATTGAAGTGAACAAAAATCTTAAAATAATCTATTGAAATTTGAAGTGAATATAAGTCTTCAGAAAATCTGATGAAATTTGAAGTGAATATAAGTCTTAAGAAAATCCGATGAAATTGGAAGAAAACATAAATCTTAAAAAAATCTGATGAAATTTGAAGTGAATATAAGTCTTCAAAATATCTTATGAAAATTGAAGTGAACATACATCTTAAGATAATCTAATGAAATTTGAATTGAATATAAATCTTAAGATAATCTGAGGAAATTTTATGTGAAAGTAAGTCTTCAGAAAATCTAATGAAGTTTGAAGTGAATATAAGTCTTCAAAAAATCTTATGAAAATTGAAGTGAACATACATCTTAAGATACTCTGATTAAATTTGAAGTGAATATAAATCTTAAGATATTCTGAGGAAATTTGAAGTGAATATAAGTCTTCAAAAAATCTTCTGAAAATTGAAGTAAGCATACATCTTAAGACAATCTGATGTAATTTGAATCGAATATAAATCTTAAGATCATCTGAAGAAATTTGATGTGAAAATAAGTCTTCAGAAAATTTGATGAAGTTTGAAGTGAATATAAGTCTTAAAAAAATCTTATGAAAATTGAAGTGAACATACATCTTAAGATAATCTGATGAAATTTGAAGTGAACATAAACCTTTCGAAAATCTGACGAAATTTGAAGTGCATATAAGTCATCAGAAAGTTTGGTGAAAATTGAAATGAACATAAATCTTAAGATAATCTGATGAAATTTGAAGTGAATATAAGTCTTTAGAATATCTGATGAAATTTGAAGTGAATATAAGTCTTCAGAAAATCTAATGAAATTTGAAGTGTATATAAGTCTTTAGAAAATCTTGTTAAAATTGAAGTGAACATAAATCTAAAGATAATCTAATGAAATTTGATGTAAATATAAGTCTTCAATAAATCTGACGAAATTTGAAGTGAATATAAGTCTTCAGAAAATCTGGTGAAAATTGAAATGAACATAAATCTTAAGATAATTTGATAAATTTGAAGTGAATATAACTGTTCAAAAAATTTGATGAAAATTGAAGTGAATATAACTCTTCAGAAATCTGATGAAATTTGAGGTGAATATAAGTCTACAGAAAACTTGCTGAAAATTGAGGTGAAGATAAATCTTAAAATAATCTATTGAAATTTGAAGTGAATATAAGCCTTCAAAAAATCTGATGAAATTTGAAGTGAATATAAGTCTTCAGGAAATCAGATGAAATTTGAAGGAAATATAAATCTTCAAAAAATCTGATGAAATTTGAAGTGAATATAAGTCTTCAAAAAATCTTATGAAAATTGAAGTGAACATTCATCTTAAGATAATCTGATGTAATTTGAATCGAATATAAATCTTAAGATAATATGAGGAAATTTGATGTAAAAATAAGTCTTCAGAAAATATGATGAAGTTTGAAGTGAATTTAAGTCTTCAAAAATTTTTATGAAAATTGAAGTGAACATACATCTTAAGATAATCTGATGAAATTTGAAGTGAACATAAATCTTCCGAAAATCTTACGAAATTTGAAGTGTGTAACACCCCAATTCTACCCCGCATAATTATATAATAAAATCAGAGTTTCAAAATTCCATTTAACAAAATTGAGGCATCACATCTTCGCATTTCCAACAATTAGCATTATAATGCACATCAAAAATCAGATATACCGAATCATACATAATTCATCATATAGACATATGAATATTCACAGCACAACGGATATGTTTACAAAATATACATAACATCATGTTGTCATCAATACACAAGGTTATCACATAATAAGATAGTATATACAAACTATCCTATCAAAATAATGACGTCGCCCAAATCCCGAGTGTTACTACGACCAGAGCAGAGCGACACAAAATAAGGTGACTCGAGCTAATCCTCCTCATCCTCGGGGATCACCTGCACGTTACCAATATATAGGTAATCTATAAACAAGTAAAGGGGTGAGATAATTCCAAAACATATAATTAGAAACAATGATGGAATATATAGATAGTTGGAATTATAATTGATATAAGTTAAATAAAGTATATCAACATATATTTAAACTTGCATATTTTAAATTAGCATTAGTGTGTAAATCAACACATTAACTCCATCACATAATCATTGTACTGCATCAACACCAAACATCATTTACGTCATAATTCAATTATCATAACGTCAAATAAGGACTCAATGATAAACAACTCGAACATGAACATAACCGATCAATTAAAATAATGGACTCCATGAGACACGACTATGTTATGCATGTGGTACCCATCGCTTTGTCCGTAATTAGGGACACTTGGCATAAAGCCCAACCGGGCATAAAAGCCATCATCGCTATAAAAGTCCTCTTCGCTTATGAAATGTATGTGACTCAATACATAAAGACCACACAACAACATATCATCATCGCTCATCACAATTGACATAAAGTCTACTAGCCATATTTATTCACATCACATAAACATGTCATCGCATCGCATAAACAACAAGTATTCATTATATATACCACCAAACATCACCGTCAATTAATCCATCAATTCCCAAAAACGGAAAAATAGTAAAAACATCAATAATCGTCGCAAAAGCCATTCTTATTTACCGGCATAATTTATAAACATCAACTTCAAAATCGGATAATTCATATACGTCTTAAAATGACTAAAACTCAATACGGGTCAATTTACGTATTTTTCGGTCGTTCGTAAAACTCATAATTTCGAAAAACTAACTTCACCACTACGTTCTACACGTCAAAATTAGCTAGCACGTCAATTTTCGTTGAATTCGGAGCAACTTGCTCCATCGCCGAATTTATCGAAATCGGAACATAATCGGGTTCTAAATTTAATCGGCTATCTTGTCCCCTAATTATATTTTATCGTTGCCAAAAGCTACTAGGTGGAATTAAGGATTTATAAACAAACAGAATGTATTTCTCAAAAATTATGCAGGTTTTTCATTTGTTTGACAGTAAAACAGCAATATTCAAGTTTACAGAAAATTACAAAACGCAGCAAACTCCATTCCATCAACACACAATGGGATGAACGTCCCTCCACTCTCTTGCCAATGGAGGCGGCTGCCTCACCAATGGGGGTGACCGTCCCACAATAGGAGGTGGGCGCATCACCCCCCCTTGTTCTCCCATATGAATTTTCAAAGACCCTGCGTTTTCTTCTTCCATTTTCACTGTTTCTATTTTTGGTTTTCCAGTTTTGTTTATTTACAGGTAGTTTCCCATTCTTGTTTCATTTCTAAATCTATTTTCATTTTTACAACATCCTACAAACCATAACATTCATATAATCTATACCAAACTCAACTCTTCTACACCCTCCAACAATCACCCAACACAACTCTATACTATCTTTCAAGTTTTTCCCCAAATCAAACTAAAATCAATCAAACCCTAATTAAATGAAATGGAAATCAAACCCCTTACCTAGCAAGCTTTGGGTATCCAAGATGATTCTTCAAGCCAATCTTTGCTCTTCTTCTTGATCTCCTCTTCTACTTCTTCTTCTTCTCAAGCCCTAGTTTTCTCCAAACTCTCAACTTTGGTGTTTTTGGGTGTTATGTTTGGAAATGGTGGAGGAAATGTTTTTATATCACATGCTATACTAGCTAACTTTCATAAATTGCTCACAAGCCCCTCATCTATTCTTAATACAATAAATATAACATCTAATTATATTATTAACTTAATTTGTTAGTTTAATTCCGGGAAATTAAATATCGATCCGAAATATATTTTATCGAACCGAACAAAACGTCGCTAAATATATTAATAAATATACCGATTACATAACTTATTTTCGTTGTCAAAACAATCGTCAAACGATAATTCAAAAATAATAATATAATTTAATATTAAATAAAACGGGCGTTACAAAGTGCATATAAGTCATCAGAAAATTTGGTGAAAATTGAAGTGAACATAAATCTTAAGATAATCTGATGAAATTTGAAGTGAATATAAGTCTTTAGAAAATCTGATGAAATTTGAAGTGAATATAAGTTTTCAGAAAATCTAATGAAATTTGAAGTGTATATAAGTCTTTGGAAAATCTGGTGAAAATTGAAGTGAACATAAATCTAAACATAATCTAATGAAATTTGAAGTAAATATAAGTCTTCAGTAAATCTGATGAAATTTGAAGTGAATATAAGTTTTCAGAAAATCTGGTGAAAATGGAAATGAACATAAATCTGAAGATAATTTGATAAATCTGAAATGAATATAACTCTTCAAAAAATCTGATGAAAATTGAAGTGAATATAAGTCTTCAGAAATCTGATGAAATTTCAAGTGAATATAAGTTTTCAGAAAACTTGGTGAAAATTGAAGTGAACATAAATCTTAAAATAATCTATTGAAATTTGATGTGAATATAAGTCATTAGAAAATTTGATGAAATTTGAAGTGAATATAAGTCTTCAGAAAATCCGATGAAATTTGAAGGAAATACAAATCTTAAAAAAATCTTATGAAAATTAAAGTGAACATACATCTTAAGATAATTTGATGAAATTTGAAGTGAATATAAATCTTAAGATAATCTGAGGAAATTTTATGTGAATACAAGTCTTCAGAAAATCTGATGAAATTTGAAGTGAATATAAGTCTTCAAAAAATTTGGTGATAATTGAAGTGAACACAAATCTTAAAATAATCTATTGAAATTTGAAGTGAATATAAGTCTTCAGAAAATCTGATGAAATTTGAAGTGAATATGACTCTTCAAAATATCTGTTGAAAATTGAAGTGAACATACATCTTAAGATAATCTGGTGAAATTTGAAGTGAATATAAGTCTTCAGAAAATCCGATGAAATTTGAACGAAATATAAATCTAAAAAAAATCTGATGAAATTTTAAGTGAATATAAGTCTTCTGAAAATCTAGTGAAACTTGAAGTGAATATAAGTCTTCAGAAAATTAGATGAAATTTGAAGTGAATATAAGTCTTCAGAATATTTTGTTAAAATTGATATAAATATAAGTCTTCAGATAATCTGATGAAATTTGAAGTGAATATAAGTGTTCAAAAAATCTGTGGAAGTTTGAAGTGAATATAAGTCTTCAAAAAATCTTATGAAAATTGAAGTGAACATACATCTAAGATAATCTGATGAAATTTGAAGTGAATATAAATCTTCAGAAAATATGATGAAATTTGAAGTGCATATAATTCATCAGAAAATTTGGTGAAAATTGAAGTGAACATAAATCTTAAGATAATCTGATGATATTTGAGTTGAATATAAGTCTTCAGAATATCTGATGAAATTTGAAGTGAATATAAGTCTTCAAAAAATTTGATGAAATTTGAAGTTGAATATAAGTCTTCAAAAAATTTGGTGATAATTGAAGTGAACACAAATCTTAAAATAATCTATTGAAATTTGAAGTGAATATAAGTCTTCAGAAAATCTGATGAAATTTGAAGTGAATATGACTCTTCAAAATATCTGTTGAAAATTGAAGTAAACATAAATCTTAAAATAATCTATTGAAATTTGATGTGAATATAAGTCATTAGAAAATTTGATGAAATTTGAAGTGAATATAAGTCTTCAGAATATTTTGTTAAAATTGATATGAATATAAGTCTTCAGATAATCTGATGAAATTTGAAGTGAATATAAGTGTTCAAAAAATCTGTGGAAGTTTGAAGTGAATATAAGTCTTCAAAAAATCTTATGAAAATTGAAGTGAACATACATCTAAGATAATCTGATGAAATTTGAAGTGAATATAATCTTCGAAAATATGATGAAATTTGAAGAATATAATTCTTCGTAAAATTTGGTGAAAATTGAAGTGAATATAAATCTTAAGATAATCATGAAATTTGAGTGAATATAAGTCTTAAAACTGATGAAATTTGAAGTGAATATAAGTCTTCGTAAAACTGATGAAATTTGAAGTGAATATAAGTCAAAAAATTTGGTGAAATTGAAGTGAACATAAATCTTAAAATAATCTATTGAAATTTAAGTGAATATAAGTCTTTAGAAAATCGATGAAATTTGAAGTGAATATGTCTTCAAAATCTCATGAAAATTGAAGTAAATATAAATCTTAAAATAATCTATTGAAATTTGATGAATATAAGTCTTAGAAAATTTGATGAAATTTGAAGTGAATATAAGTCTTCAGAAAATCCGATGAAATTTGAAGGAAATACAAATCTTAACAAAATCTGATGAAATTTGAATTGAATATATGTCTTCAAAAAATCATATGAAAATTGAAGTGAACATACATCTTAAGATAATCTGATGAAATTTGAATTGAATCCAAATCTTAAGATAATCTGAAGAAATTTGATGTGAATATAAGTCTTCAGAAAATCTGATGAAGTTTGACATGAATATAAATCTTAAGATAATCTGAGGAAATTTGATGTGAATATATGTCTTCAGAAAATCTGATGAAATTTGAAGTGAATATAAGTCTTCAAAAAATATTATGAAAATTGAAGTGAACATACATCTTAAGATAATTTGATGAAATTTGAAGTGAATATAAATATTAAGATAATCTGAGGAAATTTGATGTGAATATAAGTCTTCAGAAAATTTGATGAAATTTGAAGTGAATATAAGTCTTCAGAAAATCTGGTGAAAATTGAAGTGAACATAAATCTTAAGATAATCTTATGAAATTTGAAGTGAATTTAAGTCTTCAGAAAAATATTATGAAATTTGAAGTGAATATAAGTCTTCAAAAAATATATTGAAAATTGAAGTGAACAAAGATCTTAAGATAATCTGATGAAATTTGAAATGAATATATCTCTTTAGAAAATCCGATGAAATTATAAGGAAATATAAATCATAAAAAAATATGATGAAATTTTAAGTGAATATAAGTCTTTAGAAAATCTGGTGAAAGTTGAAGTGAATATAAGTCTTCATAAAATTAGATGAAATTTGAAGTGAATATAAGTCTTTAGAAAATCTGGTTAATATTGATATGAATATAAGTCTTCAGATAATCTGATGAAATTTGAAGTGAATATAAGTCTGCAGAAATTATGATGAAGTTTGAAGTTAATATAAGTCTTTAAAAAATCTTATGAAAATTGAAGTGAACATACATCTTAAGATAATATGATGAAATTTGAAGTGAACATAAATCTTCAGAAAATACGATGAAATTTGAAGTGCATAAAAGTCTTCACAAAAATTAGTGAAAATTGAAGTGAACATAAATCTTACGATAATCTGATGAAATTTGAAGTGAATATAAGTCTCCAGAAAATCTGATAAATTTGAAGTGAATATAAGTCTTCAAAAATATGATGAAATTTGAAGTGTATATAAGTCTTCAGAAAATCTGGTGAAAATTGAAGTAAACATAAATCTTAAGATAATTTGGGAAATTTGAAGTGATTATAACTCTTCAAACAATCTGATGAAAATTGAACTGAATATAAGTCTTTAGAAATCTGATGAAATTTGAAGTGAATATAAGTCTTCAAAAAATTTGGTGAAAATTGAAGTGAACACAAATCTTAAAATAATCTATTGAAATTTGAAGTGAATATAAGACTTCAGAAAATCTGATGAAATTTGAAGTGAATATAAGTCTTAAAAATATCTGTTGAAAATTGAAGTGAACATACATCATAAGATAATCTGGGGAAATTTGAAGTGAATATAAGTCTTTAGAAAATCCGATGAATTTTAAAGTGAATATAAGTCTTCAGAAAATCTAATGAAATTTGAAATGTATATATGTCTTTAGAAAATCTGGTGAAAATTGAAGTGAACATAAATCTAAAGATAATCTGATGAAATTTGAAGTGAATATAAGTCTTCAGAAAATCTGATGAAATTTGAAGTGAATATAAGTCTTTAGAAAATTTAGTGAAAATTGAAGTGAACATAAATTTAAGATAATTTGATAAATATAAAGAGAATATAACTCTTCAAAAAATCTGATGAAAATTGAAGTGAATATAAGTCTTCTGAAATCTGATGAAATTTGAAGTGAATATACGTCTTCAGAAAATTTAGTGAAAATTGAAGTGAACATAAATCTTAAAATAATATATTGAAATTTGAAGTGAAGATAAGTCTTCAGAAAATCTGATGGAATTTTAAATGAACATAAGTCTTCAGAAATTTGAAGGAAATATAAATCTTAAAAATATCTGATGAAATTGAAGTGAATATATGTCTTTCTAAAAATCTTATCAAAATTGAAGTGAACATACATCTTAAGATAAGCTGATGAAATTTGAAGTGAATATAAATCTTTAAGAATCTGATGAAATTTGAAGTGAATATAAGTCTTCTAAAATCGATGAAATTTGAAGTGAATATAAGTTCAAAAATTGTGAAAATTGAAGTGAATATAAATCTTAGAAAATCATGAAATTTGAAGTGAATATAAGTTCGTAAAATCGATGAAATTTGAAGTGAATATAAGTCTTCAAACTGTGAAATTTTATGAATAATAGTCTTCAAAAAATTGGATGAAATTTGAAGTGAATATAAGTCTTCACATAATCTAGATGAAATTTAGTGAATATAAGTCTCAAGATCTCGATGAAATTTGAAGTGAATATAAATCTTTAGATAATGATAAATTTGAAGTGAATATAAGTCTTCGTAAAATTAGATGAAATTTTAGTGAATAAAGTCTTCGTAAAATCATATGAAATTGAAGTGAATATAAGTCTTAAGAAATCTAGAAATTTGAAGTGAATATAAGTCTTCAGAAAATCTGATGAAATTTGAAGTGAATATAAGTCTTCAAAAATCATAATTTGAAGTGAATATAAGTCTTCAGAGAATCTGATGAAAATTGAAGTGAACATAAATCTTAAGATAATCTGATGAAATCTTAAGAAAATCTTATGAAATTTGAATTAAACATACATCTTAAGATAATCTGATGAAATTTGAAGTGAATATAAGTCTTCAGAAAATCCGATGAAATTTGAAGGAAATATAAATCTTAAAAAAATCTGATGAAATTTGAAGTGAATATAAGTCTTTAGAAAATTTGATGAAAATTGAAGTGAACATAAATCTTAAGATAATCTGATGAAATTTGAAGTGAATATAAGTCTTCAGAAAATCTGATGAAATTTGAAGTGAATATAAGTCTTCTAAAAATCTTATGAAAAATGAAGAACATATCCAAGATAACTGATGAAATTTAAGTGAATATATGTTTTCGTAAAATCGAGCAAAATTTGAAGTGAATATAAGTCTTCAAAAATCTATTAAAATTTAAGTGAATATAATCTAAGATAAACTAATGAAATTTGAAGTGAATATAAGTCTTCGAAAATCTGATGAAATTTGAAGTGAATATAAGTCATAAGAAACTGATAAAATTTAAGTGAATATGTCTTCGTAAACCAAATGAAGTAAAACATAATCTAAGATAATCTGATAAATTATGAATATGTCTTTAAAATCGATGAAATTTGAAGTGAATAATAGTCTTCAGAAAATTTGATGAAATTAAAGTGAATATAAGTCTTCAGATAATATGGATAAATTTAGTTAATATAAGTCTTCAAAAAAATCTGATGAAACTTGAAATGAATATAAGTCTCGTAAAATTAGATGAAATTTGTGAATATAAGTTTCAAAAATTGGTGAAAATTGAAGTGAACATAATCTTAAGATAATTTGATGAAATTTAAGTGAATATAAGTCTTCGTAAATCTCGATGAAATTTGAAGTGAATATAAGTTCTAAAAATTTGATGAAATTTGAAGTGAATATAAGTCTTCAAAAACTTTGAAAATTGAAGTGAACATATCTTAAGATAACTGGATGAAATTTGAAGTGAATATAAGTTCAGAAATTTTGTTAAAATTGATAGTGAATATATGTCTTCAAAAAATCTTATGAAAATTAAAGTGAATATAATCTTAAGATAATGGATGAAATTTGAAGTGAATATAAGTCTTAAGAAACCGATAAAATTGAAGGAAATATAAATCTAAAAAAATTTATAAAATTTGAAGAATATATCTTCGTAAAATCGTGAAATTTGAAGTGAATATAAGTCTTTAGAAAATTAATGAAATTTGAAGTGAATATAAGTCTTCGAAATCAGTGAAAATTGAAGTGAATATACCTCTAAACTGATGAAATTTAAAGTGAATATAAGTCTCGAAAAATGATGAAATTGAATGAATATAAGTCTTCTAAAATCTAATGAAAATTGAAGTGAATATAAACTTAAGATAATCTGATGAAATTTAAGTGAATATAAGTCTTCGTAAAACTGATGAAATTTGAAGTGAATATAAGTCTTCGTAAAATCTCATGAAATTTAAAATATAAGTCTTCAAAAATCTGTGAAATTTGAAGTGAATATAAGTCTTCAAAAATCATGAAACTTGAAGTGAATATAAGTCTTCTTTAAAATAGATGAAATTTGAAGTGAATATAAGTCTTCAGAAATATGGTTAAAATTGAAGTGAATATAAGTCTTCGTAAATTTGATGAAATTTGAAGTGAATATAAGTCTTTAGAAAACTGATGAAATTTGAAGTGAATATAAGTCTTCGTAAAACTGGATGAAATTTGAAGTGAATATAAGTCTTCAGAAAATTAGATGAAATTTGAAGTGAATATAAGTCTTCGAAAATCTAGTGAAAATTGAAGTGAATATAAATCTTAGAAAATTTGATAAATTTAGTGAATATAAGTCTTCGTAAAATCGATGAAATTTAAGTGAATATAAGTCTTCGTAAACTGGTGAAATTTAAGTTAATAAGTCTTCTAAAAATCTGTGAAATTTGAAGTGAATATAAGTCTTCAGAAAAATTGTAAATGAAATTTGAAGTGAATATAAGTCTTCAAAAATCAAGTGAAAATTGAAGATATAATCTAGATAATTTGAGAAATTTGAAGTGAATATAATGTCTTCAAAATTTATGAAAATTTAGTGAATATAAATCTTAAGATAATATGATGAAATTTGAAGTGAATATAAGTCTTCGTAAAACCGATAAAATTTGAAGGAAATATAAATCTTAAATTTTTTGATGAAATTAGAAGTTAATAAAAGTCTTTAGAAACTGGGTGAAAATGAAGAAATATACCTGAAAATCTGATGAAATTTGAAGTGAATATAAGTCTTCAAAAATATCCATGAAATTGAAGTGAATATAAGTCTTCGAAAATTGATGAAATTTGGTGAATATAAGTCTTAAAAATCAATTGAAATTTAGTGAATATAAGTCTTTAGAAAATCTGATGAAATTGAAGGAATATAAGTCTTAAAAATCAAGAAATTTGAAGTGAATATGTCTCGTAAAACTAAGGAAATATGAAGGAAAATATAAATCTTAAAAAAAAATATGATGAAATTTGAAGAATATAAGTCATCACAAAATCTGATGAAATTTGAAGTGAATATAAGTCTTCAGAAAATTAGATGAAATTTGAAGTGAATATAAGTCTTTAGAAAATCTGGTTAAAATTGAAGTGAATATAATCTTAAGATAATCTGATAAATTTGAAGTGAATATAAGTCTTCAAAACTGATGAAATTTGAAGTGAATATAAGTCTTCAAAAATCTTATGAATATTGAAGTGAACATAAGTCTAAGATAACTGAATGAAATTTTAAGTGAATATAAGTCTTCAAAATCGATGAAATTTGAAGTGAATATAAATCTAAAATCTGATGAAATTTGAATTAATATAAGTCTTCGAAAAAACTGATGAAATTTGAAGTGAATATAAGTCTTCGAAAATCGTGAAAATTGAAGTTTAAAATTAAGATAACCATAAATTCATGAATATATGTCTTAAAGAAAATATAAGTTTTCATATAATCCGAAAATTTGAAGTTAAATATAAGTCTTCAAAAAATCGATGAAATTGAAGTGAATATAAGTCTTCAAAAATTAGATGAAATTTAAGTGAATATAAGTTCACAAATCTGGTGAAAATTATAGTGAATATAATCTTAAGAAATTTGATGAAAATTGAAGAATATAAGTCTTCGAAAATCTGGATGAAATTTGAAGTGAATATAAGTCTTCTAAAATCTGATGAAATTTGAAGTGAATATAAGTCTTCAAAAATATTTTGAAAATTGAAGTGAATAAATCTAAGATGTTAACTGATGAAATTTGAAGTGAATAAGTCTTCAAAATATTGATGAAAATTGAAGTGAATATAATCTAATGAAATCAATGAAATTTGAAGAATATAAGTCTTCGAAATTTGTAAAATTGAAATTGAATATAAGTTCTCAAAAATCTTGTGAAAATTGAAGTGAATATAAATCTTAAGATAACTGATGAAATTTGAAGTGAATATAAGTCTTCGTAAACTGATGAAATTTGAAGGAATATAAATCTTAAAAAAAGAAAATGAAATTTGAAGTGAATATAAGTCTTCGTAAAATTTGTGAACTTGAAGAAAAATTTGAAGTGAATATGTCCTCAAAATCTGATGAAATTTGAAGTGAATATAAATGAAACCATAAAATTTAAGTGAATATAAGTCTTCAAAATCTGGTGAAATTTGAAGTGAATATAAGTCTTCAAAAAAACTGTGAAATTTGAAGTGAATAAGTCTTCTAAAATTAGGATGAAATTTGAAGTGAATATAAGTCTTCAAAATATGGTGAAATTGAAGTGAATATAATCTAAGATAATCTGATGAAATTTGAAGTGAATATAAGTCTCGTAAAAATATGATGAAATTTGAAGTGAATATAAGTCTTCTAAAAAATGATGAAATTTGAAGTGAATATAAGTCTTCAGAAAACTTATGAAAAATTGAAGTGAATATAAATCTTAAGATATCCGATGAAATTTGAAGTGAATATAAGTCTTCTAAAAATCCGATGAAATTGAAGTGAATATAAGTCTTCAAAAATCTTATGAAAATTGAAGTGAATATACATCTTAAGATAAATCTTATGAAATTTGAAGAATATAAACTTTAAAAAAATCGATGAAATTTGAAGTGAATATAAATCTTAAAAATCGATGAAATTTGAAGTGAATATAAGTCTTCGTAAAATCTGTGAAATTTAAGTGAATATAAGTCTTTAGAAAATCAAGTGAAATTTGAAGTGAATATAAGTCTCGTAAAACTGGATGAATAAGTGAATATAAGTCTTCGTAAAATATGATGAAATTTGAAGTGAATATAAGTCTTCGTAAAACTGTGAAAATTGAAGTGAATATAAATCTTAAGATAATTATGAAATTTAATGAATATAAGTCTCGTAAAAACTGAGTGAAATTTTAAGAATATAAGTCTTCAAAAATCTTATGAAAATGAAGTGAATATAATCTTAAGAAACTGATGAAATTTGAGTGAATATAAGTCTCAAAATCTGATGAAATTTGAAGGAATATAAATCTTAAAAATCTTATGAAATTAAGTGAATAAAGTCTTCAAAAAATCGTGAAATTTGAAGTGAATATAAGTCTTCGTAAAATCAAGTTAAAATTGAAGTGAATATAAGTCTTAAAAATTTGATTAATTTTATGAATATAAGTTCTTAAAAATAAAATGAAATTTTATGAATATAGTCTTAAAATCATGAAATTTAGTGAATATAAGTCTTCAAAAATCTGAGAAATTTAGTGAATATAAGTCTTCAAATATCTTGTGAAATTGAAGTGAATATAAGTCTTCGTAAATATGGTTAAAATTGAAGAATATAAATCTTAAGAAAATTTGATGAAATTTGAAGTGAATATAAGTCTTCGTAAAATAGATGAAATTTAGTGAATATAAGTCTTCGTAAAATCAGAAATTTGAAGTGAATATAAGTCTTCGAAAATTTATGAAAATTGAAGTGAATATAAATCTTAAGATAATTCTGATGAAATTTGAAGTGAATATAAGTCTTCAAAATCCGATGAAATTTGAAGTGAATATAAGTCTTAAAAAAATCAAGGAAATTTGAAGTGAATATAAGTCTCAGAAAATTCAGAAATTTGAAGTGAATATAAGTCTTCTTAAAATTAAATGAAATTGAAGTGAATATAAGTCTTCATAAAATCAGAAATTGAAGGAATATAAGTCTTCTTTAAAATCATGAAAAAGTGAATAAAGTTTTTAGAAATTTGATGAAATTGAAGTGAATATAAGTCTTTAGAAAATCTGGAAATTTAGAATATAATCTTAAGAAAATTGATGAAATTTGAAGTGAATATAAGTCTCGTAAAACTGATGAAATTTGAAGTGAATATAAGTCTTCAAAAAATCTTATGAAAATTGAAGTGAATAAATCTTGGATAATCATTGAAATTTGAAGTGAATAAGTTCGTAAACCGATGAAATTGAAGTGAATATAAGTCTTAAAAAACTGATGAAATTTGAAGTGAATATAAGTCTTCGAAAACTGATGAAAATGAAGTGAATATAAGTCTTTAAAAATCTGATGAAATTGAAGTGAATATAAGTCTTCGTAAAATCTAATGAAATTTGAAGTGAATATAAACTTCTCAAAATCTTATGAAAATTGAAGTGAATATAATCTTAAGATAACTGATGAAATTTGAAGTGAATATAAGTCTTCGTAAAACTGATGAAATTTGAAGTGAATATAAGTCTTCAAAAAATCTTATGAAAATGAAGTGAACATACATCTAAAGATAATATAATGATATTTTAAGTGAATATAAGTCTTCAGAAAATATGATTAAATTTGAAATGAACATAAGTCTTCAGAAAATCCGATAAAACTTGAACGAAATATAAATCCTAAAAAAATGTGATGAAATTTGAAGTGAATATAAGTCTTCAGAAAATCCGATGAAATTTAAAGTGAATATAGTCGTAAAACTGGAAAAATTGGTGAATATAAATCTTAAGATAATCTGATAAATTTGAAGTGAATATATGTCTTTAAAAAATTAGATGAAATTTTAAGTGAATAATAGTCTTCAAAAAATCTGATGAAATTTAAAGCAAATATAAGTTTTCACATAATCTGGCAAAATTTGAAGTAAAAATAAGTCTTCAAAAAAATCTGATGAAACTTGAAATGAATATAAGTCTTCACAAATCTGGTTAAAATTGAAGTGAACATAAATCTTAAGATAATCTGATGAAATTTGAAGTGAACATAAGTCTTCAGAAAATCCGATAAAATTTGAAGGAAATATAAATCTTAAAAAAAGAAAATGAAATTTAAAGTGAATATAAGTGTTCAGAAAATTTGGTGAAACTTGAAGAAAATATTAGTCTTTAGAAAATTAAATGAAATTTGAAGAGAATATAAGTCTTTAGAAAATATGGATAAAATTGACCTGAATATATGTCTTCAGAAAATTTGATGAAATTTGAAGTGAATATAAGTCTTCAGTAAATTTGATGAAATTTGAAGTGAATATAAGTCTTCAGAAAATCTAATGAGAATTGAAGTGAACATAAAACATAAGATAATATGTTTAAATTTTAAGTGAATATAAGTCCTCAGAAAATCTAATGAAATTTGATGAGAAAATAAGTCTTCATAAAATCTGATAAAATTTAAAGTTAATATAAGTCTCGAATAATTCCATGAAATTTGAAGTGAATATAAGTCTTCGAAAAACTGTGAAATTTGAAGTGAATATAACTCTTCAGAATATTAGATGAAATTTGAATTGAATATAAGTCTTCACAAATATGGTTAAAAATGAAGTGAACATAAATGTGAAGATAATTTGATGAAATTTGAATGAATATAAGACTTCAGAAAATATGATGAAACTTGAAGTGAATATAAGTCTTCAGAAAATCTGATGAAATTTGAAGTGAATATAAGTCTTCTAAAATTTGTGAAAATTGAAGTGAATATAAATCTTAAGATAATCTCAAGGAAATTTGAAGTGAATATAAGTCTTCAGAAAATTGATGAAATTTGAAGTGAATATAAGTCTTCAAAATATCTTAGGAAAATTAATGAATATAATCTTAAGAAAATCCGATGAAATTCGTGAATATAAGTCTTAAAATCCGATAAAATTTGAAGGAATATAAATCTAAGAAAATATAGATGAAATTTGAAGTGAATATAAGTCTTCAAAAATCCGTGAAACTTTAAGAAAATATAAGTCTTCGTAAAACTGCTAAACTTGAAGTGAATATAAGTCTCGTGAACCAAGGAAATTTGAAGAATATAAGTCTTCTAAAATATGATGAAATTTGATGAATATAAGTTTTGAAAAATCTGTGAATATTGAAGAATATCAATCTTAAGATAAATTGATGAAATTTAGTGAATATAAGTCTTCGTAAAATCATAAATTTGAAGTGAATATAAGTCTTCAAAATCTTATGAAATTGAAGTGAATATACATCTTCAAAAATCTGGATGAAATTTGAAGTGAATATAAGTCTTCCTAAAATCCGGTGAAATTTGAAGTGAATATAAATCTTAAAAAAAAAAATTATGAAATTTGAAGTGAATATAAGTCTTTAAAAATTTAGTTAAAATTTGAAGTGAATATAAATCTTAAGATAACTGATTAATTTGAAGTGAATATAAGTCTTTAAAAAATGTATGAAATTTTAAGTGAATATAGTCTTCGTAAAATTGGTGAAATTTATAAATAATATAAGTCTTCAAATTATCGGAAATTTGAAGTGAATATAAGTCTTCAAATATGAAAATTTAGTGAATATAAGTCTT